>CM060973.1:57262032-57725117 GCA_030765045.1 Tenodera sinensis | reverse complement strand
TAATCGTCCTCGCAATTTTTTATTTCGTACGGTTGTTATGATAAATGGCTGTAGGATGCAATTGCCAAATGGAGGGTCTGTTTTGGAAAGAGCTGCTGTTAAGACCGGGGCGCTCTCGGTGTTGTACACTGTGGGACTGAAGCCAACAGGACCTGTCCAGAACAGACCAAGTAGAAGGACGAGAACCGAAATTTCCGGACACGCTCTGTCCCGCATGATCAATACTTTCTGGCACACGCCTGTCAGCAACAAGCTTGCTAATGGATTCTGATGCACCTCAACTTCGGCGAAAAACACCACTAAAGATGGAGTACTTGATTCTCTTCATAGGTGCTTCAAGTTTACGCACCAGGATCCTCTTCTACTCAAGCGAATAATAATAATAATAATAATAATAATAATAATAATAATAATAATAATAATAATAATAATAATAATAATAATAATAATAATAATAATAATAATAATAATAATAATAATAATAATAATAATAATAATAATAATAATAATAATAATAATAATAATAATAATAATAATAATAATAATAATAATAATAATAATAATAATAATAATAATAATAATAATAATAATAATAATAGTAATATGGTAATTATTATTTATATTAACAAACTTAATGCTGGGGTTTTTAAACCCACAAGCCGTGTAACAGAGAAATAAACAAGCGTTGGTGAGAATAGTTTATATAAGAGTAGAGAAAGTAATGCGAGTGCAACATACCAGATTTTTCTCCTTATAATATCGTGTGCATACATGTTTAAATTTACATTACAGCTTTGTTTCCATGAAAATTTAAATTGTGAATACTTTTTCTGTGGTACCTACGAAGGAGTACTTAAAACACTATTGAAACATATCTATTACTTTTTGGTATAGGTATTGCATTTTAATAGAAAGCTGGTGGTGCTGTTGATGTTAAAAGTTGTTAACTCCGTGCTAGGGTGAAGTCACACACACACACACCACACGCACGCTTAGAATGGATGCCTTTGCCCTTTTAGACAAAAGCGAGTGTTGTATGTATGTATGTTGGGTGGAGGAGGTTTCGCAGCACAACGAAACGATCTTGAGAAGTTGAAGGCGAGAAGTGTAAACGAGGACCGCATTTAAATGGAATGCTTTGCTAAAGGTTACTCCTACTTGAGTCAAAGGGTTTTGTAGCAGCAACCTTCATATTAGGAGGTTGGGGAGTGGGGTAAGTGGACTCTACTGACCACGGGGTGTGGTCCGCTCTCTCTCTCTCTCTCCCTCTCTAGAGACCCTCTCACGTCAGCACACACACAGACGAGCATGCACGAGCTGGTGACTTTCTCCCTTTTCCAATCTACCAGTTAACCACCCACGTCTCCCGAACAGTAATCGCTTGTCTTTTGTTTATGAAACTTCTGGACCCAAGAGGGAAGGTTAACCCAATACAAGCTTTACGTTACATATGTGTGCTTTCCAGAATTTACTACAACTTTATCTGAAACTCTTCTTTAACTGCCCCTGGTTACTCTAAAAGTATCGGGGGTCTTCAGTGAAGGACTTGCATGTTGTCCTATCTTTTGCCATATCTGGAACTCTTTCGCTCTAAAAACTATACGGCGAAAACACATTAAAGCTCCCAAAAAATGGAAAGAAAGAAGAAGCATCCTCTTCACTGTTCTACCTTCAAATATTTCCAAGAAGATGAGCCATGAATAAAGTTAAATAATGTGATACAAATGAAAACCATAAACCAGATAAAAGCTTGCATCAAAATATTTCAGCAAAGTAGCGTTGCCAAATATTTTCTGTTAACTTTCTCTTTTTAGGAAGCAAGAAATAGAAATGTAACGACATTCTTCCATTTACAACTTTATTTTGTTATAAAACAACACTAATAATAATCATCAAAATAAGGCATATCTTGTTACTATAAACTATAAAAGGTTGTGGTTTTAATCCCTAGAAGAGTCACAAACATAATTTACAGAAGACACTAAAGTGGACAAATATTTTATAAGGAAGTTGATATTTCTTATTAGATTATAGTGTATTTTAATGCAGTGTCGCAAACAAGGCTTTAAAAAATTGAACAGAAAGTATTAACAGATTTATTTTGGATTCCGAAATAATGTGTAACTGTTTTGCATGATAATTTATTAAAAATATAAAGGCTTAAGTACTAAGTAATGAGGCTTCAGGGGAATAGCTAAGTAACGAAAATATCAGTTCGCCAGTCCAGGTGAAATAATTTTCCATTAATAAATGAATGACAAATAAGCAATTTTCTCATGTGTCGAGTTGTTGCAGCACATTTAGGCAAGTTGATAACTCTTAACTTTTCTGGAAATAAAATCTGCTCCCTTATCAAGAAAATAAAAATCTTTGAAAACGTCCTGCTTGAAAATATCTGAACATGTCATGGATTTTATATTAGTCAATTTCAACGGACTTTTAGTTTTTAAATACAATTAAACAGAAAACAGGCAAATGATTGTCAAAATTTACTAATAAGCATTTGTTTTACAGATAATATTGCTCAATTAGTTTTAGACCTTCTGTTGTAATCTGCACGATTACTGTACCCACAAAGAAGGTTATACGCCAAACTATTATTGCTATTTTTTCTCAATGGCCTTCATTGATGTGACTTATAGTGGAAATATTCTATTGCAAGCAAACTACGTAAGATAAGCGTTTTACAGCAGTGTCAGCTCTGTGATATCAGAGAACTTATCTCTCTTGCTCCCAGCATGGCGAGAGGAAATAAACCACAAGTGCCCACGAGGTAAGCTAAGGGAGAGAACATCTACATACTATGAAAGAAGGACTAGATGGGCAATGGGATGTAACTCGTACTTATAGTAATAACAAGGGCGAGGCATTTCCGTGTCTTCCCGGTCCCAAAACAGCACTGCAGGTTGGGATCACACGGACATTAGGACAGTTCACGCACTGACTGTGTTACGCACAGCCACTCCAGGATGCATAGCACAATATTTGTGAATAGGGAACCTAACTCCGGATTAACTGTGCAATTAAAATAAATATTGAATAAGTTTCAAGTTCTCGATTCTACGTATAAATTGATGTACAAAATTGTGGAGCAGTGCATTTCTCTACAGATGGAGAAATCACATGTAAGATGTGTAATAAAATTATTATACACACCTGAAACTGTTACTAGTGAATCAATATAACTCACAAATAACAGAGACCTAAGTTGGTGGTGTACTGAGTTTAACTCAATTTTATTGAACTGAAGTTGTTAGTCTCAACATACTTTGTGTTATTTGTGTGTAAAAAAAGTTTTCTTTTTGAGACACTGAAAATGTGCATTTTCATATATTGCAGCAGATTATGAAAGTAATGTTTTTGTATAAATTCATAAAAGGTTCAATGTATCACATCAAATTCAATTTTTTTATTGTTTTGCCTTTTACTTATCTCAATGTGCAACTTAATGGCTACACTGTAACACTGTGTTTACATAATTTCCAATTAGCTGCTCATCTACAGGTGCACGTTTACTTTGTACGCAAGTCGGTTGATAAGGTGTGGATAGGAGGCAGCTTTGTTTACGTTGTCACTGTCCGGTATTTCGTGGGTTACGTTTCTTGCTGTGCACGGAACTTAAAAAGGCGAACTGCCTCGCCCTAATAATAACAAAACAACCCCACTTAGTTGGTCCCAATCTTCAGATTCATGTTCAGCGATTCTCCGAAGTCCTCCGTTGATGACCTACATCCCGCAGATCATATGTAACGCAATTTGCTGAATTTGTTTTATAATACAGTAGCTTGCATTGACAGCTGTTCAGCTTGTAACCTTTTGTACTTCCGGCACCAACATTACTATACAAAATAATTCTAAAATAAAAGAGCACTTTTCAGTGCTGTACATAAAAAATGCGAAACACAAAAACATATTCTGCAAGCCACTGGACGAAGAAAAGTTTCAAACTCTATGGTAGTTGAGTGCTCATTCAATAGCAATTGCTTAAAGAAAAGTTCAAAGGAGTAGTTCATTTTTTGCACTACACAAAGTAATTAAATACCAAACATGTAAATTACATGTAAATGTACGTTTAATAAGACGGAAATTAGTAAAATCTACTGCAAATGTGACTTATGCACATAGAAAATGGACTCAGTGCAAATTGAAATACACAAAATTACTTTTACTGTACTCAAATTCATCTATAGTCAACCAACCCTGCTCGGAATTTGTAAGATTGTTTGTGAAAACTTTAAACACCCAGTGACTTCCGGAATGTGACTCTGATTTTCATAATTGGTTCGAATAAAGCTCTTATGTGTTACTTTCATGTGACTTTCTCTAATCTTGTACAAACTGTTCCTATTACGGCTTATTCGAGAATCTACTTCATAATAATCGAGATAAATATAACCTTATTGCTAATTTACTTGTAAGTTCAAGGGTTAAATGAGATTACAATAGGCTTTAAGTGATAATCAAGTATTTTAGGAACTGGTCAATATGTAATGGCTTTGAAATTCCATTTTCTTTGCCTAGCCCATAGATAAAAATACGAATAACATAGTTCTATTTGAGAAATATATATATATATATATATATATATATATATATATATATATATATATATATATATTGGAAAAGTCAAACAAATAACAGCGAGTATCTTGGAAATGGGTCATTTAAAAAATTAATAATATAAAAATCTGTATTTGTAATCTTTGGCTTTGTACAACAAACACAATTACTCCAAATATTGTAAAGATAATCAAAGCGAGAAGGTTAGAAAATGCTCATTTAAAGCACGATTGAAATATAGAATGTAATACCGGTATTTGAGTAGTACTCATCCCTTAACGACCATATTCCAAGAAGTTGTAAACTTCCCCTCAACCTTCTTCCGTCGCTAATGACATGAACAAAATAGAGGGTTCTCTCAATATACTCCTAGCGAAAGGATATGCTGTTGTAAAGTCGGTTAGGTACTGTTGTGCATTCAGAGTGTCTAAAAGACAGTGAGATGAGGAAGATCGTTGAGGCATGGGGCATACTATAAGTGGCAGAAGAGCTACAAAATGAAATATTTGTTTGCTCTATTAAACACCCAATTGAATTCAACATGAAATGTCATTTCTATTTCATCCAGTATACGTACACAATATTGTCAATAAAAGTGCAAGACTTCTGATATTGCAAATCGTGCAACCGTGCCACCATTGCCTTTCCTTCCACCTGTGTTAACCTTCCATCCTACCCATTTGCATCGGGTTAAAGAGTATGATGTCATAAGGCATTGAGTTGAGGCTGTCTGTTTTAAATAATAGCTTCTGAGTTTATTATTGGAATTAATATTCGCGGTATAAAGTAAGCAGTTAAGCTTAAGGTAATCCACATTTTCAGTTTTAGTGTATTTTTTCTACTTCTTCCGCCCCCCCCTCCCTCCCCCTTATATATATGTGGCTTCCTAATACTATACGAGACAATATGATGTTTGTCCCATAAAAAACGCAATTTTTAAATTCAGCATCTGTTTCAGTTTGTTGGTTTGCTGGACCTGAAATTTAAGCGATTGTCGTCTGTTTATATTGTTGTTGTTGTAGTGTTTAACGCCCTCTTTTACTACTACGGCACCGCAGGCGGTGACACTGATGATACATGAAGATGGAGCACCGGTGGAATGAGATGGCGGGGGAAACCGGAGCACCCGGAGAAAACCCGCCCTGACGCCGCTTCGTCCACCATGAATACCACATGCGGGTCCCTGGGATCGAACCCGGGCCGCCTAGGAGGTAGGCGAGCGCGCTAACCGCTCGGCCACGGCGCCGCCTGTTTATATTGCAATTAGTAATTATCAGTGCTTAGTGTTATCAGCTAAAATGGAGCGATATAAGAAGGATCTACGCATCCAGATTTTGAAAGTGCATTTCAAGTGCGGTGAATGCTATGCAGAGGACGTTCGAAGACTTCGTGTAATTTTTGGTAGGCGAAATGCACCTAATGGGTGAAGTGAATAAGCTTTAACAGCAAGGCAATTTGAAGATATGGGATCGACAGTGAAAATCAAATCACCTGGATGTCCTCTAACGTTAGAGAATGTCGCTCTGGACCGTCCATAGTTTTATTGCCGCAAATGCAAGAAATTAATGTGGGAGACTTGTGGTTCCACCAGGATGGGGCAACCTGTCACAGGCCTTTGAAACAACAAGGTTGCTGAGAGAAAGATCGAATAGCGATCAGAACTGGCCCCCAAGATCGTGTGATTTGACATCATGTGATCTTTTTTCGAGGTATGTCAAATTTTGTGTTTATGTGAATACAAGTCAAGGCAGAAATTAGAACTGTCTGGGTCTGATTCAAACGAAACTTTACTCTAGAGTCGTCGAAAATTCTGTGTGAAGAGGAAGTCGTGGAGCACATTTCCTTGATATTTTGTTTCATGTTTAATCGCAGTCTTTAAGCTTCATATTGACATAATAATATTAGCAATATTCAAATAAATTATGTATTTTATTATTAAATTATAAATTGGGTTCCTTATGGGATACTCTATATTAATCACAAGATAAGTAATACTTCTTTTAATGTTCTTCATGATGAAATCACGAAATCGAAATGTTGGGTCAAATACATTTCCTGTGCCATTAGAAAAAAAAGCAAAAGTGATGTAGCTGATAACAAGGTGAAAGTTGCGTTGGGGAAGGGGGGGGGGGGGCGACGAAACCTTGCCAAAAGAAAGATAGCAAGCTGTACATGAAAGTGAAAGAGAGGGATGGCACGGTCCCACATTTCTCATCTGCACGTTCTGAAACAAAAAAGAAGCAGCAGTCGCAGTACCGGCAACACAACTGAGCCCACAGCCACATGCACTAACTATCGACCCGAAACACAGTTTCCACTGGATTAACTCAAAATTACCGGGTCTGCCTGCCTGCCAGCATTCCACCTATTTCCTTTTGTAAAAGAACACATCTCTTTTAGCTCTAAGAATAATCATATTATAGCTAACTCTTATCTTAACACATTCTAAAGAGCATTAACCGTTCAACTTAATTTTATTAAAGAAGAATACAACTGACTCAAACTTTAAAGCGGCATAAATACTGTAGCAATAGTTGGCGTTTCACCACGAATAGCAGTTGAAGACCACACAGAAGGATCATTCTAAGTGACAAAAAGTTACTTCTGAGTTATTACGTTTCCAAAGTTTATAAGTAAATTACATTTCACGTGTTGAATATAATGTCTATAGAGTTAAAACCAGAGCCTCAAGTACGAGTTTCAAATGGAAATAACAAAATGCTATTCTAATGCATTTTCTTCTTCTTATGCACCTTTTTTACTTTGACTATCGTACTATATTCAAAATGAGATAGTGAACTTTGTGGTTTCTGTTACATGTAGGAAAGGTTCGAACAAACATTCTAACGACATTCTTGCTTCATAAGCAACGCCATTTACAATGTAGAATGTTTTTGAACTGTTCGTTTGAAGTTCAAATTTTTTTCCGTTGTAAAACTATAGACTAAATGATCTTACTAACCATAGCACTTATTCCCAACGTAATTTATATGACTTAATGTGATTTTTCTGTGCATTTTTTCTCAAAAAAAAAATAAATAAATAGAAGTTCAACTGCAATATTACAAGATGGCATACATAGCTCGTTTTCTTTGAAAATATGACTTAAGAGTGTTCTTTCTAGGTGGTTTTCAATTTAATTAATTCAGTTTGCATACCCCCTATTATTTATGAAATTATTGTATCTACAATAATCACCAAACTAGCTGGCTCCGCGGAAAGAACGAAACATGTTAGGTGCAGTTTCAGTTTTGTCATCAACACTCTGACTTTGGGATTTTTGTGGTCGTCCTGGTCAATAGTCGAATGCTCAAGTGGTTTCTCATCTACCAAGATATCCATTCCATCATTTACCTTTCATCCCGTTTTCTTCTCGTCTATCAGGTGTGCTCCTAGATTTCGTGGCGTATGGTGGTGCCGGATAGATGGCGCGGATGATTGCTCAAGGTAAATAGTACTCCTCGCGGACACTAGAGGTCTGCTTGGTCGACAACCTGGAACATTTAAGAGACTTTCGCGCGTCCCTATGGTGTGTCTGCCGTCCATAGTCTACTGTGTGGTTGAGGGATTGAGTTTTTATTTATGGAATCTCTTTAACTGCAGTGGTGCTCAGCGTCCCATGCTACACAGGGCGTGAAAGACCACTTAATTGTGCTCACTAGCCTCTTTATCAGGCTTGACGCTCTTCTTTGTGCTGTAAATCTACGAAACGGGACCACCTGCTTTACTTCCTTCCGAAGAAAACAATGCCAAACATTTTTATGCTCGAAAAATCTACCTCCCTCCATCAGATTTGAATCCAGGACACAGGGACCAGAGACTAGCATATTACCCCTAGACTACGGAGGACGAGTCCTGTATGGTCTCTTCAGTTCATCCTTTCCTTCTAGGAGATGACAAATACAATAGTTCTTTATCACTTGCAGTGCACGAAGTATCATCACCTTTCGTATAAGGCAAGCTGTATGGTATCATTAAGGATCGCATCTGTATTTACTATTACGAATAATATCATACGACGTCTGACCTAACCGATAAATTCTCAAGCGAAGCGAGTAAATTTATCTGGCAAGGTCATACCATCCAATTATATTTATGTTAACTATTTAATAAACTAAATGTGAATTTGAATACTATATCGCAAATATCTGACCAGAAAATATTAAATTCTATAAACAAATAACCCAAAATATATTCATTTTAATAGAGGTAGATCGATTTATTCAGTACTGTCAACTGAGAAAAACGAAACCCAAGAATTACATGCATTTCGATCTTCTGTTGTAACAAAAAAAACAGTTTATAATCTCAAATAAATCTCACTTTATTTGTAACTTTGACTAAGAACCTTTCATATTAAAAGGACAATTTTTAAAAACACAGTATAGATACCTGGTGGTCATTTAAAAGCAAAGGAATGACCAAGTTATAGATCGCATATGATAATTTAACGACTCTATGTATGAGTCGTTTAAAGACTAAGTAAGTAAAGGCGTCTATGCATGTATAGATTACATTTCTTGGCACTCAGCATTAATGTGGTATCCTCATGTCCTAACAGGGAAACTCTGTGGACGAACCTTTCTCCCACAGTATGCACTTTCAAGTACAAGATGCTTCAAGTTGGCAAGGAGGGGAGCTGGCCTATTGACTTTTCGCTCGAGCACCTAACAATATTATAACAATGTGTTTGTTCTTGTGGGACTTCAGGTAAGCTGAGCGTAAGGTCTCTGCAGTAGTTAACCTCCAGCTGACGAAACCGTATAACACCACACCTTCGTCAACAGGGTGATTCCAAACAACCCTCCCCACTTTAAATTGCTGATATTGCACTGGACCCACTCTTATTCACTATTATTATAACAAGCGATATTCCAAACAGGTGTTCAATATTATAAAAGTCTCGGCTATTTAAGGAAGAGTTGCAGATTTTCGAAGATATAAAGATATACGTTTACTACTAGTCTTCGACGCAAAAATATAATCGTTAGATCCTTTGACGATCTACTTTTATAGTTGAGCTTACTGAACACTATAAAACTCGTGTAATGGAAAAGATAAGCTTGCTGATATATAGAACACTAAACGTGAGATTACGTACCGCAATAATAATTTATCCTTACGGAAAGACTGCGATAAAAACAGACAAAACGTTAAATTGACTGTAAATCAATGTCCACCATAATGGCGTGTAAGTCTCCGCTTTATTAATGGAAATGCTTAAATACCGTGTGGAAGGGAATTCATTACATTAATTTAAACCTTTGGTATTTGGGACATATTTTATATCTTACGTTTTTGCCTCTGACCATTTCCTATTTTAGTTTTGTCAAAAACAAGCTGACTGCACATTGTGTGGGTGGTCACTTTCCTTAGCTCAGTACATAAACAAATATCGTAACGGTATTGAGAACATAACACCAACACATAACATGACTTTCTCTACTCTTGTACTAACCATTCTTACAAACTCTTGTTCCTATATGGCCTTGTTAGTTAAGAGAAACGTTCGTACAAATTATCTTATTGCTTATTTCCTTGTAGGTGCAAAGGGAACACTAGAACACAGTAGGCTTTGTGCGATAGTCAAATCTTTTAAAGCTTTGAGATTCGGTTCTCTTTGCACACTTAATATATACAAAAATGAACAACGATGTTCTATTTCACGAAAGTTTGTTTTTCGAAACCCACACACATAACAAGGAATATCTCCGAAATAGTTCACTCTACAAGAAAATTTGTTTGGACCTAAATTGTGTATTTTAGCAAGATCTACATTTTTTGTAAGTACGATTTGGTCTATCTCTAACGGTTTACCAGTTATGCAAAAGTGGTCCAGAGTAAATACGACTACAGGGGCTATAACCATAAAGTTCAAGATATACATTTCATTTGCCATAAAAATATCTCAAACATATCATTTTAATCAAAATCGTTAGAGCCATTTTCAAGAAAGTCAAAATTTTCGAAAAATGTTCCATGTAAAGGGTAGTTTAGGGTGAGGCTATTTTTTTCAAAATCTTCGTGTCGCATCCTTGAAAGACATTAAACTTAAATACCAACTTTGGTTTCTAACCGACTTTTCGTTTTTGAGTTATGTCCACAGACACACACACACACTCACACACACGCACACACACACACCTCTAAAATTCTTTTTTGGACTCAGGGGTCTCAAAACATATATTTCCGGTGAAATCTCGAAATCGAATTTTTGGGTGGAATAAAATACTTCCCCTACTTACCAGTAGAGAAAGTAAGAATGGTTTTCCTAGCCATTGTAATCGGGAACCATAGCGTTTATATGTATTAAAATGCCACAGTGAAAATATGAGTGTACTTATCTTGCTCTAAAATACTATTAGTAAATGAGTTCATTTTTGCAGAAAGTGCTTAATCTATAATGTCAACATAGCTTATATCAGTTACGGTTAAGCACTATTTGAGATCATTTGTTATAGATTCTAAGATAAACCATCAGAAATAGAGAAAACAAGTGATATAAATTAAGTGGCTCCTGTAGTAATAAAGTGAATACAGTTGCGACGGAAGTAATACAGAAAAAGTGCGACAGAGGCCAGCAAAGTGCCGGCTGGTGGGGGCAGGTTGCAGCACAATTTATTTGTGTGGCCATATCTGTGAAAGTTTCGGACCTTGTATCTGAGCATATCAACTGTTGTGCAAACACATGTTCCACAGAATACAATTCCCAGCGTCTCCCTCGCACTGGCGTCCATTAAAGCGATTAAAACATCACAAGAGTAATAAGTACACGTGTGTGCAAGCCGACATGCTGCAAATAAATTTTCGCTTTTCAGATAAAGGGCAAGTTTATTGAACATGGTACTTCATTAGCCGACGAGCATTATCGTAATCCTTGTGCGCGCCACACACGGCAAGGCAAAGAGTTACAACAGTAATGGCGAGTTGTTTCGGCCGATAATACAACTCTGACCCGTACTAGCCTGTTACCGACCGGGTGTTTTTGTTTTGTTGACGTCAGATCGATAGCATTTAATGCTGGCTACTGCCGGAGTAATAACTCCTTATTCATCAAAGTAACCAGGTGCAAATAATGCAACGATTCCAAATATACCCGCTACACCAACTGGTAAATTCCGACTTTAGAAAAAGGTTTGCAACAATAATAAAATATAATGGTTGGCTCATATTGACGTGTGTTATACAATTTTTCACACTATATAGATCTATTGTAACTACTGTCCCAAGGAAGGGAGGAAGGGAAGAAGCCACTAGAGGCTACAACCGCAGGCAACTCTAAACTACTAATTGGAATCCTTAGCATTCAACAATAACCGAAAAACATAGTAATCATAACCCTAGAGTGCGAGCTACATGGAGAATTGCGCAGCACCTAATATCTGGAGCGTCGAGGAAAAATCTTGACGCCAGCGTTGTCGTGGAACACCGTTCCCCCACACACGCATCCTTCAAAGAACGCTAAGTATCACGCTTATCAACATATACTACAAAAGGCCCAATGTGAATAAAATGAGCACAAGTTCATGGCGGGCTATGCCTAGAGTATCAAAGCAAACTAACACTTCACTGCACAAAGCAAATGACTTCCTGAATACGCCATAGTAGGTAGAGAAGCTCATGAGAATGAAACTTGTGGTTGTGCAACCTGAGTCACACATAGAGTGATGTGTTGAGAGTGCGAGTAACACCTTATAGTCCATTGAAACTATTGAGAATTCGTTGAGAAGAAAGTGGGGAAAATGTTTATGACGACATGAACTGAAGGATTAGCCCGGAAGGAGGGTAAATTAATGTTCCGGAAACTGACCAAAAAGCAGATCAAGAGAAACGAGAAGGCGGGACCAGAACGTTCAGTTCTAGCAACACCGAAACGAAAAAGATAAATTGTGGCTGAGAAAACGTTGGTAAAACTATCCCTCTCTTTCCCTTTTCAAGACTTTGAGGAGATGTTTTGTGTGGTCTTGGTATTATTTTTCTCATCTCCTCGCTCGCTGTAAGACTCTTGCAGTTTCCGGCTTTTTCACGCTTTCTTGCATCTCAATTAATAAAAGCAACCGTTGGCTTTCGAGAGACTAGTTCCCTACTCCAAATCTCTTTTCCTTTTCAACCCCGCAGGCTCCTCTCCGACCGCACGACGAAACAAGGACACACACACACACACACGCTTCTTCTTTTTTGCTCTCGTATATTTTTGTTATACCAGAGACATCTTTTGTACTCTTTTTCGTTATTTTTTAACTCTAGAAGACACAGGCCGTGTAGCTGGTATCCATGTTGTAAGAATGGGTATTTGCTTTCCATCTCATATCCGGGCTTCTGGTGCAACTGCAATCCCTACTCTGAATGATGCGGCTGAACTTCCTGCTGCATAACCTGCTGCGTGAATAAGCTTTATGTAACCATTTTAGGTATGGTTGTGAATATATCATTAATGTATATTCTAATAAGTGAATCAAAAAACAAAACACAGAAATCAAAGGTTTGATAATTAATCCTTATATTTATTTTTTCTCCTACATAGGGGAAGTAAAATTATATGTTGAGCTCACGAAAAATGCACATATTGAGGCCTTTGAAACCAAAAACTAATGTAAACACGTGACAACAATCAGAGCGGCAGATCAAAAAAGGGTTTTCGAGATTATTCGAGAAGTGTCGGGCATTGTAGAAGTTTGGGAGAGGCCCATGTTACGTATTCCTCGCTATATAAGGAGGCGAGGTGACGAAAGGGTTACTAGCTACAGACATGAGTCACATGAGTCGTAGGAGTCAATTCAGCTGTTAGTTTTAGGGTGTGTGTGCGTGTGTGTGTGTGTGTCTGTGTACGCACGCATGAGTGCCTATGAATAGCATAACTGCAAAACCTACAGTCAGTTAAATACCAAACTTAATATTTAGGTTCAATATCTCTCTAGGATGTAACACGAAGGTTTTCAAGAAAATCTTTCTATGGCAAACTATCCTTTACATGGGATATTTTTGGAATGTTTGATTTTCACAAAAAATGTTTCATATGTTTACCTATCCTCATGGCAAATTAAATGCATGTTTATTTTGCTGGGAGTACTTCTGAGATCCTTTTCATTTTGGATGACTGTTTAGTTGGCAAATCAGAAGATATAGGCAAAGTCTTGCCACATAGTGGGTTAGATCTCATTAAAGACTCAAATTTATGTCAATTTTATTTTTACTTTTTGTGGAGTCAACCGTTTTCGAGATATTTCTAGTTATTGTTTTGAATTTTTCATTTTTCCTGGTCCTTTAAATAGAACGGAAATTCAAAGCCATCCCATAGCGACCATCTCTTAAAAATATTTGAGAGTTATTTAAGTCTAGTACAGGTCAAAAAATATGCAATACAAACATTTTTTCAAATATTTATCTTGGTTAACGTGAAATGGAAAAACAAAGATTTGGGGGTGGGGGGATTGTTTGTTGAGGAATGGATAGAGAAGATAGTGTGAATATATGGAAAATAATAAATGTCCTTCATTCTGAATTACATTTGTGACATGCTATATGCAGAATATTGTAGATATCGACACATTTTATCAGACATTTTAAACTTCTTAAACTTTATTGTAACAGACATTTTGGGAAAATAAGAAATTACATACATTGTCTATATAAAGAGTATTTTGCGATGGCTGAGCTTTTGTCTCATCCTTCAAGTATGTTGAATTTAAACATAGCGTGGTAGTTATTTTGAATTTGGGCTTTTGAGTTATGTTGTTGAAACACACACACACACACACACACACACACACACACACACACACACACACACACACACACACACACACACAATCACACACACACGCACACAGAAAGAGAGAGAGAAACCCCCGTGGAATGTTTTTAAAACGTTTTGTTATGTACCTGAAAACGTGTATTCGGTGAAATGGCAATGCGTTTTTGTTGGAACGCTATACTTACTCTGCCTACCTAGGTGCTAGAGATAATAATTATCTGTTTGAAGAATGTCTTCCGAAGGTCAACTTAAAACGCGGTCTGACGTTTCATTTTACATCGGTGTGGATGGCTCAGCTGATTAGGTACTGGGTTACTAATTCCCGAGGTCAAGGCCCACACCGATGTTTTTAAGTGTACTTAAACGCGACAGCCCTATGTCAGTGGATGTAAAAGAACTGGCATGTAAAAGATCTTCCGGGAGCACATTCCGGCAGACGGATGTACTGATACCATCCTAGCAATTGACGGGATTTTTAAGGGGACCAGCCTGTAAAAGATGACGAAAATTCTTGAAAATCTCGAGATTTTTGGTATACAAAAATGTTGGTTCTTGTATGTAGGTTAGTATAAGTTATTTTCGGACAGTTGCGATTTAAACAGTCACGTGGTCATTTAAATGAGCAATTTTTCTCAGTGTATGTATGCGGTTTTCACAATTGGATCCTTAACATCATAATAAATAAAAAATGCTAGCTTTGATATTTATTCCAGTTAAATTGGGCATCAGGTACAATCATACAGATATGCAGTTTTTATTCATTAAAACATTCCATAATCTCTAAAACATAATAAGATGCTACATTATATGCCCTTTTTTGTACAAGAATACTTATTTCATGTAAATCTGTGCCAAAAATTTTATAAGATGGTATTTCTGGAATGTTAATCAGAAATTTTGTTACAACATTTTGGAAACTGAACCGCATTAGTTTTTCAGAAACCCAGTTAAAACAGTGTGACATTGATACATGAAGCTTCCCGGCAAAAAGCATCCCATAAATTGAATGCTTGGATGACCTACCGTTGCCAAGGAGGCAGAGTAACTTTCAGAGTTTAGAGAGGCTAGTTGTAAAAGTTCGAGTAACAAAACGAGTATAATAGTGATAATTTGTGCAAGTGAAGTCATACTAATTGTAGAGTTAAGGAAAATAAAAATAATTGAAAGTAAATATTGCTACAATATTTTTCTCGAAAACTAATTCATGCACTTGAAAGTTTAGAATATATTAGTAGTAGTAAATAAAGCTCATTGGTTAAAGAATATAGAATTTGAAATGGTCACATGTTGGTCCCTTAGCAAACAAAATGTTTAAAACGTTTATTTATTTTGCGTTTTAAATGCACGATACTAAAGGACGGAGACACATAAAAAACAGAAACACAAGATACTTTCAAAGTGTAAAAACAATTTCAGACTGCAGATAAATAAAGCTAGCCACTGCAATGGAAGTGCAATTGGTGGGTAGCAACTATAACAATGCTTTTCCTAGATTCGAAGTAAACCCAACCACAAAGAGAAACACCCAAGTGCGATATACATGTTTCTTATTTTTATTTTCTAGTCTTCCAATTGCTTTAGCGAGGTTTTACTACGTTAAGTTACAACACCAGACGAGTTTACTTGCTATCAATTCTGCAACTGCACAGAGCGCAAAAACAAAAAAATTACAACTTTTATTGCGTTGCCTCCACCAAGAACATTAGTCTGTCGTAATAACAGCACCTTATTGCTCCCAATTAATCCTTCATCTGTGTAAAAAGAAAAACTAAGGAAGGCCATGTTTTAGATCGTCTGAACTACCACTGCGAACCAACACTATGTTTAACTTTACGCTCAGAACATGGGAGTTCAATAAAGGAGGATTTACAGAGACAAATACACCGAAACTAAACATTCATAGAGAAGCCGTCCACTGCAGTAGCTTAGCTCCTCTTTATAAAACCCATAGGGGTTATAATATGTTGTTCAAACTATTCTCAATCCCAAATCCCGACAACGGCGTAAATCCGACCTTTACTTGCTGCAGAGATATACGCAAGCCAAAAAGTGGAGTACATTTTTAATGATGGTTTAAAACAATTCTACGCAAAAATTTCGGTCACAAGTTTAACATTTTAATTCTCTTGCTTTTTAATAATTTACAGTCACACTGCTTCTATAATCTGGTTGCTAACTTCCTATCCCAAGGGTACTGGGTTCGATTTCCAGGTCAAGGGTGGAAATTTTTGTTTAGCTAGAATTGTTTTCCACCTTTCCAATAGTCTTCGTGTAACTACACAAGTGTGCGAGTTTGCGTGCATGTGTGTGAATCTAAGAGACCATGGGATTGAAAAATGAACTAAAAATGGTCAAATTCACCACTAGACCAAACTAGATTTAGACATAGAAACGTTCTCCAAACCTTCAGTCGTACGTTAGCAGAGAAGTTTCTTACATTTCGCCATTTTTAAAGGCCTAGCGCAGGCTTTATATGTCATATGCACTACATTTAAACGCCCCTTTTCTGCTTAAATTTTCGGCAGTATTTGAACAAAATATCAGCCAAAAGGACTGAAAACAATCAAATTCAGCGGAAAGGGGTGGTTAAGTGGCATCTCTCCGCAAAGGAAAAACTATGAATCTGAGGAGAGAGACTACTAGACAAAACAAGGAAGGTGTGACGAACAGATAAATGATCATGATGCATGTGTGTAGAAAAATTGCAATTTAAATGAGCAATTTTTCTCAGTGTATGTATACGGTTTTCACAATTGGATCCTTAACATCATAATAAATAAAAAAATGTTAGCTTTGGTATTTATTCCAGTGACTTTACAATTTTAAGTATATATAAAAAAGGATAAAAAAAATTTTCAACGTCAATCAGAGCAAAGAAATTAATTACTTTAAAAATAATAATTTTCTTCCTGCCAGAGATTGGCGGTTTTTGTGGGGTCATTAGAGTTTATAAAGCAATTGTAATCTTTCAGTTTTTGATGCGTAAGAGATATTTTGAATATTAAGGTATATTGCACTCTGAATAAATTGAATAACTAATTCCCTCAAAACACAGATGGTACTAGAACTTTGTGTGGTAGCTTATAACATAAACACCCTTAAGTGTGCAAAGTATTTATTTCGTTCGTATAGAAATATAGAAAATTAAAATTTCAGTCTCAGGGTACCTTAATGTTTACGAAGATAACCCCATGAACAAGACCCAAAGTTACACAAATAGTAATCGAGTGAACATCATTGTTGTTGAGGAAAGGAAAAAAAAAAAAAAAAACTTCTATATGACGCTAGTGTTGCAGGTGGCATATATACGAAGAAGAAGAAGAAGAAAGAAAAAAATGGAGTCAATAATATTACAGGTATTACATTTTTACTTTCTCCCCTACGTAATTACTACAACTAGAGGAAGAATTATATTCCATTCAGAACTTTAATACCAAGATTTCAGCGCAAAGACATGCTTTGAGACTCCCTAAATAAAATGTATTTTTAGAAAAAAGTATATGTGTATTTGTGTATAACTCTGTGCGTCTGTCTGTGAATTGCATAACTCAAAATGTAAAACTCGGTTCAATAGTAAACTTCGTATTTAACTTCAATGTCCCTTGGAGATGTGACACGAGGGTTAAAAAGACCCCATCCCAAAGTGCCTTTACATGGAAAATATTTGAAAACTGTTATTTGTTTAAAAATGGCTCTAACCTATTAATTAAATTACCATATGTTTAAGATATTTTCATGGTAAATGAAATGTTCACTTATATTCAATTTTCTAGGAACGACCTCAGAAGCACGCTTCATTCTGAATGACTTGTGGATCTGGTAAACCATAAGAGAAAGACAAAATATCTCACTACACAAAAACTCTTGCTAAACACACAATCTATGTATTGTTTGTGGGGTGAACTGTTTGGGAGATATTCCTTGTTACTTGTCTGACTTCTGCAATAGTTATACTTCTCTCAAATGGGAAGTCGTTATTCGTCGTTTTTATCTCTTGGTCTGCAAAGAGAACTGAATTTCAAAGCCGTCACATAGCGAACAGCTTTAAGTATTTGACAATCGCTTTAATGCCCACAGTATTCCCTTTGCACCTACATAATAATTAACAGTGAGATATATAATCTTTGCAAATGTTGATATCGATTAACAGAAAGAATAAGCGTTTATAAGAATAGTTTGAATAAGACTAGAGAAAATCATGTTAGTGGTAACATAGACTTTTTGAAACAGAATTTAAAATATTGCAGTACCAGGAGTATATTATGCTGCTAGTAGTGAATAACGAAAACGTTAAATGCGACTCACATATTTTTCCCATTCGTTTTAGCTTCGACGACCGATTGATCGGAAGCTTTTTATTTTGCAAATATTTGAACCGTGCCAAAAAGTGAATACATATCAAAGGAAATAAAAATAAAAACAGGAATAATAACAAAGCGGTCAGTAGTCTATTGCAGTATTCCCTCGGCCAATAAGCCCACCCTTTGGTGCCTCTCGAATACTGTTTCGGGTACAACACCCCTGTGTTGCATTCATATGGGTTCCCAGGCACTGTGAGGGAGGGACATGAATGAACGGAGCGACCATAAAACGCGCAACTTTATGTTAAATTTGCTCTATATTCCGTTTAATTTAATAAGTGCAATGCCACACAGTTTCTATTTCAATATATTCACTAGTAGTTCATATAAAATTCAACAACGGCAACTAAATTACATTGGTTTAAATATTGAGATGTACAGAATAGTTCTACTTTCATTGCCGGGTGGCAGAACTTTATGTGTATTGAGGCCTGTATACAGGCTGTTAGGGCTGTATTTGTATTAGTAATCGAGAACACAGTAATGAACAATACTACATCAATATTTGCTTCACCTGTAGACTAAGAATCTTACATATTAACAATAGTACATTTTAACGACCTTTAAGTACGTGTGCCACAAAGAACATGGCGCAGAGCGGGCAAAATGAACGCTGTAACGTAGTGACGAATGAGTTCGAATGCTTTCTGCAAGGCCAATGACCTCACATTACTTAGGCCAGTGGGTCGCGTATTAAGATATAGCACTAAATGGATAGTCTATCTCACAAGCGTTGTTCATTTCGCGGCTTAATTACAATCGTGCAAAAAAAATCGGGTAGTAAACTGTGTGATTAGTTTGTGAGAAAACTGTCAAACGAATAGAAAAAAAAACTAACATACCGAAGTAAATATATATTAAAGATCCATTTATAACAATATCTGAGCTTATACTCCTATTGGTCTAACACATATTTTGAGGCTTGTATACCTAGTGAACCAGACCACCCGTAATAGTCACTGGAAAATACCTTTCGTTTTCTTCTGTTTTTCTTGTTATGGTTTGTTTGTACACAGGTACATGAACCAGTTACAAAGGTTGGTTTTATATTATAAATGGCACAATGAAAAAGCATATTGTTAATTAATATGTATAGAGAAATGTGTCCACAGAGAAGCTTTATAATGTCACAAGAACTCAAAATATGCAGGCAAAGGTTTCTCACGTACAAAATTATCACTGTGCCGAGTTGTCTGTTCTATAGTGTGTAGTTCTGATTTTGTGCCATCATCAAATAGATCAAATGTTCATCAGCCATAGAAGACCTATATTTAGAGTTGAAAATATCTATTCGCAGATATAAGTTAATGCGAAAATTTATATTAGTCGTGAGTAAATTAATCTAATACAGGCGGTGCGATGTATATTTTTAGGCGGGCCAAACCAAAGCATATCGCAGGTTGGATTCAGTTTGGCAAACCTCGATCTAGGGAACTATCACCTCGTCACATGCTGGCCCTTAGGGGTCTTCTATCACAAAATCACACTGTTGTAAATTATATTATATCGCATAAAAAATTTACTGAACTGAAGAAAAATGTTATTCTATATCTGTATTTTTGTCTTTTTAACTACAGAATGTTGTTGCTTTATATTGATAAAACGTGTATAGTTGAATCCAAAACTATAGTAAATATTTTAATAATAACTTGGGAAGGATAAAAGCAACCTTTCTTTTAATTTGTAAGTAATTTTTCTTGAATCGGAAATAGGCATTGCAACATAATTACAAATAGTACAGAAATGAATTTTGTTATAGATTAGAGAACTTTTTTCCAGTTCATTACTATGAATTCGGATGAAAATCATTTTACGATCTCCATTTTGCAGTAGGTATACAGTATTATTTCAAGATAGTAGAGATTCTTAGTTTAATAAAACCAATGAAAAATACTGCGATGTTAAACCATTTCCCCTAGCCATGAATTGCATTTATTCTCTGTGAATTTATAGCGTATCTCAAATAACACTTCAAATCTAGAGCATTACATATATTATAGTACTTGAATTATGTAAAAAATAAGAACATCACTGCTTTTGGCAGAGAATATTGTATTGTTTTCATTTATTTTTATGATATACTACGTGTACAACTTTTGTTGTATGAAAGTTAATGAAAGTTATATCAATTAATGTAATTGATCAAGAAGCTTGTAGAAATATAGAACTCAATAAATTAATAATTCATTGGGGAGTATCAAAATTATGGGGAAACAGGTACCATAGGAGTTTCTACAAAATATAGTACTCCAATATCTGCAACTTAAAGTCCAGTCGCGTTTTTGTTTTGGGGTTAAAATAAAGAAAGAGTTTTCTTGACATGCCCAGTAACTGAAAGATGAGCCATAGAATGGCAAATATATTTACAATGCTTGGTAAAAATCAAACGCAATTATCTGCTTAACACAGTGATATATTGGGATCTTTCCAGTTTTAAATATTAAAATGTTTATAACGTTCTAAAGTTTAAACACTTTTACATTAAAGAAATATACTCTGTCCTACTATACGTAACCCCCCCCCCTCTCCGTGGCACAACAGCTACCGCCCGACCGCTGCGTGTTCTACTATACTTGAACGTCAATATGTTTCCAGTACAACCATATCCTTCGTTCCTTTGCTGACAAAATAGGAAGCGTCTGAGTGCTGCGAAAGTGAGATCCGAATGCACGAGCCCTGGTACCACTACAGCTCCGCTCCACTTTACATTCCTACTCCTGTTTTCAAAGAAAGTTCAACGTGGGTTTCGCATGAAGAATTTGGTACCTCCTTGTCTGTTACAAAACTAACAATATCCACACAGCCCCTTCCAGTCCGCGTATAGAAAACTTTAATAAGGCTATCCTTACAGAAGCCAGGTTATAACAAAAGTTGCATTCGTTTCGCAGTTCTACCTCTAAACAAACACAATACCCTGAATTAACATAAAACAAAAAGCTGCAGCGATAGTGCTTCGCCCAGCATACAAAACAGTTGGTGCATGCCGATAAAAACGGGCCTTATTTCGTTTAGATGCACCCAGCTTCGCCACTTCATGCCGTTCTTTTTCCGCGCAATGCACAGAACGTGAGGTCTCCGCGCTTTCAAATGTTTAATTAAAACAAAATGGTAGAAGGGAACGGCAGGGCTATCGGCACGGAGATTACCTGAACACCGTAGCCAACGAGAAATCTTCAGCATGAGATAGTTCTCTACATGGCTGCATCACGTACACAGGGTGTGCACGAAAAAATACTGCAGCTCACTGGCCAAGTTCAATCTTTCCGTACGAAAATATTAAACAACAGCATATACAGAGTTTACATATTTAATATAACCTCTTCAAATTATTTCTATACACATTCAAAACCCTTCTCCACGTTGAAAATAAGCTAAAGGCATTGTTTCTTGGTTCCTAAAATATACTTAGTTATTTATTAGCAATAAATTTTAAATATGTTATAATTGTGACTTCCATTATAGCAGTCGGAAGCAAATGTTGAACTTTTTTGAGTATCAGAAATAAGAAGTTCGTATAAAGTACTAAAAGAATGTCAATAATCTGTGTTTATAAAGTAAACCAGTAACCGTTAGAAAAATTTCGCTCTAAAACTTATACTACCTAAAGTGATATAATCGTATGTACAGGATATCAGGGTATAGATTCAGATATTTAGATAAATGATAGCTTTATATATATATCCACTTCCGGTGTTATTTTTTCCCCCTGCAAAGCAATTACACAGGTTAATACCGGATGCTTTTTGCATGGTCGTGAAATGAACAACGTTTCTCAGCATAGACTGTCCACTTTGCTTCCATTTGTTCACTACGGCCTAGTTGTGCGAGGTTTCTGGGCTTGCAGAACGCATTTCAACTCAATTCCAATACAACATTCGTTACCACGAGTCCTGCCCACTCTTCGCTGCGTCTTTGCCTCATGTACTCGTAGAAAATAAGCATGGCTTGTATGTGCCACACCCACTTTTAGATATTAATCAACCTGAAAACAAACTAGTCTTAATAATTAAAAGTATAAAGCCCGCAAATGAAGCAAATATTGTTGATTAACATTGTCCTGAATTACGAGTACAAACATCTCCCTGACATCCTGTATGTGCGCGAGCATATCGTTGTACACAAAAGTTCATTTAATATGGATACCAAATTCTAGACAACCAATAATAAACATGAAACAGCAAGATATAGCAATATTACTTCAGTCCAAAAGTCACAACCATATCAAGCAAAGATTTCTGCCAACTACACAACACCTTATATACAGAAAACATGCAGTGACTCACGGTTATGAATAAGCATTCCTTGCACACTTTGTACTCACCTGAAACAGACAGAAATATAATTGGGTAAATTCACACAAAAACATATTATATATTGAACTAATAATGAAAGCATTCTTATTTATAGCATCATGCAGTGCACTGTGCAGTGCGCTAATGTTTTGGTCATGGCTATGTTTCTGTATTCCTTTCAATCTTCCTCTGGCAATCAGAATATATTAGGTATTGCATTTCATCCAAGCTATACAAGAAAAATGCTGGTATTGAAGTTTAGACTTTAGCATATTTCAAGTATACTACATGTATATTTTCAACAAAGAACTCAACATATAACCTTTATTTGGAAAGGTTCGTTCCTTTTTATTTTCTGAAAAATAGTTATAAAACCTTAAGACATCCATGGCATATTAGCGTGGAGAATAAGACACCTATTCTGAATTTTCTGTTAAAAGTCTTGAACAATTCTCTATTTTCAGTGAAGTTTATATAACTTGAGATATTGAGTATTTTAAGCCTCAGACTTCTGAAATATTATGACTGCTGGAATGTTTATCTGAAGAGAAAAACACCCTTTATCTGAAGAGAAGAGAAAAAAACACATCGGAAAACACATAATGATTAATAAAAAGTAGTTAAGAAAATATTCTTGGGAACAATTTTCAGAGAAGATATGAAGCTACAATACATCGGGTATAATGTTTTGCGATTCTAACATATCACTTTTTTATAAATTCAGTTAGGATATTGAGATATGCTTAGCCAATGCCAATGCCAGCTAGACAGCAATCCTGATTCCATAGAAACATGTAGGTATCTAGAGTTTCTAGGTTGGCATTCCAACGCATTTTTTGCCTTTCTTTTCTAGCCTTCTTTCAATCAGGCTGGTGGTTAATCTATAGAACGGAAGACATCTTTAAATGAGCTACGTCTCTAAAACTCAAAAAATTATTGCATATTGACACTATTACACAAAGAGCAGGTCTTCCACTCATTAAATAAAGCCCGTGGCACTACAGCCCGCGAAGGGCCTGAGCCTGCCAGCACGTTGCCGATTTCACACCCCATTACAGAGGTGAGTGGTCGGCCAATATCTGAAGAAAATATTCTTTCATCCATCGGTCTATTAGATACATAAATACAAGTAGTAAACCTGGCAGCTATTTTTGAGTGAAGTATTTACAAAATGACTCGAAATCATGTGTTTTGTTAGGAACAACCCAAAATGAGTGTTAATATGTGTAAATATACGAGTACTGTGCTTTTCAGATGGGAAGAGCTCTGATCTGCAGCCAATGAGATACGTTTACATGCACAGCGTTGCAAGCTCATTACCCCCACTCTTCACATTTCTTGGCGCGCGTCAAGCCCCACTTAAGGAGAAAGCAATATGACAACACAGCAGGACTCCGATTGGTTACCGGCCTGAAGACGCTCAAGGACAAACTCCTTCTCATTTGAAAAGCACAGTAATCTTATTTAGCTAAACATTATTTATACAATTATGTATGAACAATACTTCTTCAGCAGATGGTAAATATTTTCTGCCTTTAGAAAAGTAACGATTTCGTTCAGCAATAATTTGGATGACTGTTATTTTGTTTAACCAATAGATGTGCCACTGTGTATTATATATAACGTGTAAACATATATATTAATGTGTTAATATAAGAAAGGTGAGTCTTAATTCAAATATCGCATTAGGTTTTGTGCTAGTTGCATAAATAGTTATTTCTTCATAATGGTAAATAATATCACTGGAACAACTCAGTGTAACCGTTATTTGAATTCATTTACATGGCTAAAAACAAATCCCTACATAAACATTAAAACCAATTCTTTACAATATGGTATAAATTATTCTTTCGCTTACCGTAAACATTGGGATGTTTCAAAATATGTTGAAGTGAAACATTCAGTAGGTAAAGTTAATCGCCAGTAATTTATCTGCAAATAGAATGTTTTGAAATATCTCATATACACCCACTACAATATTCACATGTTCTAAATTAAAGATAAAGCAATTATCGGCAAAATAATATAGCTACAACTTGTTAATCCCTATAAATTGAATTCTTTCCCAAAGCAATGAAGATAACGTATCTATCATATAACCGCATGGATTAACACCATAAATTTATAATAATCGGCTGCTTATAAATTTATTACTATAACTGAAAATTATTTAGAATGTAATAAGAGATATGAGTGTTAAGCATGCACACGATTATATGTATACCCTATGTAACATTCGTGGTTATCGCTGCAGTCCACTACAGACGATCAGGCTCATATCACGAACCAGGATGCATATACATACGTAGAATCAAGCAGGTTGCATGACAAGGCGCAATACAGAAAGAAGACACGGAACACGAATTTGGACACATTTACCTGACAAGTTATTTCTTTGTTTTCGCGGTGCAAGATTTGCAGTTACAGACTGTTTTTGTTAAAGCTTTATGCAGCGGAAACGATTTGAACTGTACACAAACAGCGGGATGTTGCAGAAAGCATTTGTACGATCATAAAATTTGCTCTACTCTTCCTCTGGTTATTTCATAGTTTAAACAAAGAGTGATTATTTTAATTAGTATATTGCTATCGCAGTATATGTCGACAAAAATAGTTTTAAAGTGAAGAATGACAAAATATTTTAACTAAGTTAAGAACGGTTTAAAATACCCATTTCAGAATGTGACTACTTTAGTAATACATAGGTTTATAAATCTATAAAACCGTAGTAAATATGAGAATGAAACAATCGGAAAGAGAATGTACGAAAGCGACTTCTCAAGAAATAAATCTGTAAGAGTTATGGAGTTAAACTCCCCGGTGGCGACTCGTACATCGGCTTCCTTCTCCCCATAGAAGCTTGCATTCCCCTAAAAGGGGGTAGTATCGGAGACCTCTCCCGATTTGGAGGATGAGGATTTACAGAGAGAAAATTCCCTACCAAGGAAACGTGGAGGTGGAAACTCCCATCAACTCGTGTAACCATGAAGCATTAACCAGCATAAATAGTGAAGTGAAATGAGAAATGAGGTAAACTGTAGGAACAGGGGGATGTAATTGTCCTCCCCAGCAGTCGCCTAGCGACGCTTGTAAACCCCGAAAAAACCAAGGGTCAGGATGCTCGGGCACGGGAGTCAAACCCTAAAATGCATGCCACAGACGCTACCACCAGAGCCGTTCCACTCGGTATACAAGTGTAACACTTACTGTTTTTTAAGGTTTAAGCTTTTATGCACCCACAGGAAGAAGCACAGCATTATTTCATCAAACATCTAAAACTTGTCAACAGGAAAAGTAGGCGTTGATTCTTGTTGTGTTGCTAGAGCACGTCTTCAATCCCTAACAACGAAAGTTACAGGGATCTACGCAAGGCACGCTCACCATGAAGCATGAGCTAAGCCATAAGAAACAGCTTTGACCAACACTTGTGGCTGTCAGATGACCAAGCCTCTCTTCCAGTAATTTACCCACAAGACAAAAAACTGGCCACGCTGTGCGTCATATCTGCGTAATCTAAGGCGGGGTAAAAAGAGCACAGAAGGCGAGTTTGTGCATGCGCCGAGCTGTAAAAACATTCTCTTGGCATGCTCTCCTAATTACCATTATCGCAGATCAAAATACAGCCATGGGAAGAAAACAGAGGGAAACGTTTTGTTATGGACAGCATTTAGAAATAATGATACTCCCACACAGGGCTATTAACGGAGTTATCAGGGGATGATCACACCAACCCTAATAACTAGTGAGGTAGGCAAAGAAATGGTGTATGGATTTTCAGTACACGCAGAGGAAATCATATGGCAAGTGCTAGAAACTACTTCACGCTAGAAAAATATAATTAAATATTCAGAGCTTTGAACAAATGTGCATTCAAGAACCTAGATATACAGAGATTTATGTACCTAATTCCATTTCACCCCTTTATTAAACTGTTTTTGAAGTCAGCTTAGTTGCTATACTGTTGTTGCTATACACAACAAGTAATTTGTCACTCAAACCGTAGACGTTTTAATGTTGCATAGCACCTATTAAGGTCTATGGTCATGACTATAATCCTGAAGTCAAAGCAATTTGGACTTGAGAAACTACTGTGGCTTGTCTAAGGAGTTTTACATTCACTCTCTCTCTATTTTCAGACTTTAGCAATGATTATAATTTAAGCAAAGTGCATACCTTGAAACCGAAATTATAATGTCAATATATATTTGATAATGGAAAGAAACAAAAGGAGATTCTAGTCAATATCAAGGAGAAAATGTAATAAAACTGAATATGTTAAAGTCCCAAGAATGGAAGCCTAGGCAGATTTAAATGAGTGATAAGGTTACAATTGTTGTTTGTACTCAGCCTTAGTGATTCAGCGGGCTGATTCCTATCTTACCACGACGTGCTCTAAAGTTAGCCAATGGAAATCGCTTCCTTCGTGTCGCTCGCGCAAAAACAAATGCAACGCAACACACACTCGTCTTGAATCGAGTCGAGATAACGCACGTGCAACTTGGGAGTTGTACGTAAGCTAGCGCGTATACATAATTCGGCGGTTGCTAAAGGGTGACAAAGTTAAAGCGTTATAACGTTGTAGTTGAAGTTGCAAAGTTACATTCTATTTAAATATCGTCGGCAGTCTCTACAAATCTGGAAATTTACAAATAAAGTGATATGTTGGTTGGTTCTTCGTTTGGTTTCATTCCTACCATAACTCACGCATACCCTGCAGATTAAGACCGCTTGCTAGAGCTAGTCCGGACACCAAACACGAGATCTTATAGGTCTTAGAGGCGACGTCTTCGAAGGAGAGGAACGTTTGCGTCAACCTTCAGCAGGCAATTGAACTCGGGATCTCGTGTCAAAAAGTCAGAATACTACCGACTCAACCACAGATGCAACCCTTAAGAACTTGCAATGTACGATCACCAATTCTTTACTTAGTTATTTAAAATACTGAACATAACTGGCGATGTTTTCACTGTGAGCGGTTGCGTATATTCCAACTTGATGCAATCTTTGGTAAAGGAAGGGGTGGGCTCCCGTAAAATAGAGGGTGATTGGCGTACATGGATGTTGGCAGCACCTGAAAACCGCTGAAATGATACAAATATTTTGCACGGGTATATTACGGTACCAACAAAATGCCTGTTTTTATTTGTATTTGTTCTATTTATCTTCATTATTACCTCACCTTTAACTCAATGAAGTCTTCCTGTGAAACATTGGCTATCGACTGTTAAATCGTGTACGGATATCATTGGATTTCTTTCTTGTTTTTTTTCTTTTCTTTTTTTGCATTAAATGACACGATCTCTCTCTCTCTCTCTCTCTCTCTCGCCCTCTCTCACAGACACGCACACGCATATACTTCTTCACTCATTTTTACTCTCATTTAAACTTTCGGAGGATAGGGAATAAAAACTAGAGGGAACTTCTCAGCCCCCAGTCGAGAGTCAAAGCCGGGACCCCTAGCACAACAGGCTGGTGCTGTTCCGACTTAGCTACTTATAAACTTATATTCTAATCAAAAACCATTTAGCCTCTGTTTCCGAGTACTGGTTCCCTAATGGTCAAACATTTAACCTGGTAGGTCATATTGCACGATGAATGAATGAAATATACGAAATGATGCTCAAATAAATTCGGTTTCCATAGAGGTTAAAGTTGTCCAACATTTGTCTTCAGAAAGGGAAAGCCCTGAAACTCGCCTAACTGAAATTTGAATTTGGGACCTCTTGAATTTAGGCCGACACGCTACCTCTACACCACAGAGGTAGAAAAACAGTCTTGTATTCGTCTCGTCTATATAAATTTGACCCTAAAGCCTGGAGACAGTCTGTATTTGCAACAATACAGTAGTAGTTGGCCACGCCGTAGCCGAGTAGTTAGTCCATTTGCTTCTCAGCAAAGCGGCCCGGGCTCGATCCCAGGTAACCGCATGTGGGATTTGTGGAGGACGAGCGGCGCTGAGGCGAATTTTCTCCGGGTTCTCCGGTTTCCCCCGGTTTCTCATTCCATGTATCATGAGTGTCACCGCCTGCGGTGCTGTATGTAGTAAAAGCGGGCGTTAAACACTTCAGTAGTGATAGTCCCGCAATAAAACCGCTCACTACGAGGAATCTTTTAGACGTGGCGAATGGTCTGAAGTTGCACAATGGCTCATGGTCGAGTTCCATTTTGTATTTAGGGGTTGTCAGCCTAATACCTCTCGAAATTCCACGTAGCAAACATCGCAGAACAGTGCGTGATTAAGCACAGTGCCCGCTCGCATTATCAGTAGTGTCTTGTTTATTTCAAGTAGGAAACAGATGCTACGCCCACCCTATTTTCTATGAGCAGATCATTCGCCAGGTCTAAAAAAATATCTCTTCACTTTGCATGTATCTTACCTAGGCTATCATGAACCTTCATTAGTTTCCAGCTAACGTTTTGCGTTTGATGATAGGGACGATTCTGTTAGAAAATATGCCGCAAAAATAAATGTTAATCGAATTATTTAAAGTATACTTCCTTTTTGCACATTGTAATAAGTGGACTTGAATTCAGCTTACGTTTTCATTTTAGCTGAGCTCTTGGGTGGAAGTAAAGGAAGGAAGGCTGATAAAGGGGTAATTTTGCTTGTTGTGGAAGAAAGACGTTTCATTACGAACAAGGAAAAGGGACATTAAACATGGAGGGGTCCCTACAGAATGACCACACGGAGTAACGGACCATGGCAAGGGCTCCAGGGGAGGTGCAATAAAAGATTGATGCCGGCTCAGCCAATCAAACTTTTAACGTGCTCACTTGCCACTCGGCTTGGCTGCTCTTTTGCTCTTCTCGAGGGACCCTCCCAAGTCATTTCGCATATCCTTCGGGGGGAAACGAAAAGAGAATCGAGGACGACGGGGATGTTGGTAGCAGTTAACCCTTATCTAAACAATACGGACGACGCTCTTCATTACCGACCTCCCTCAAGTGGGCTTACTTAGACATTAAGGGGCAAAGGCACTTCCGTCTTTGCAAACCACAGATTTCGACAGCGACATTTTGTGGAAACAAAGACCCTTTAATGTGTGTGGTGGGACTTTGAAACAACCACAGAAACAAACAAGCAGCACAATACACTGAGTGTTTTAAAACTCCTTGTTTAAAAGTTAAACTGATATATGTTTCCGACTAAGCAGGGTTTCAGGCGCAGCTGTTAACACTATTTTAAGGTTTATACGTATAACAAAAGCTCATTTCTGTGAAATCCCCCAAAATACTGTAACTTTATTGGTATCTACATACACAGGCTTAGTTCAAAGTGCGCATCATCTAAATAACTTTTCAGGCATGTGGCTAATTATCACAAAACCCGGAGTTCGGAGACAATCGTATAAAGTCAACTCACATATATTACCGAGTTTTGCCACTTCCGGTTTAACAGGAAGTGACTGCGACTTTCTTATTTTAAATGTTACTTGGTGGAAGGCTCTGCCTCGGCCATACATTAACCAGTGATTCTACTTGACCAGTGTAACAAATATGTGCAATACAGTTATTGTCAATAAAGTATCGCTTCGCCAAAAAAAATTGTGCCAAATATTTGGAGCCATCTACCTTCTTGACAAATGGGTATAAATGGTTTATTATTTCACAAACTGTCGGGAAAATATTCTGTGAAGAATGCTGTAATATATTTCCATCTTAACTCGAATGAATTTAGTCACAATTTAATATTCAAATGTCAAGCAAAATTTAATTTCTAAGAGAGATTTGACGTCACATTAATTTGTGACTTAACTCATTTAAAATGAAATAAAAAGACATTACCGCAATGTTCACAAAATTTCTGTGCGACAGTTAGTGAAAATAAATTATTTATATTGGTCAGGAAGCTAGATGGCACTAAATATTCCAAATATTTGACACAAATTATTTGTTTTTTCGGCGAAACGGTTCTTTACTGACAATAATTGTATTGTACATATGTATTTGTTACACTCATGTAGAATCCCTGGTTAACGCATGGCCGAAACAGTACTTCCCACCCGGTATTTTTATATATTCAGATATTATTCCTCAATAATTTTTCAGTTAATATCCACACTAGGAAAACAAAGACACACAAAGCAAGAATAACAATAAAAAATCTGATGTGTTGCACTCACATGACTCTCTACTCTGTACTAACCATCCTTACAAACCCTAATTCTTCTATCGTCTTCGTGTTAGTTGAGATAAACATTTGCAGAAATAATCTTATTGCTCGTTTTCTTGTACGTGCAACGGAAATATGGCTATACAGTAGGCTATGAGCGATAGTCAAATCTTTTAAAGCTTTCAAATTGCGTTCTCTTTGCACGGTTAACATACAAAATAATGAAGAGCGATGTTCCATTTGACAGAAGTAAAAGTTCTTCAAAACTTACACAAATAACGAGGAACATCTCCAAAATGGTTCACTATACAAAACAAATTTATTAAGACATAAATTGTGTTTTAGCAAGATCGACATTTTTTGTAAAGTAAGATTTCGTCTGTCTCTTACGGTTTACCAGTTATGTAAAAGTCATCCAGAGTAAATAGGACTTCATGGGCTATAGCCAGAAAATTCAAGATATAAATTTCATTTGCCATAAAAATATCTCAAACATATGGCACTTTAATCAAAATCGTTAAACCATTTTCAAGAAAATTAAAATTTTCCATGTAAGGAGTAGTTTAGGCTGAAGCAATTTGCTTCAAAATCTTCGTTTTCGTATTCTTCAAAGACATTAAACTTAAATACCAACTTTGGTTTTTAACAGCCTTTTTATTTTTGAGTTATGCTGTCCACAGACTGACAAGACACACACACACGGACCTTTTTCTAAAAATGCTTTTATTGGATTCAGGGGACCTTAAAACATTTATTTCCGGTGAAATCTCGACATCGAATTGTTAGGTGGAATAGAATACTTCTACTTTACTAAACGTAGTAGAGAAAGTAAAAATAAAGATACTTCACCTTCTGAATCCTGTATCTAAACTGGTAAACTTCAACTGCTTTGCAATGTGACAGTGGATCATAAAACTAATTTAAGGAATATCATCCATTGCTTTCACTATCCTATGCACCAGATATTCTGAGTTGTTGCGTCTGTTTACCACTGCCTTCAAATGGCGCCACAAAAAGCTAGTTACTACGAGATGACTTTAAATTTGCATTTTATTTGTATGCCCAACACATAAAAACTGAATAACGACTTGTCAGTTGAGAAAAGTCTAAGTATTGCAAAAGTTAAACAAAAAATAAAGAATATTTCAGAAAGGTTCACCCCACAAAAATGTATGACATAATACAAGTGTTTATTTTAACGAGTATACATTTTTTGTACAAGACGATTTTGTCTCTCTCTTCCGGTTTACCAGTTAGCAAGGGTCATCCAGTATGAAGAGGACTTTTGAGGTCATTCAAGATATACTTTCATTTGTCATGACAATATATTCAACATATAATATTTTAATGAAAATCGTTGGAGCGTTTTCTGAGAAAATCAAAATGTTAAAATGTGTTCCATGTAAACGGTAGTCTGAGTGGAGAGGTTTCTTGAAAAATCTTCGATTCGCACCCTTGGAAAATTCTTCCTCAAATGACTAGTTTGGTATTTAAAGGACATTTCGTTTGTGGATTATGCTGTTCACAGACACAAAAACAGACATCTTATTCTAAACATGTTTATTTAGTCTCACGAGGTCCCAAAGGTGTATTTGCACTGGAATTTTTGATGGATTGCGATGCTATGTACGTGGTGGAGAACGTAATGATTGGTTATTTGAATAGAGTAATATGGATAATAAGTATAGTTTGTTCACCAGCTCATGGTCTCTTGCAGGAATACAACGACTCAGTACAAAAGTAAATAATTCTAAGTTTACAGCAATATTTGAAGCTGGACTTGTGCTTCTGGTTACACCTAATGTGTGCCTGAGTCCAACTTCAGATATCGCTATTTACCTAGAATTTTACTGATGTACTGAGTCGTTGCATTCCTGCTATATACCATGAGCTGGTGAACAAAATATGTAAGGTATTGTATCATGACGTTCACAGATACAACGTGATAGCAATAGGAATGCTTCGTTTAATTTATATGCAAAAATAAATTATGATATAATAAAACATATAAATACGGAAGAGTTTTGTCTTGATCTTCATGTCACTGATAAAATCTCTCAATACTTTCGTAGCTGTAGTTCAGTTTAACGACACTCATGAGTGAATCTTCAGGCCCTCCTATTGGAGGCCGAATTATGTGTATGTTCTCTGGGGAGCAGTACTCCGAAGGTGTCCAGCCATTCTCACAGTTTCTCGCAGTTTCCCTGCCCACGAAGACTCAAAAGCAGAAAGCCAAACCGGGAAACGGTTTCATTTAATGTGTGCATGTGTGTGTTAGTACCTACTGCAGGGAGAGAGGGGAGGGTCTGCTCTGTTCACACCTTCGGAGTACTCTTCCTCAGGCCTGATGAAGCATTTCTTCCTTCCAACACCGTTTCGTGTAGGTTATATACGAACCACCGCTTTATTTTTCTTATAGTAACATTCATTGGTTCATTTCTGTCTCTTGATTGTTCATCAGGCAGTCATACAGCGTATTAAGCGTATAGCTATAGCTATTTTGGTAAATGGTACCTTAATATGTGTCCACTTCTGTGTGTTAGTTGTATTTTAAATGGAATGATCTCCCAACAGACTTAAAAGTTAGGAAAAATGTTAATTCAAAATCAGACGAATACACTGAGAAAGCAGGAAAGTATTTAGGAAAAATGAGGTTGAAATGGCTAAAAGAACTATGAGAAAACAGGGAAAATGTAAGAGGATAATGAGGGGTAAAAGTAATTAGTGGCGTAATAAGCTTCCGCATTATATATAAAACAAAATATTAAATATTAGGAAAAGTTATACATATAACCAACTCCAAGAGGTAAGAATATATTAGATAAGGTAGTACATTTATTCATTGTTTTGATCTTAGTAATTTAATTTTTCTTTTTTTGTGGTTTAAAGTGTATTGTTTATAAGCATAAATTCATTCATTCATAGTTGTATTTTTCTCTTCGTCTAATGTTTTCCCACAAACCAATCACAAAATTTGCTACCTGATGGCTTCTTCTTTTTTTATGTGGTCGTTACTTATCGGTTTTACTCCACGCTTCATGCGTGACCTACTGGTCTAGGTAGTGTGAGGTCATTAGACTTGCAGAGAGCATTGGAACTCAGTTCCGATACAGGAAACACAATCTGTTATCGCGATGCCTGCACACTCTGCTTTACGCTTTCAGTTCCACACTTACTTGGAGGTACTAAGGTACTGCTCTTAATAGGTAAAATTATAAGTCCGCAAGTGAAGCACATATTGGTGTCATACTGTTCATTACCGTGTCTTCAATTAGCAATTCAAGTATCTGAAGTTATACCCGTAACACCCAGTACAGAGAACTGATACTGACTAGATGGAGTTAAAGTTGGTTACCCCAAGGGGCATAAAAGTTGTACTTCAGGGAAATGCACGTTACTGTACTTTTTTATTTGCCTGGTGTAAACTGTACAAAGGGTCGTCAGTAATGTTATCACCTAACTTATAAACTAGGTGAAATCTGTTACACCTTATGTCAGTTTACAATAGACCAATATGTTCTAAAGATAAAAAAATAACTTATTTGAGCGCAATGCAACTGAACTTAAGCTTTAACTCTAGTATCTGTGCAGCTGAAGAATTTCGCAAATAGGTAGCAATCGCAATTTAACGAACCATATACGAGTAGTTTCACAACTTCAGTTTCCGTTGCCTTTCTTCTCACAAAGTCTATGACCTTTTATCACTAGACTTAACTACTTGTAGAGTAATTTCCCTTTAGCATTAACTGCACACCCTCAGGAAGATATTCTGTGAGAACGTAGAGAATAGGCGCCACCCCAGACACTAATGCACCTAGCTCAGGTCACACGGAATGTCACTACGAATCCATTCGGGTTCAGCCGGCACCTCCGGAAACATGAATAAGAATTATGATTGGGCGTTGCTGCAGGGCAGTAAAGGATGCCCAAAACGTCTACAGGATAAGATATGCTGATATAGGGTTTCCCCTTCTTCTTTCTAAGTCTAAAACAGACCTCGTTGATCGCAACTTGGTGAGAGAGCAGTGGTGTCAGTAAAACTAGTCTTAGCTTCGAAGTCCACGCTGAAACAGATGGTGTACAGAGATACTGACTAAAAATATTCACATCGTATTCATACCTTAGTGGAGTTACGTATACATGTTAACCTCCTCTACTACTACTTACAGAAAGCAGAGCAAGTATTTGTACTCCATCCATAAATTCGATAGGCACCGAAATATCACCAGAAATATAAGTCCATGTCGTATCCGCGGCCGGTTTACAATGGTGTCCCGGAATGCGTGTCTTTAGCGTCATTCTGTTGTCATTTCTCATATTGAGTCTCAACTATTCGATGTGAACGGATGGCCGAATGGTTGGACTTAGAAAAATATACGCTTCCAGAGTCTGCTCATTTCTTTTTTTGTCTTTGTGTGTATATTTTGGATCATCCGGAGTCCCCCAAAAAGAAGAATGTGTGTCTGTGTGTATCTGTGTGTGTGCGTGCGTGCGTGTGTGTGTGTGTGTGTGTGTGTGTGTGTGTGTGTGTGTGTGTGTGTAGAGTATAACTAACCAAAAAGGCCCATAAATGCCAAAGTTGATAACTGACTTCTGTATCGTCCGAAGATGCAACTCGAAGATTTTTGAGCATATTATCCCAACCCAAATTACTCTTAACGTGGATAATAATTTTTTTGTTCTCTCAAAAAATGTTCTATATTTACTTTCTATACCACGTATAGTAAGCAGGTATTGTATCCGATCCAAGAATCCGATGTCGAAATTTCACCGGAGACTCCCTAAATCCAGAGAAAGCTTTTTACTTTCTCTACTGGTAAGTAGGGGAAGTATTGTATTCCACCCAAAAATTCGAAGTCGAGATTTCACCGGAAATACATGTTTTGAGGCCCCCTGAATCCAAAAAAAGCATTTTTAGAAAAAGGTCCGTGTGTGTGCCTGTGTGTCTGTGTGTCAGTCTGTCAGTCTGTGGACAGCATAGCTCAAAAACGAAAAGTCGGTTAAAAACCAAAGTTGGTATTTAAGTTTAATGTCGTTCAAGGATGTGACACGAAGATTTTGAAGAAAATAGCCCCACCCTAAACTACCCTTTACATGGAAACTTTTTCGAAAAATTTGATTTTCTTGAAAATGGCTCTAACGATTTTGGTTAAAATGTCATATGTTTGAGCTATTTTTATGACAAATGAAATCTATATCTTGAATTTTATGGCTATAGCCCCTGTAGTCGTATTTACTCTGGACGACTTTTGCATAACTGGTAAACCGTTAGACCAAATTATACTCTACAAAAAATGTATATCTTGCTAAAATACACAATTTATGTCTCAATAAATTTTCTTGTAGGGTGAACCATTTCGGAGATATATCTTGTTATGTGTGTGAGTTTCGGAAAACTTGGAACTTTCGTGAAATGGGTCATCGTTGTTCATTTTTTTATATGTTACGTGTACAAAGAGAACGGAATCTCAAAGCTTTAAAAGGTTTGACTATCGCACAAAGCCTACTGTATTCCAATATTCCCCTTGCACCTACAAGGAAATAAGCAATGAGATAATTTGTACAAATGTTTATTTTAACTAACACGAAGAAGATATAGGAATAAGAGTTTGTAAGAATGGTTAGTACAAGAGTAGAGAAATTCATGTGAGTGCAACATCAGATTTTTTAGAAAAAGGTCGTGTGTGTATGCGAGTGTGTGTGTGTGTGTGTGTGTGTGTGTGTGTATGTGTGTGTGTGTGTGTATGTGTGTGAATAGCATAACTCAAAAACGAAAAGTTGGTATTTAGTTTAATACCTTTAAAGGATGCGACATGAAGAGTTTCATAAAAATTCCTTCACCCTAAACTATCCTTTACATGGAAAATTCGATCTTCTCGAAAATAGCTCTAAAGATTTTGATCAATATGCCACAGTTTAAGATACTATTTCTATGGAAAGTATTGATGTATATAGGCTATAGCCTATTTAATCCTGTTTACTCTTGATGACTTACAAAACTGGTAAACCGTAAGACAGATGAAATCTTACTGTGCAAGAAATGCAGACATGGTTAAAACACACAATTTATGTCCAAATGCATTTTTTTTGGGGTGAACCGTTTTGGAGATATTCCTTTTTATTTGTGTGAGTTTTGCAATACTTTTATTTTTCTCAAATGGAACGTCGTTATTCACTTTGTACCTCTTGGTCGTGCAAAGGGAAAAGAAATTCAAAGACTTACATAGCGAACAGCTTTAAAGGATTTGACTATCGCTAAAAACCTACTGTGTTCCCATATTTCCCTTGCACCTAAAAAAAATTACCAAAAAGATAACTTCTACAAAATGTTTATCTTGCTTAACATGAAGTAGATAGAGGAATAAGCGTTTGTAAAAACAGCTAGTACAAGTGTGCAAAAAGTCATGTGATTGTAAGAGAAGATTCTTTTTTGTTAAAATATATTTTAAGATGCAAGGACAGATAAAATGTAAATCTTGAATTTCTTGCGAATAACTTGTGAGATCCTCGATATTCTGAATGTCCTTTCTTCAACTTTTAAGATCTCGTTGAAACACATAATCTATGCCATATCCCTTTTGTGACATTAGCCATTTCTGAGATACTCTTTGTTATGTGTTTGAATGTTCAAATATTTATATTTCCCAAGCGGAAGATCACCATGCATCTTTTTCAATGTGAGGCAAAGAGAACGTAATTTCAAAGCAATCGCATAGCCAAAGCATAGGCCACTCAGAATAAGAATTCATTGACAAAACCTCAATTATGGATGTAAACGAACACGTGTAGCATACCAGCAGCAGAACTCTTAAACTTGGAATATTCTGAATTCATTGAATACAGTTTTACACCTACGGATTTCAGTCTCTGGTTGTCAAGAAGATTCTTCGCTTCCAGTTATGCTTTATCCGAGACCAAGTGAAATAACTACATCTTCCCTTGATCTCAGCACTCGTTACGGCGAGACAGCTAATGCCAGTCAAGTAAGATTGCATCAACAATGACAGTTCATAACCGGCATAAACAACAAAACTACAGGAGGAAATTTTGGTTTAAGAAAATGTATTAATAGCGGTGGATGTCTATCAGAATTATGAATAATATTCGGGGTACTAAATTCTGCTTTCGTTACAGCAAAAATATTTCACTGGTTATTTTCTCCACTAATTATATATAATAAGTAGAGGTTGTACTGCACTTTATCTAAAAATGTAATACCGTGATTTCATCTAATATTCATGCTTTGAGACTTCTAGAATTACAAAAGAAGTTCGAAAATAGCCCACACGTATGTATGTGTATGAGTCTGTGTGCGGAAGATAGCATAACTAAAAAATGGTACACAGTTACATCATTGTACAAAATGGGGCTTGGTATTTAAGTTAAAAATCTCCATGGATGAGATACGGCTATCATTTACATGGAAAGGTTTTCAAAAAATTTGGTGTTCTAATACCACACATAACATTTCTTTAAAAATTAAATATATATGCTAAATTTATTACACACTGTATATCTAGTTAAACCACATAATTTATGTTAAATTTTTTAGTAAATCACTTCTGAAGTATTTCTTGTTATTGGTTTGAATTTTAAAATAGTTATACTTAACACAAACTGTTTTATTTGATTTTATTTTCCTGCTTATGCCAAGAGAAGGAAATTTCAAAGCTATCACACAGCGACCAGCTCCTAAAAGAGTTGGCTATCGCTTAAAGCCTTCTCTGTTCCCATATTCCCCTCACCTACAAGGTAAATATCTAATAAATAATTTCTGTAAGTTTGTCTCGATTAATATGAAGTGAAAAGAATAATTACACTTTTTAATAGTTTTTCTTGAATAATTGGTGACGGTAAGTAATGTGAATTTAAACGTTACGTTTTTCAGTGATATTATTGCGCCAAAGCACATACAAGCATAATTTTTTTTTTCAAATGGAAAAACAAAATGGTGATAAATGTTAGCAAGTTTATAACGTACAAGAGAATTATTGAAATTATTAGCTGAGTTATTCTCGCTGACATCTGTGCTAACTCGCTCAGCGGGAAGCATGGCCCCCTCATAAGGATATGTATATTACATTAAATGTCATATCCGGAACAAAGGAATATCTGTTTTCCGCATGTGACGGGCGCAGCAGGGAAGATGCTCTGCATTGTCTGAATATTAACATGAACTGTGTGTTTTATGTAAAAACCTAGCACCCTTCTCTTCACATAGAAATTCCTCACATAAACAAAAATGCATCAATTTGTAAACATTTCTTGCTTAGACTACAAATATAAAACTATTTTTCCCATATAAAAATGAAATCTGATTATTTCATCACCTTTCATTAATGGCTAAAGAAATAACACATTTGAATTATGATCAGGTAGGTAACGCAAAAAAAACATATCTGAATAATGTGCCACTTCTAGAACTGCATTCTGCAAGTTATTTGTACCAAATTGGCGATTGGAAATTTTCATTCAGTAGAAATATTTTATTACCAACATTCTCAACTGCATTGTGACCATTTTTGAACCTTTAGCTCTACTTTGATGGGAGAAGATAGATTGTGAATAGGTAAAATAAATAAACAAGATGAACTTCAGAAAACAACGCATTGTTTACGCGACACAGATGAATTTAAATGATTTAAGCTTATTCTATATATGCACTCTAGAGGTGTGTGTACACATGTATGGAGGCGGCGTGGCCGAGCGGTTAGCGCGCTCGCCTACCACCTCGGCGGCCCGGGTTCGATCCCAGGGACCCGCATGTGGTAATCGTGGTGGATGAAGCGGCGTCAGGGCGGGTTTTCTCCGGGTGCTCCGGTTTCCCCCACCATCTCATTCCGTGTATCATCAGTGTAAAATATCTTGGCTATCCGGTTGTTGCCGCGTCAAATTATAAAATGCCGACGTTTCGACCATCTTGTCGTGGTCGTTATCACAGGCAAACTGCCAACCACCACGACAAGATGGTCGAAACGTCGGCATTTTATAATTTGACGCGGCAACAACCGGATAGCCAAGATATTTTAAACGATGGCCGTGGAAGCTTGAGAGAATATATCATCTGTGTAACCGCCTGCGGTGCCATAGTAGTAAAAGCGGGCGTTAAACACTACAACAACTAGACATGTATTTTGAAGTGCACTTCGTTCTTTGCACCATAAAAATCCAATAATCAATTTGACCAAAATGATACTTTGGTATCTGCTTGAATAAAAACATGTCGGTTATGTTTTATTTTCTGAAAAAGCATGATAATTATTTGATTAATGTACCATATGTTTAATATATTTGTATGACAAATAAAATCCATATCTTCAACCTTCCATGCATTGTTGGCTAAAATTTCAATTATTTTCTATAAAGTGAGCATAATCGTGCGCTTCTAAACTGATGTTTAATCTTAGGCCCGGCTATTCGGCTGAAGGTTAACCCTAGCAATACCAGATGGTGAGGGGCATGCAGTTAATAGTTATTGTCAACCACTGTTTCTATCGTCGAACTGCGTAATTGTTTCAAAGTGTTCATTATTCGTGCTTTTCAGAAGCATTGAAATGTGAAGGTGTTCATGAAGCATCCCCCCGTCGTGTGAACAATTTTAAATATTAGCTTTATAAACATTACAAGATTTAATACCCAATTTTAAGAGAAATTTATTTTAAAATTGTTCAGATATCTTGATACCAGTGCATATCTCGCCCATGTTGTTAGTGTATAAGATTTGGTGTAATACCTAATGTGATTGATATCACATAAAAAGTAAAAGAGGAACAGTTAAACAATGTTAAATATTACCTTTATAAATATGACAACATATAATACTCAACTCTAAAATAAATTTGTATTAAAAATTACTCAGACATTTTGTTACCAGTGGTATACATAAGTTCTGTAATATGGGATTGGTAGGATTAACCTGTAGCTCCTTTCTTCCTGTCATAAAGTCCCTCAATCAAAAGTCAATGAGCAGCAATTTGAGAGTTAGCCAGTTGCTTGCACCTCCAACAACATACAGTCAACAAAATTAATTACGGGAGGGGAAGAAAAGTTTCGCACAGTCCTACAGCGAGCGTTACTGTATTACCTACGGATATAACAGAGGATTTATCTTCGCTGTTTGTTTTTCAAATAGAAATATTCTGCTACGAATATCTATTTTAAATACTCTTTCGCCTGACGACGCAGCCAAGCACAAAAGCGGTGAATCTCCCTCGCAATTTTTTACGTTTGCAGCAGTCCCATTTCCTCCCGTGCGGTCAACAATCGCTCCGTTAAACAAAAGAAGAACGGCGGTGTGCGCAGGGCGGGAAGGAGAGAAACTGAACGCTTTGTTTGAACAAAGCAACTTTTTGTTGTTAGCCATCATCGCCAAAACATTTTAAATATTTATTTTAAGCAAATATTCATTACACGACCGCAGGAATCTGTGGAGCGAGTGTGTCACGAGAGGGGTAGCAAAATAAATACAGCTGCCTCTTATATAGAGAGGGGTGTGAGCAGAGAGGAAAATTTAGCGATTTCAACCCCCCACTCTCTCCCTCTCTCTTCCCTTGTTTCTATATCTCATCTCTGCATCGTCATCACAATCATCATCGTTTCTACGTCAGTTGTGCTGGTTGAAAGGGCTTTCTATTTGTTCTGGTTTGATGAATGGCTTGTTTGCTGCACAAATAATATTAAAAAATAAAAAGTGAAATTATTTCAACTCCAGTAACCAAACCCGCACAGCTTATCTCTTTCACTACCACCCGGTGCCATTGTTCTCCCTGTGACGTCGTACTTCTGTATATGTATGTACGTACAGGTAAAGTATATTATACTCGTTATTATCTACTTAACCCTTCGTTGGACGCGTGCTCACTCGTAACGTCGTTAATCGCCACGTATCTGTGAGATATACATATGTACATTATCTTTTCTTTTTGGCGTTTGAACTATAATTGCTTATTAGTTTTGGTCAATTTGCTTAATTTTATACGATTATAGATAGATACTTTTTATACCACCGCGTAACAACCAGTCATAAATTACTTACACTTAGTGATGAAAACAAAATTACATCACACTACATTAACATGAATAGTTTAAAGTAAGTGAAAATTAGATTGATTAAACTAAGATTTTATTCAACTAATAAGAATGAATGATGATTCCAGCTTTGTTTCCATGGATAGACACTTTTATCAAGATTCTTCATTTGTACTATTAACATTATCATCATCGTGGTCGTGTGTTTGTGCTTGCAATTATATACACATCAATTTTGATATTTTTATTCATCAGCATCGGTTAGGCCTAAGGCTATACATTTTATTTAATCACTTATGGGGTACATAAATAATAAAATTAATAATTCATTGGATTACTTAATTTTACTATTAATTTAATTACCATTTAATTTCATTGTTTATGTTTATTTTTTATTATTGTTCCAGCTATGCCACTTCTTTAACTCCAATGGTCATATTTAAACATATTGCCTATTGGCTAGTGTTTACTCATTTTACATCAGGTCTCGGGTATTTTGTATATTAAATTCACCCACACAGACACATACAACACACACATACTCACACACTCGTTCACACTCTCATTCGTACCTCCAGATTTTGGGGAGAATGGTCAGCAATATTGGCTAGAAAAAGAAATTAATTCTTTCGTTTATAAAGCTGCCTTCAACTTGTGTTTGTTAATGTCGGGGGCTTTGACTTAAGAAACAACTGATGAAGTTGTTACTCGTATTTACTGAACTATACGGTTTCTTTACGTTGATTTTTATAATTATTAGCATGAAAAACACTCACATTCGCTGTCACATTCATACTTACAGACTCTGTGGGAATAGGGAAATATTCTGACCAAAGAAAACCTTTCAAACCTAGCGCGGAATCGAATGCGGGATCTCTAGCTTGAAAAGCCACAACGGTGTCGTCTTTTGCTTTCATCCAAAACACGTAGAGGTAAGTGCTCCAGCTTTTTCCTGTTTCTGTTTCTATGGGTGAATGAGTGAGAGAGTGAGTGAGTGAGTGAGTGAATGAGTGAGTGAGTGAGTGAGTGAATGAGTGAGTGAGTGAGTGAGTAGAGCTTAAGGTCCCGTCGACGACTAGACCATTTGGGTCCTTCCTAAGTTAAGATCAGATCCAATAATGTTAAGATCTGATCCAATAAAGAAATATACGCTTGGTTCACCACAAACAATACAACCTATACTCTGTTCATCAAGAGATTAGAGGAGATATAAACAAAGCACCGGTTTGTATCACTCCGCGGCCACGTGTATTCACAATGACGCAACACGGTTACCTACCGCTACGCGTAGGTATAATATACATTTTACAGTACTAAAAGGATATATTTACTTGATCCAAATAACATGTAGCACATGGAAATTAACTGCTACTTACGTCATCTCTGTCCACAATAACTTTTTCATTTCCTGCTCACAATCTCGAAACCAATCTCCAGAAGCAGCTTGTGGAGGGAAGTTCGTTTTAAATCTGGAAGATCGGGATCAGAGTTAACTGCCAACAGCACTTTGTTTAAGGTGGGGATTCATTGTTGACAAAGAACTGGTGAACTTTTCGACGGATTGCAGATCTCACAAATTCGTCGCAAACTATAATCACCATTTATCTGGCACGTGATCCGTTTTGGCCGGGATCTTCACCAACTGATGATTTTTCTTTGCGTGTGCTGTCAATGCTTGCAACTGACACACCGGTAAACTGGGATGTTAATTTCATCATGTCTTCGATAGCAAGTTCAGGATATTTCTTGCAGAACTTGTTAAACACGCTCAATATTGTTTTCTTTTCACCACTTCGCAACGGTTTGTCGCACTTATGTTTCACAACACTCACTTGTTCCGCCATGTTACTTTCATACTGACTGATGCGCGCGCAGAATGAATTAGGCTGGTTACAAATTCACTTAACTGCGTATTCTTACACTTTAACTATGCTTAGTACACTTAGTTTATGCATTAGCAAACATTAAGTGACATTTTAAACCTTAGTAACAGTATTTCTTCAAGGGACTATTTACACGGCGAAAGCGTCAAGAGGGCGCGCTGTGGTCAAAACGCACGTGGCTTTGTTTATGTCTCCTCTAATCTCTTGATGAACAGAGCTGTCACAACACTCTCCTGTTTTATATACATGCTGAGGCTTTCACGGCCGGCGTTAATCCAATAGATGGTAGATTTCCGACTTGTAGGCCGTGGTGCAGTCGATGAATTTTCTGACGTTTGTCCAAGTTGGGCATCTTCAGAGAATGAATCGTAGCAGAGAATGACTAACTATGAGTCATTCTCTGAAGATGCCCACACAGTCTTGGGCGAAACGTCAGAAAATTCATCGACTGGACCACGACCTACAAGCCCGAAATCTACCATCTATTGAATCCCCTATTTATTACATAGCAGTGACAATGTGTTACATAAGTTGGTGTGATGTATCTATCTGGCACAATATTATACATCTGCCTCTTTCGCGAAGTCGTTTATATAGTTATCAAGTTGAAACTTGAGTCTTCGGACGGTAAGTCCATAGCTTTATTTGTTGAAAGAATATTCAGGAAAAATTAAGTTTTATTATATCTGACCATGAAACCTAGAAGCACACCTGACAGATGAAAAGGAATCAGAAGGAAATCGCGTTAGATGAAAAACTACTCTAGCAATCACCTATCGAGCAGGGAAAAGTACGAAAAGTGGACGACCGAAGGGAATCAAACCTGGGACATCCAGAGTGCGAGGATGCCGCGGAGCCATGTCACTCGGTAACTACGTATATTATATAGACTATGTTGGTATTTTAAACGGCGGAAACAAGAGAAGGAATTTAAAAAAGTACTAACAAATGCTTAGCGAAACATAGATATCATTAGAGTCCGATTCAAACTTTAAGAATAGTTTGAATGAGGATTTTATTAAACAGAAAAGATATAACTTTTGAGACTATCTTTCAAACTGTGATATAAACATCAGAATACAGCATGCAAAATTCAGCGAATGCACCTTAAAATGGAACACTATATGTGCTCGTACAATCTTGTTAAACAAAATATTCGTGTGTAAAAGGAGTATGAAGTTAAGATTAATCTCTCAAAGAAAATACTTTTATTGAATTTTAAATAACTTTATATTTAATGTTTTACTTTATAGGTAATTAAAATTGTGCATTTATACAAATAGGTTTATAACACCCCACACAGTCTTTATGGTATGTACATTTACGCTTGAATTCTATAACTTAACAATATTGTGCCTAGCAAAGAAAATAAAATATGCATATATAAAATAGAAAATCACTAAGATGTTCGGTCTGGGCCGGTTGAGTCTTGGGAATCTTAATGAATCGAGCAAATCAGACTAACGCAACGCTACATATTTGTTACAATTACAAAATTGGTAAGATAAAGATATCAAGTTACTTAAAGACACAAAGGACGAACGGCAAAACAGACTGTGTTTAAAACATAAGTATATGTAGTATCTATTGGTATATATGTACAGGGTGTTAGGCATATGAATGCACAGGCTTTAACGGCGATTTCTTGACGTTAAGCTGAAATATAAGTTCCTGTACCATGATCCTCTGAAGTGCATAAGTAAGAAATAAAATCGGTCGAATGATTGACAATATGTCACCACTATTTTATTGTTTACTCGTGCAATTAGCATAGAGAGGTAGAGCTTCAAATTATGAGTTATTCACGTCTTTCCCATTTGCTACTAAAATGAGTCGTTTAACCACAAAATGGTATTAAATAATTGGATTCTATGTGTGTGTTAGAATAAATGCAGGGATACATGCTTGGCGTGTGTGTAGAGCGAAAGCTCAGTAATGTTGACAGTAAAAAGTACCTGCCCGAATACCGGTTAGAAAGCTTTAAAAGAACCCATCCTCTTCTCGTTACCTGCAGCAACTGATGACAATTCGCACACAGACAAGAAGTGGCTGGCCTAGTTTGGGCTTTCATTCGTTGTAGGTGTGAATGAATGTTTGATAGTAAACAAAACATCAGTCCTGCTCGGTTGACAGACGTATCACGTAATGTTCAATTGTTTCACGATATATGGATTTGCTCCACGCGTCGTTTTATTCATCATATTTTAATCCACCAACACGCGAAGTCTACGCAATCATACTTCAACACCTGTACGCAATATATGTGTACGCATAGATTAGAATAACACTTTGGCATATCGAATGCCGTGCTAACAGCACTATTCAATGCAATAAACACAGAAACAAGGGATCTGCAATATTTTTTGTTTGTAGATGTACCTACATATCGTGAAAATACATATATTGAATGCACTTCCTACTAATTTCCTGGCAGATGCCAGATAGTTCCCTTGTCATCTGTCATATCCTCTGAGCCACGATGCAAGTGCCAAAATGTATCTATCAAATTAATCTCCTAGAGGAAGTTTATGCAATGCTACAGACCGCTGCCAGGAGGAAATCAAATATGCATGTGCCTCATTGCTATGTTTGCACATAGATGTCTCTGTGGTTAACCGTTTCCAGTAGTATCTCCTAAGATTATCAGGAGTCACTCACACAAAGAGCTTCTTTGCCCTAATATGAAATAGTTGTTTTATAGATCCTTTGCCTACTAAAGGGCGTGTTTAACTCGCTTTACCTGCCTATATGTCCATCTGTATACAAGAAATAATTCATGAACAGATCAAGGTACAAGGTAGAAATTCATATTCGCTTTTAAAAAAAATTGCTAGAACGATTAAAATGCACTGAAATAGGGACAAAACTAAATGTGGTTCGCATACTTCTTTCATTTTGGCTAACAGCCTGTTTCAACAGAAAAAGAATTCCTCGATCTCATTTTACGTCTTCGTAGACTACGCCTTCCTTCTGGTTTCTGTCTCTGGCATTTCGTATTGACCTGTCAGGTACCATTTAGTCCACATTCTGTCCATCTCCTATCTACCCACTCTGCTACAGTTTCTGATTTACAGGCATCTCTTATTGCTACTCTATCCCACCTGATTTTACCTTGTGTCTTTGTAATAGATTCATTTCGCTTTCTTGAGCATTTGATTTGTTTTTGTGGTTTCAGGTCTAGTTTCTACAGTATAAGGCACTATTAGTCTTACAACTGTTTTATAGATCCTAATATAGGTTTCTCCTCTCATATATATATTCAAATTTAACTGATAAGATATCCTAAGACAGCCTTATTAGCTTGCTCTCTAACTTCCTCATTAAAAAATCACCACTACTTAATTGTATATCTAGGAGGCTAATTATGTATTCCTTTAATTGCAATTTACATCTCAATGGCCATTTATTCATTACTAAAACTTCTTTCCTTAACGGATTAGTATTCACTGCGTACTCTTCACAACTCAAAGAGAAATGCATTAACCTTTGTCAATATATATACACACACAATATAGTGAGTGAGTAGGGTTTAAGGGCCCGTCGACAGCTGGGTCATTAGAGCCCCATATATATGGTCTGTCGTACACACAATATTGCATTATACAGTTAAATTTTATAAGAAAATTTCCGCTATCACAAACTAGCCTTTAAACTACCCTAAATTCCCTTGGATTTGGATTTGCTAAAAGCTGTCTTTAGCAGTTTTGGTTAAATTAAGATATTTTAACTGTAAAATGTTGGGTTTTGTATGAATACTCCCTGATGTCCCCTTCATTTTGAAAGACTTTTGCACAACTGTTCTGGATAGACAAGATCTTGCTGCACGAAAATGTAGATCTTATTAAAGCGTACAGTTTATGCATATGTTTTGTGAACTTAACCATTTCATACATATCGGCTTTCATTTTAAAATGCGTAAAACTTTTCTCAAATCAATCGTCGTTATTCGCTGAGAAATAATTCTGGATAAAGAAAAATCTTCATCTTCCAGTCGAGAATCGAACCTCTAGATTTGAAGGTTAGCATGCTGACAACCTGACCACATAGACAGTCAAATAACAGTGTTGCTGAAAATGTTTGTACTTTTGATATCCTGAGCTTCCAACAGTTTCAGTTTTTTATTACTAATCTATTATGTGAGGTTGTTAATTTAGTAAGCATTTATGTGTTAGGGCTATGTTTGATTTTTTCTACGTTTAAAATTTCAGCACGTTAAACGTACGATTCATAAAACTGTGACAATATGACAAAATCAGCCCGGTTACTCCTCTATCACTTTATTTTTCGTCTAAACGTTTACATAAAATCACAGTTCTCTTCTATTGATGTTAACACAGTCTACAGTCTTTTGTGATACTACAACTCACACCTTTTTTCTTCTCATATCCTTGACTCACTTATTTCACTGTCTCTATTTACTTTTTCTGTCTCTTAAACACCATCTCTGACGATACAGTCACTCAACACTCGTTAAACTTCTTCACTTCAAAGCGAAGTATGTTTCACAGCCGTTTCGCCCTCACTGACAAACCGATGGACTCAAAAACTGCCTGCCTGCATGCGCTCCGCAAGCTTTAACACCGGTGATAATGTAGCCGCATCTTTCTTGAACATTTACAAACGAGCCGGCTGCCGGACACTTCTCGAATGCTCTGGAAAACCTCTTTGTGTTGCCACTTGATTGTTGTTAGTCACGTGACTACTCCCGTGTGTGGTGTGAGGAAGTTTGACCTTGAGCGTCTTTGTTACGCGCTGCGGAAATGGGGTGGGCTAGCCTGACCCCGACCGTTCTTTGTTGTGTTGCCACTGCTATGAGCCGGCGCCACAATACTTTCTAATCCTTATTTCATCTCGATATGAAGCAGAAGAAAATTTCGTAAACTAGCCCCCATTTTTTTTCATATTTTTTAAAATGGAAGAATTTGGAACACGCACGAACATGCAATTATGTTCAGATTTGAGCTATTCTGTTCGAAATTTCCACGCAGAATTCCAAAATAATATTAGCACGTAAAAGTGATTATGTGAAAATAAGGATGTGATTTTTTTCTATTTTGTTTCAGTGTCTAGTGGAGTTAAGTGTAACTTTTGTGTTCCATATTTGTAACAACCTTTTCGTTCAGAACAGATACAGCAGAAAGGCCACATATCGTTATAATAGTTCAATACATCACAAATATGCAGCAAATGGTTTACTCAGTGCCGAAAAATAAGGAGAATATTTTGCCATGCGAAACGGTGCCAACGATATCTCGAGGTAATTTACAATATATTGTTTCAAGGATCGTTTTGATGTAAGCTAAACAATTTGTATGCTGTTATGCTTAGTATTCTAATACCAAGTCATTGAAAACATACACTGGCCACTCTTAACCTGTTTAAGAACTTTATTTGACATTTCAGACGTCTTAAATTAATTTAACAAGAGATAGCAATGTATGAAATTGTAGCCAAGCTTAACCAACACTTTATCCTGCCAAATTTAAAAAAGATTGGTAATAAAACATCTGATCTTTCTATACTAAGTGATTTGCGTTTCTCATTGTCATCATTATTATCATTAGTGTAATAAAATAAAGCCTCGCTAGTTTATTTGGTCTTTCTTCATAATTAATGGTGTATTGAAGCTTTTGAAGCAGTCAAAGTTGTATATTCATCCTTCTTAATTATTATGTCTGTGGTGTGCTATGCTTAGGTATGTAATATAAATTAATGAAAAAGAAATCATCTGGTCTAATGAAAAGCAGTTACCAATTATTATAAATACAATTATCATGCTTCAATATTGCCTTCCAAAAACTAATCAATGCATTAGATTTGTTTGAATGTATCAAATTTCTATAAATAGGCATACTATAGAGGGATATACTACTTAATATTTGTTGATCCAGGAAATTAACCAGCCGCAAAACAGTCGCTATTTCTGAAATTTCTGGACTTATCCATATTTTCACTTTTTTCCAACCTAAAAGGTGTACATAAACATTTAAGATGACCAAATTTGAAGTAAAGAGCAGAAACACCAAGGTATGTAATTAATGCAGGTGTGTAAGATGAACAGAAACAAGGGATTGCTGATATTCGCGATACATAACGGATTGTGTACACAGTGGCCGTTGAGGAAAGGGTTAGCAGCTAAGGCATAATAAAGAATTCACCGTTTACTTTACGTGGGCGCTATACCCTCGTAACCGCAGTCATTGATAGCGTCACTGTGATGGAATGTGAACCTCTGTGACCACCTACGTTGTATCACTGACCATTGCCTCAGACCGCTTTGCCACAAATCCGAAAATACGACAGCCCTTTTTGCGGTCCACGAATACTCCTGCTGTTTCTGACACAAATTTACGTCATGCATCAAAATATTCACTGTTCCATTATCTCAGTGATAGAACACCTGTCTGCTGTTTAGGGAGTCTGAGGTTCGGTTCCCGTCTGGAAGTGTGAGCATTTTTCTTTAACCAGGGTTACTCCCCCTCTTCCCTGGTGTCTGGAAGTGTGAATCGGAGTGTGAATGTATGTGTGAGTAGTTAAACCAAAGTAGTAGAAATCCAAAGACCAAAATCACTGCCAAGTGAATGAACATATTGCTCCTGAGCAGTTGTTACGAGGTTAAAAGTCGCCGACATGACCATATAAATGGAATACATGTTAAAAAAACTGTTCCATGAGACATAACATTCAACTATTCAGTGAGAGAGCTCCACGGTAGTGTGTGGGACTCACATTGGGTAGCTCCCAGTTCAAATCCCTCCATAGTCATTTTCCCTGACTGAGGTTTTTTCCACGTTTTCTTCACTACTAACTGTAAAATGTCAGGGAGACTACCCTGAATTTTGGATGGAAAACTTTCTTCCCAAAATTCCTTTCCTAAATATCGTTTCATATTATGTATCATCAATGACCACCGTCTGTGGTGTCCTATTAGTAAGAAAAGGAATAAACACCCAAAAATAATTTAAGCAATGAAATTAATCAATAGTTTGTATGATGTTTTCATAAGCTTTTAGGATTCATAGGAAGTATCAAATGAATAATTCCTAGTAATTACCTCCATCACAACTACTGCGAAATTAGTTAAAGTTGAACTTAATTTTAACATGGTGTGTTATTTATTTATGCCAACAAACTTGCTGCTGATGTATTTACACGTCGTGTGGGGGTAATATTTGAAAGGTAGAATCGGAACTGAAAAATTCAATGCTACGACTGGGATTTGAACCACAGATCTTCCGCTTACCTGGTGACCATTTTTCTTAATTTTTTTTTCCCGGATGCAGAGACCTCAAAACGTGATGTTGCATAAGGTTTCCATGTAACATTTTTGGATGTAACTCTAATTTCTCCCGATATAAGCACCAGAGAAGTGGTGTAGAGATCATTAATACTGAAGTAATTTAATGACGTATACATCATATTATTTATGGCTGTCCATACAAATTTAACGAAACTATAGTGGTAAATGTTGACTTTGTACTTTGCTTAGTATTGAGCTTTAATTGTATCAGTATGTTCGAGCAATGAAAAGCAAGAGGACACTAAATTATAGCCAAGTGGGTTGTCTATAGTTAACCTCAAAACGGAAAAGTTATTTCCCAAGATATTCTTGAATTATTTCCAGTCGAAGGCCCTTGTGTTTTAACAGCACAAATAACTATTCGTTTTAGAGGTGGAATCAGGACTGAAAAATTCAATGCCATAGCCAGTATTTGAACCAAGGATCTTCCGCTTATCGAGTGGCTGCTTTAACCATTAAGCTACCATGACCAACTTGCCAGTACGACATTAAATTCCCCAGCTGATTCGTATTGCTTGTGTCTTTAAAACACCAGCAGTAAGCTTGTTGGCGTAAATAAATAATACTATTCTGTATTTTCTTTACTGTATTTGACCTCATTTAATTATTAAAATGTCAGATGATATTCTTTGTCAATACAAAATAAGTTACAAACTTAAAGAATAAGCTTATGTTGAAAGAATTAAGAACTAATGGGAGGTCCATTTCAGATTGGATTACGCTCTTGGCAGCCGTACCTGTTTCATTTTATCATCCCTAACCAAAACTGGACGGTTTAAAATTATTCTGTATATTTCTTATAGTCTCTAGATATATTTTGTATAGCCTATAAGTTTCCGTTAGCCTTTTTTTATGTTTGAGATTAGGTATGCTCCCATTGTCACTGCATTAACCGATAGCTGCGGCGGTGATGCCTTTGAACAGTATAATCTCTGTATGAAAGTGGCTAGAATTATTGTATTAGCTCACTTTACCACGATATTTATTATTTACATATAGCAATCAATTTCTGAAATAGCGAAACTAAATCCAGATACTTCTAATTTTTTCTTAGCTGGCACATTTATCACAAGCAATGTCAGGAGTGACTGAAATGTATTTAGAGAGTCTGACTATCACGAGTTGCATGTATTAAGACTATTTCATGAATTAAACGATGAGACATCCTATGAAATGTTATTTAATGCTGTACTGTTATTACTGACCTGGTAAAAGAAAAATTAAGCAGGCATACACCCATTGGCACGGCGTACAAGGTCAAATATCATTGACCTAGTTTTGTTCAATACAAAACTGGTGAAACAGATTCAAAATGTATTTTCTGACGATTCTGTGATCAGAGGTTTCACTCTTTAAATTATTCCAACATTAGATGCTTCACCGAAGCGAGAGGCAGCCATTTTTTTACATTTAAACCTAGCGGTTCTGTTACGTGAAATTACGTAAGTTGTTGGATATTGTCGGATCGTGCAGCTTTATTCTGTAACCTGATCACAAATAAGAAAAGCTGAGGAAGTGATAATTAAAATTCAAAGGAGGTGATTATTGAAATTTGATACATTTTTCACAAATGAAGGCTTTTATTGGTTGAAATTTGAAATTGTTATGCACATGATTGTTTGATTTCAACATCGTTTATACTCATAATCGACTGGAATAGTGGATAAAATCAAAACTTTATGAGAGTCCTATGGATAAAATCAATCAGTTCCATTTGCAGGTTCTTTGGTGCTGGAACTGTGAAAGAGAAGCAAAGCTACTGCAAGTACACATGTACACATTAATTGCAAGACATATTGGGAATGAATGAGGGAAGAAAGCACTTTAGAAAGTTACGTGACCTTCAGAATACAATTTGCCCGGGTGAAGTATTGGCTCACGAAATGTTCAACAGATGTCTCTACGTTTTCGGTTGGGAGCCCAGCCTTTGCATGGTTGGTTAACATTAACTTACAAGAGTGCTAAAACTTGTTTGGAACGGGGAACGGGGGAGCGGGTGGAGGAATAGTAATTTTCGCCCACCCGGGACGAGAAAAAAGGGCGCTATAGATAATGCTGATCACATGCTGCGTGAAATACTCCTATGTGTTATAACTTGTGCTTTTGGCTGACGGCAGTTTTTCCTTGGCGGTTTCTCCGTTCTTGGAATTTACGCCTTCACTCTCGAGCTTTTAGTTTCTAAATGAAGTTAACAAGTGGTCAATAATATCTTCCTCCTTCCTTCCTGCGCCCCTTCCTTCATATTCATGTACAGCTGAAATGAAAATTTCCCCGTTTCTCTTGGCAGCTGCCTTTACTTTCGCTCTATGCTAAACATATTCCGAGCGGTTTTGTTCCAAGCTTAATGCTCTACTGAAACCCATGAGATATCCATTAAATAAATTAATGTGCTCAAACTCAACAACTCAGCAGCTGGAATTCAAAAAATTGAATACATGAATAATTTCGAAGTTAGAAGAATAAAAATAATGCATTTTACAAAACTTTCTCTTTCGCTTATCATGCATAACCAATTTTATGGAAAACACTTTCAAGACAATATTTCAAGCAAGATGGACTTGAATTTCTGAAATATTACAAATCATGACAAAGTACACACTGATGAGAAATTTTGTAAACAACAATATTCTTCTCTTATTTTGTTTAAGTGAACAATTAAAGAAAGACAATTCATCTTTAAATGCCTAAAATAGGAAATGTTAATTGGGGATGGATATGTAATTGTAATACATGATAAGCCATTTGTGGTTATCTTCACTGTGTGTGAGAGAGAGAGAGCCACGTGCATAGTTAATTTTCCGTCGGACATACAATCTTCGCTACAAATTTGTGAAACTCACTTATAAAGGACTTAAATTATGTCTGCAATTCAATTTTTAGTTCATTAGAAAAAAATTGTTCCAAAAGTAACGATAATAATCTTGTAAAAAAAGAATTCGTACAGATATAATACGCATTATTTCTTATACATAAAAGCATATGCTAGCTGAATATAACTTCTGCATAAAAATAACGCTAGATAAATTGTAAGTCTGTAAACAGGTTTCTGCACTTTCCATCCAAAACGGAGTTCATGACTAGTATAGATACCTTCTCCTTTGCTAAAGATAAACTAATAACAATAAATTATTACAAAAATACCCAACTTTGTGTATTTACAAGAAAATGTACCAAATAATACATCAGGTGCGTATTGATCTTACGTGCATAATAAAAATACGATTAGCTAGCAGACTTGAGAAATTCTATGCTCATATAAATCTTTTGGCACTAAACATATGAATTACCCTTCAAACTAAAGGACTCATCAAAATAAATGAGTAAGTAGGTAGGTAGGCAGGTAGGCAGACAGGTGGGTAGGTGGTTAGGTAAGTAAGTAAATAAATAATTAAATAAATACATATTATTATATTATATATTATTTTCAAACAAACAAAGATATTTTAATGCAATAATCAGCAGCATTATGACCTGTGGGCTTTGAATTCACAAGTGAAAAATATTGTTTGCTACGGAAATGGACTACTGGAGAAGTAGCTTAAATGGTATGGATATGTTGGGATAATGCAGGATGGAGGACTTCCAAAGCTAATCATGGATTGGGAACCACAGGGAAGGAGGAAGAAGGGAAGCCCACCTATTACGTCGACCCAAGGATCAACGAGGCCAAAAGGGAACTAGAAGAAGACAGCAATGGAAAAAATGTGTTAAATTAAATTTGTTAAAGGCTGTGACTTTGGGTGCCGGAGAAATGTTTATTCATTGTAAAACAAGTTCAATAATAATAATAATAATAATAATAATAATAATAATAATAATAATAATAATAATAATAATAATAATAATAATAATAATAATAATAATAATAATAATAATAATAATAATAATAATAATAATAATAATAATAATAATAATAATAATAATAATAATAATAATAATAATAATAATAATAATAATAATAATAATAATAATAATAATAATAATAATAATAATAATAATAATAATAATAATAATAATAATAATCTGTTGATCCGTAGCTAAGTCGGTAGAGCACCTGCTTACTGTGCAAGGGGTCCTGGGGGGTGGGAATGTTTCTCTAGCCAAGATTATTCCCAATCTTCCCCAGAGTCTAGAAGAATGAATGAGAGTGTGAATTTAACGTATAAAATCCCTAACAACTGAAAATCCACCGCTAAACGAGTAGGCAATATGTTCCACAGGAGAGGCCGCCGATATGACCATCGGAGTTAAAGGCCGGATATAAATGAAAAAATTAAAAAGTAATAATTATATTGGGTTTATTTCCATACTATACCATGGCCAAATGAACAAATTTCGGAAGACAAAATCTTGCACTTTCATTGAAAATACAGTAATTAACATATTAACTCTAACATAAGATAAAGCTTTTAGAGCACCTTGAATTGCTTTATCTGCATATAGCTTGTTTATTTATTAGTTTATATAAGATACTATGGTTGTTGAACAAAGTTGGGTATTTTTTGTTTCAGTGTATAGTGTGTATAAAAAGAAACAAAAATGACACATTGAAATTAGTTCATCATTGTGTAAAGAATGTTTCTAATAAATAGTTTTCTGGCCAAATGTGCACGTCATTTTACAAAGTTATTGTTTGAACATCAGATCATGTTTGTAAATTATGTTAGTGAAACCTAGAATATTGTAGATGATCTCAGTGCATATATACACTCATGACTTAAATTGCAAGCTTATTAAGTTTATTTGAAGTGTGAAACAGGTTAAACTTAGTTTCTGAAATCACTAAAAGTAACTTGTATAAACTACTTGCATGAAGAGGTGTGGTGAGCAAATTGTGATGGGGGCAATTTGTGATATTGTGGGAAACTGGAGCTGGCGAATAATGGAAGTCAATTTTGTGACAGAAGTTCTAAATCTAGTTTTAAAGCATATTGCATTCTGTTCTGGACGTCGTGAAGTGAATACCCAACTCAACTGTACGAACAATGATTCATTTTTACTTTCTCTGTCACTAACTTGCGTTATGTTTGTGCATTCCATAAAGAAGTCATGACGAGTTCCTCAACTACACCAATCAGTACTACTCACTTGGTCTGGGTTCTCGGCCTGGTCTAATAATTATTATAATTATACGTTTCTTGGGCTCAAATTGATACGGCCTGATATTCCAGATATGACTCAAAAGACTAATAAATATGTTATAACATTAAAACACGATACGACCCCAACAATCAGTTGAAATAAAATAAACAACTGTATATATAACACTGGCATTTAATTTTTTAATCCAGGGTCAATATTCTAGACTTAAATTTATTAACTATTTCAGCAATTACAACACAAACATTTATCGTTTATAGATTATTCAATAAAAATAAATGGCGGCGCCGTGGCCGAGCGGTTAGCGCGCTCGCCTACCACCTAGGCGGCCCGGGTTCGATCCCAGGGACCCGCATGTGGTATTCGTGGTGGACGAAGCGGCGTCTGGGCGGGTTTTCTCCGGGCTCTCCGGTTTCCCCCGCCATCTCATTCCACCGGTGCTCCATCTTCATTCCATGTATCATCAGTGTCACCGCCTGTGGTGCCGTAGTAGTAAAAGCGGGCGTTAAACACTACACACACACACCAATAAAAATAAAACAACAGTTATACATTATAAACAATTTAAATAAAGTGAAAATAAATATAATATACTGTATAAACACTGAGTATAAATACAATATATATGATATAAAAACTTTAAATAAAATAGAATTAATAAAATTCAAATATAATAACAGTACTTAACACAAAACATACATATTACTTAACATTTAGATAACATTTATAATTTACAAAATTTAAAACTAAACAAAATATAAAGAAATAAATGAGTGTAATAAAATGAAAATAAAAAATGCATATATCAATACATAAATAATGTAATCAAGAACACAAATAATTAACTTCTAATGCATTTTGTCACATACAACATAAAACATAACACTTCACACAAAAACATATTTTTATTATTAACGTTTACTTCTTTATTTAAATCCAACACGCAAATGAACTGCCAAACACAGTCTGATGTGTCATTGCGCATGGCACTTTGATGCAGGGATGGGAAGGAAGGCACTATAGGTGTGAATGAACCTTCTCTCCTGTCCCCACTACTCTCCTTCAACAACCAGGTAGAGCCAACTAAACCGGTTGATTCTGTCTATAGTCACGTGGCTGATTCATTAGTACAGTGGCGGCTTCCATGTGCAAGGTGAAAAAAAAAATATTTTGTTGTTTAACGACGCTGTCAATTGCCAGGATCACATCAGCATCGCTGGTGTGCCGGAATTTTGCCCCGCATGAGTTCTTTTACATGACAGTAAATCTACTGACATGGAGCTGTCGTTTTTAAGCACATTTAAAAACCATTGGGCCGGATTTGAACCCGCCACCTTGGGATCAGAAGGGCAGCGTCCTAGCAACAGAGCCACCCAATGTGAGTGAACGATGAGCGGTACTGGCAGAACAAGCTCTTTTTTATGTTCTTCACGATGGTAAAACACAGTGTTACTGCTTATCAACGTGAACAACTATTCAGCATATTAACATTTGCAGTGGACTTGGGAAATCTAATACTATTTAAAAAGAAACCAGTAAGGACCCAATCCCCGTGTAAATTAGGGGAGTATCATTATGACTACGCCACTATCTAATAAAATGTGTGTTGTAAACTATTTCAGTACATTTTTCTTATAAATTACAACCTTTATTTTTTAGAATACAATATAGAAACTATTTAAATGCCTTTAGCAATATAAGCAAGCTGCATAACAACTACTTTATAGCAAAACAAAGCTAATAAATATGTTAATTCTATAGAATCTTTTGTCAACGTCAGGTTTTTCTAGAGTAAATAATGTGGTGAGAGAGCTATTTCCCACTATTTGCCATTATTCAACATGAGCCATCTAGCATTGTCGGTACGATCTTCACTCATATTCCTAACCAATTGTTGAGTTCAAAATGATGCATTTGATTACGTTTCACCTGAAATCCGAATGACCGCCGCTGTGGCACACATCAGCTCTCTGTTTGCCTGCCAGATGGAAGAAAAAAGGAAGAGGTGATTATAAGGGTAAAGCATTTCACACCTCGGGTGCTCATCTTGCCGGCCCTCTTCTAATACATGGCCATAGTGGGGAAGGAACTATGACATCATATCGAATTATTACCGGATCTCTCAACTTTAATTGTGGACGTATAGGTAAATGCATAAACCCCCAGGTTTTCCATAAACGAATCTCCAGATACTTTCTATTTAAATCCGCTTTCATCTGAATATGTATTTTCTTAAGTTAACAGGGACTTTAATCAAAATCCTCGGAGAAACTTTTAAAAAAATCTTGGTGTCGATCTTTGGAAAGTACCATAATAAGCGTGGTATTTAACCAACTTTTCTTTTTTGAGTTATGCAATATAGACACATAGCCACACACAGACGGATCTTTTCCTAAAACTGACTTTTTGGTTTTCGGTGAAATCTTCACATGGACTTTTTAAATAGAATATAACACTTTCTCTACTAATTGTTAAGTACATAGTAATAAATATATTATTTTACGTGGTTATGGTTTATAGGTATATGCGAAATTTTGGTATGTCAAAATTACTATGACGTTTAAAATATTTTCACAATTTACCTAAAGAGTAATTACGAGTAATTATCGTACTATGCATAGAAAAATGCACACTAGGTGCAATGATGTTAATGACAAAATTCCTTTTAGCAGTTATCGAACTGTGTTTATAAAGCTATAGTAGTAAAAACTTAGATATAGGCATTTCCAAAATAAGCTGAAAGCAACTAGTTTTAACACAATGATGTCAGTTAAGCTTAGAAGTTATGATCGGATGTCTTCTAGTCCTTTCATCTAATTCTTGAGACCGTAGTTTGTAATGCAGATTACTTTCTTATATGTAATTAAAATATTTATTGCACTGCAGATCACATAAATGTTTTGTAGAGCACATTCGCCAGTATTAAAGTCTTTTTGGTTAGACAGTTTTGGAGACTTCATAGGTGCAAAGAGGTGAGAGTTTTCAGCCCCCAGCGAGAAGTCTTTCTGTATTTCGATGAAAGGTAGAAGTCCTTTGTTCAATTGATATCCGTTCTGCAACATCAAGGCATAGAAGTACAAGACGAAATTTTCACTAAGATGGGATACTTCTGTGTCACATAGTAAGAAAAGTCATGTAATATGGTTCTAAGCCAATGAGAAATAGGTAACACGAGGTCAGCAATTCCGCGTGAGCAACGGCGGAAAAGAAGTAACCAGTAAGAAGAGGTTGCTTAGGCCACCCCTGAACAGGATATTTAGTATATAAGCATGAGAGCTATCGTCTTTACCTGGTACTAAGAGATATAGCGGCAGGAGTCACAGAGTATGTCTCAGTGTGCAATTTAATGGCAAACCTGTATCTTACTGTGATCGTGCATACAATTTCAAATTAGCACTCGTCTACAGTTATGCGTTTAGTTTGTATACGACTGTAGGTCACTTGATTGAGTGCGCATAAGAAACAGCTTCGTTTGCTTTGGTCGCTGACCGGTATTTCGTGGGCTACGTCCGTATGTACCTAATCTGAAGAAGCAGGTAGTGAAATGCATCGTCCTGGTCATCACTTATTCCAGTTCCATACCCCTCGAACTGAGATCTCCTTTACCGCTTACCTACTTGTAACCAAAATTCCTTGTTTTTCCGGTGGGACAAGTCTAGCCAGGGCAAATTATTCCTTAAAAAGGAAGAAAAAAAGAAAAAAAGAATAGTGAAACTTCACGGAGAAAGCAAGCTGAACCAGAAACTGCGCTGACACAGGAAATATTGAAGGAATTCGACGGGGTTCGAACCAGAGGACAGACACGCCGAGTCAGCCTGCAGGTTCGATGTTCTAGAGGTTCAGGTAACATCCGAGGTTTCTGTCTCATTCTTTAGAAGCGAAACAGTATAATTACGAGTAAATCGTGTTAAAATTTTTTTCTCTGCACTTCGTCAGTGATGATTATCTATCTCATCACCACGTCTAGTGAAATTACTGCAGAGAATGTTTTCGGCTATTCAGACAATGTGTAGGGCTGAAAGCAAAGATTTAAATCCACCAACAGATATTTGCGTTTCCCTCTACCATCCTCCCCGACATATGTTTAATGACCTCCATTTTTTCTCTCGCTCCGGAGAATGAGCGAAATTTCTAGAGTAAGGCATTAAATGGAGGTATTCTCTGATAAAAAGGACGGGGTCCAAGAGGCGGAAAGATAGAAAAGAGGAGAAAAATGATAATTACTAGAGCTGCCGCTAGAGGTAGCGATTGTCAGGCACAAAGTGAGCGGTGGGCCATAACTCACGGACAGAGGGGGTGCAGTGTTTTAATTGGGAGCCCCCCTTCCCACGCGCCGCATTATCATGCTGATGGGGTCACGTGCGACCCGTCACGTGACTTCTTGTCAAGAGAAAATATGGCGCCTCATTTACCTCTGCGCTTCCCGAGTCGTTAGCGGCCATCAACATTAGAAATAATTTTCAGCTCTCCAGACACAGGTTCCTAGTCGACACAAAGAAAATCTGACAAAACAAAGCTTTATGGATGGTATTTGTTGCCCCTTTTTCCTTCATTACGTCATAAAAGCGAGCAAGTTTATGATAGTCGAGGTAGTGAATTCATCACGAAGGGAAACAAAATGATTAGATCAGATACGACAAACTTTATTGCCACTGTTGAATAAAACATGAACATTTTTAATGTTAATGCGCTCACAAAAACAAAGGAAGATTTTGAGTACACTCATACCCCAAAGGGGATAGAGGACAAACTTTTAGAAAGATAAAATTCTACACAAAGTTAGTATTACATCATCAACAACTACTTAAAACTTCGAAGTGGTCCCTGTTATTCTTAATTTGAAGTGTTCTTTCCAACTCAGTGATGATCGATATTCCAACAGTCTATTATCACAATGATTTTGAATGTTTCTATAACTAATCTTTTACTACTCCTCATTATTAAGCCATTGTACTTGAAACTCCTTTTCTCTCCTGTTTTTCGCTACATTTTCCCTTCCCTTTTATACCTGCGATATTTCGGTTAAGTAGGGAATGGAGGATTGGCAAGTGTAACAAAATCTTATTTTAACAGAATAATTCTATGCTTATGAAGAAGGATATAATAATAATAACTGCTGCAGAACTTAAAGACCTTGCAGAAGTGTGTAAGAGAGTGGAGTGTGCATACTTCAGGCAGCTGCTAACACTCTAAGACGCTAAGACGTATGATAAACATACTCATGAGAATGTGGTTATAAGGAATATGTTTGACACAAAGACACTACCATTTTCTAAGAAAGATTACGGCTAGAGTTTCAACATATCCACAAGGGATATACCGCGTAACGTTCGTATCCCAGCATTGCTAGTGACATGACATGACATGACAAGATTTTTAAGAACATATTCATAACCCAGACTGCCCCTAACATGGAACGTTTTGGAAAATTATAATTTTATGAAAAATAGCTCCTAACGATTTTCATTAAAATATCATATGTTTAAGATAATTTCATAAAAAATTAAGTATACATTAAATATTCTGGGGATGTACTTGGAAGTACTCTTCATTCCGGATGACTAATGCACAAATGGTGAACAATAAGTGATAGACAAAATCTTAAGAGTAAGATTCTCTATCAATATTTTGGAGAAAGTCATGTGAGTACAGCGCATTAGGTTTTCAAACAGTGATAAAAGGAAATAAAAATGTACTAAAGTTTCCTGTTAGTGCACCTACCCCATTTGACAGTCTCTTAGCATAATCTTGCATATTTAACAACACTGTTTAATTTAAGGGATCTAATATTTTACCATCACCTTGTCTCGAAGTTTGCTTATCCCCCGAAGAGTTTTTAAACAGATTTCTGAGCACATTAAAAGCCTTCCAAATTGCAGTGCCATTAACCCTCCTCCAACCCTTAGCCTCGGGCAACAACACAGCACGGAGGGGTAGTGGAAACATGGCGGTCTACAGATCCCTCAAATGCCTCCTCAACGGCTAAGGAAAGCAAATTCCCACCATATGCTTACGAAACATATTTCAAGGCTGTAATTTGCATTGTATACCAATAAGTTCTATTAACTTCCTACATAAAATATTAGAGGAGTTATTAATGGCATTACATGGGTGATAATATTCAAGTAAACTTAATACTCTCGAGTAAAGATAAATTAAACAAATGCAAACATTTGTTTCCATTAAAAAAAAAAAAAAAAAAAAAAAAATGACCTTTTGCGTTCAACTGATTTTCTATGCTGTTGTACTAAATCCTTTTAAAAGGTTTATTCTTCTATCTACTTCATGTAAATCGAGATAAACTTTTTGCTGAATAAATCTGGACGATAGTCTTCAAGTGTACAGTCACATTTCAATAGATTTATGGACGTGCTAAAAAAAATCCCTCGAGACGAAATTCCAGCTGAGTGCACCGGTACAGTGCCAGTACAGTAACAACAACAGCACTAATAATAATAATAATAATAATAATAATAATAATAATAATAATAATAATAATAATAATAATAATAATAATAATAATAATAATAATAATAATAATAATAATAATAATAATAATAATAATAATAATAATAATAATAATAATAATAATAATAATAATAATAATAATAATAATAATAATAATAATAATAATAATAATAATAATAATAATAATAATAATATCTTGTTACAATGAGGCTGACGGTGTTGGCACAAACATAATTCCTACAGTGATACCTGTCACGAAGTGAACTACAGACTACTGAAATCAACTAAGGAAGGGATTGTGTAATGTTATGTTGCATGGTTACACGGCGAGAGGTTCACGAATCACACGGATTCATGAATTCCTTTTGCCCACTTCTGCTTTAAGTGATAGTCAAATCTTTAAGAGCTGGTCACTATGCGATGGCTCTAAGAAGGGGGGAAATGAATAAATAGTTAAGAAGCTCAACATATTTAAAAAAATGTGACACGAACTATCCGTTATATGGAAACATTTTAAAAAACCGTATTTTCTCAAGAACGGTGGTAGCGGTTTTGATTTAAAACATCAAACATTTTAAATACATGTATTTACATTGCAAATGAAATGTGCAGCTTGAATTTTTTGGGAATAGCTTCTAAAACGCTGTTTATTCTGAATGACTTTTTAATACATGTTAAATAGTGAGAGAGAGAGAGAGAGAGAGAGAGAGAGAGAGAGAGAGAAGGAGAGAGAGAGAAACTCTGCTCAAAAATGTGTACCTACCCTAATTAAAGCACACAACTGATGTCAAATTTGTTTTGGCGCTATTTCCGAGATAGTCCTTGTTATTCCTTTGAATTTTCAAATACTGGTACTTTCGTCAAACAGGAGGTCCTTAGTCATTCCTTTATTTGTTGGTCATAGAAAGAGAAGAGAATTTAAAAGTCATGACACAGGGGCCAGCCCTAAAAGGATTTGCCTATTGCTTATAGCCCAGCGCAATCGCATATTCCCCTTGTACCTGGAAAGGAATGTGCAATATGAGAATTTCTACAAATGTCTACCTTGATTAATATAAAGTAGATAAAAGAGAAAACATTAGAAATAAAACTTTGTACGAAAGTGAGTAGAGAAAGGCTTGTGAGTGCGGTACATAGCATTTTTACTTTTTCTATCTACTAAGTAGGGTAAGTATTATGTTTCAACCAAAAATATGATAGGAATTATTTTCATCGGAAATTTAGTCCAAAACAGGCATTTTAGAAAACGCTCTGTCTATCTGTGAAAAGCACAACTCAAAACTAAGAGGTGAGGCAAAGTTTTCTAACAAGTCCCTTCATTCCAAACTACTTTTTACATGGAAAATGTTCCGAAAAAAGTTGTATTTTTCTCAAAATGGCATATGATTTTGATTACAGTACCATATCTTGAAGACAGTTTCATATCAAATAAATGAATGTACATATATCTTGAATTTTCTTGGAATAAGCTCTTCATTCTAATTGACTTACATAACTGGTAAATCATAAGAGGTAGACAAAATGTTACCACATAAAAGTATGAGTATCTCATTAAAGCAAACCATTTAAGACAAATACATTTTTGGGGAGATAAGTATTTCTAAAATATTCTTTATTATTGGTTTGAATTTTCAAACACTGAAACTTCACTCGAATGGGAAGTTATTGGTTTTTTTTAAGCCGGTCATGCACGTAGAACGGAATTTCAATGTCATCACATACTGGCCAATTCTTAAAAAAGTTGACTATCAATCATGCCTACCGCATTCCTGTATTCCCATTGTATCTATAAGAAAATATGTAATAAAACCATTTCTACAAATGTTTATCTTAAAAACATGAACTAGAAAAAAGAATAAAAAATTATAACACTCGATTGTACAGGAGTGAGTAGAAAAAGTCATGTGAGTGCAACACATCAGATTTGTTTGGTATCAGTGTCACCTTATCCAGACTGGCAGCGAGCAGGAGTCGAAACGTGCGTTTTAAAATTCCAAGTGTTTGCATTATTTACTCACGCTTGTCAGTGACAAAACATGCATAGTCCAATCGTCCGCTGACAGGAGACGAATTATTTACGAGCATTCTGTTTTAGAATAGGATTTATAAGTTTGGAAACGCACTCTTCACTAAGCTAAGCTTCAAACTCGCTGACAAAGCAACGCATGGAATGTGAAGCTCGTGTGGAGGTAGAAAATGCAGCTATCTACATTACTATGAAGTTCGAAACATCACAAGCTGCTTATTATAAGGGAGAATTATAGGGGAAGTGCTGCAAAATATGCAAATGGAAATATGCATGAAGAACTATCTTTCTCCTGCGGCATATAAGATACTGAAGCTATTTATAACCGACCTCTTCTGTTGTATCTGAACGATTTATTACATTTTCTATAAATATTGGATTTTTCTGAAGTTAAGTTTTACTATACTTTAAGGAATTAAAATGGTCATTCCTAAAAGTTGCAAACATTTAAGCAGTAGAAAATTCTTTTTCTGTTTTTAAATATACCTATTCCTAAGAGCAAATATAACAAAAAATGACGTGATCAACCAGGTCAGAATTTTAATTATTTAGGCTGTAAAATAGGCAATTTCAAACAAAATGTCTTTCAACATAATGCACACAAAAGAAGATATTTATGGCAAAATCAAACGAACACTTTTAAACAACTCAAGGGAAGATACCACATTAAACTTTTATAAACTGTTATACCTTCTATCTTGTATGAATGTGAATGCTGGACACTAACAAGAATATAAGCAAATATATAGAAGCTGCACAAATGAAATTCTTAAGAATAGTGGCGTGCCATAAAAACGAAGACATTAGAAAAGAACTAAGTATATACAATTTAAATGAACGAATCAAATGAGGCATCAAATGTATTAATTCCAGTATGTAGAAATATGGAAGACCACCGGATTGTAAAAGAGCTACTAAGTATGAAAAAAGATCTAGATGACAACGAAGAAATGGAAAAAAAAAAAAAAAAAAAAAAAAAAAAAAAAAAAAAAAAAACAATTCACTACTTGGGACAGGAACAGGCCAATAGATGATTATGACGATGTATAATGATTAAAATATTGTTTATTGCAAGGCGTACTCGAAACCTTGTAATCACTTTGAAGCCAGAGAGACTCTCTCCCCATTCGGGGTTTTCACCCATTAGGCCACCCTTGCTAGCCAATGTAAAACTGCAGAAAACGGTTTTTCTTCTTTCTCAGACGTTACAATTAGATACTTTCCGTCAGATATGAGTCTCTGTTCCAAAAGTAACGAAGGATAATAGTCTTGTAAAAAAACACTCGTATAAATCTCATTAAGGGTATGTATTACAATATACAAAGCGCGAGACTATGTTCCAGTAAATCCTATTTAAACTTTGTCTGTTTCCAGACATCGATTTGCCTAGGGCAAGGCGCTTGCAAAACAAATTTCTATATACACACAGGGGAAGAAGTCTTGTTTCGGAAGTTGTTTTATTTTTCCTGCCTTATTACAAGTCTTGACACGGAAATATTGCAGCTTTAAACGGAACCATTTCCCACATACGCCACTGCTCGCAACTTGAAGCCATCCGTTTTCTCTCGCCTGTCCTTTCTCGGTATCCCCCCGTCATGTCACTCCCGTCTAGGGGTGGGGGTGGGATCCATTAAGAGGCGAGAAGGGCGGCTAGCCCAGCCCTGCGGTACAGGCGAGAAATCCTTGAGTGTAGGCTGTGCCGCATTGCACAGAATTAGCTGCCACGTGTATTTAGCGGTCACACAGAAAATATGGCTCATGCCACATTTCCTACTCCCTCCCTTTCTCGTTCCCAGAAGGGCTATATCGCCAATTGCTAGACATCCCCGAGTATTTTTGGTTAGCTCCGACTGTCATCTGTTTTATGTCTGTAAGCATTTGTTCCAAGTTCCTGCCAAGCACAAGTACCTACTTGAGTTCTTTAATTTTTATTGTATTCATTTATCAACAGAATGGATAGTAAGCAAGACCTGTTTGAGGGCTGTTTCAGTATGTCGAAATGTTCCTCTTTTATTTCTGGCACATCAGCACGTTTGTTATACAAGCCTGATAAACTGTTGTACTGTATTATTGCATTACACACAGAACCTTCGTTCCGACGCATGGCCGTATGACGGAGAATTGCTTTTCCATAACTGACCTGTTTCTAACCGGTTCTGTTGCATATCTAGTTTCCCTCCTCTCCATGTGCTGGTTAATCAGTCTGTTGTACAAAGGTTAACAATAGAGTACGTGTTTTAGCTTTATGTGCTGTTATTATGCCAAAATGTTCGCAAATAACGTGTCTGATTCCTATGCGACAGTAAACTCTTGTAGCGAAGTGAGATGGCGATTTAAAAACGATTTTCAACTATTCGTGCGCTTCACAGAGAAGTGGTTCATAATCTTGTGAACAAACTTAGGGAAACGCGATTCATTCTGGATAAGAAACGAAATAAAATCGTCACGTTCTTACACAGAAAGAAAACTCCGCGACATCTGAGAAAAAATAGAACGAAATTTAAAGAAATCTCTGGAAAATCACACACAAAAATTAGTAATTTTACAAACCTCGGCCACTGAACTTTTGTGCAAAATTTCGCCCTTGTAACTCATTGATGATAAATAGGTACATTAACAGATACCTACTTAAATTGATGAGGCATATGTATTACAATCACCTCTGCCTTTGGACTTTCTTCAGATTCCACAGATGGTATTTCCTTTTTGTATTGATATTCTGTGTTTTTGCTGTGGACAGCAGCTGAAGTAACTACTTTTAGTATGTATATTCTAACTATGTAAGGATATTGCTCCTTAATCCATCTTGAAATCACAAGGTATTTTCTGAACCTTGTTTACCATAACCATCGTTTTTTTGTTTCCTTTGTATTTATTGGCATCTCTTTACCATAACCTACAGCAACTAAAACACCCTCATCCAAATCGTGCAAGAATTACACTAAAATAAGTTTTCCTAAAAATGTGTAATAATGACTGTCGAAGTAATTTCGCATTTTGCTTAATTTTTCTGATTCCTGTTACATCAGTAGAGTAATCGTTCTCTTTAACTATATTTGCATTACTGTTTGCTCACGATGAACGTTTAAAAAATTCTCGGATAGCAAACATTTGCGGTTTTGCTAGTTTTAAAAACAAATTTTATTCTTCAAAAGGGTTAACAAAGCTTTGAGGTGAGGTCTGCGGTTATTGGTTCGATACGCTGCATTATGGTGATGTGTATTTGAATACAACGTAACTGTAAATTACATTTATTATGTATCACATTGTATATAATTTAATGTATATAAACGATAACATTACGTACTGTGGAAAATTGCACAGATGGAACTCATGGTTTTCTCCGTCTCTGTTCAAGGGATAAGCCCTTAATGCGCTTCGTCCTCTGTGTCATTCTTGGGCAAACAACACGCTTCTACCCTGTAGTGCATGATTATGTACGATGCTAGTTATTCTATCTCATCCATTATCTTAATACAGGCTGTTTGGGGAACATAAGTACAGATATTTTGATAATCCGTGTCTTAATATGTATCTAATGTGGTGTGTTGGTTGTTTTTCTATTCTATAACTCTATAACACATGACTTAAAATGTCATAAATGTATGTATTCAAAGATAAAATTATCTCAATATCAGTGTTATTGACCTGCAGCAATTTTGAGGTTAACGTAGGATTAGAACTTTCGTCAATTAAGCATAGAGTACGAAAAGAAGGTAAAGCAATACAAGCACAGGTTGTAAGGGATATAAGTAGCGAAAATTTGATAAATGGTACCTCAATATGTATCCACTTCGGTGTGTTAGTTGCTTTTTCTCTCCCTCAAACAATTTCTTCACAAACCAATCACATCGTTTTGTACCTGATTTTTTTCAATACCTATCAGATAGGTTATTCGTTTTGCTTCACACCTCAACGCGTGATCTGTTTATCTAGGTAATGTGAGGTCATTGGTCTTCGAATGCTTTATTCAAACTCATTTCTGATGCAGCATTCGTTCTGCCCACTCAGCGACAAAAAATTTCCAGAATCACATCAGCCGGAATTTCGTCCCGCAAGAGTCTTTTACATGTCAGTAAATCCACTAATATGGAACTGTCGTTTCTAAGCACATTTAAAAACCATCAGTCTGGGCCGGATTTGAACCCGCGACTTCGGGATCAGTAGGCCAGCGTCTAACCAACTGAGCCACGCAGAGCGACACTTTGCGTCACGCCTCTTTAGCACGCCCACAAAGTGTGTACTAATCAACATGAAAACCTACATACTTCATACATAGGAAGAAACACAAAAAAGCAAGTTGTCCAAAATATCCATTAGAAGACATGCTCAAATGAATGATTACTCGATACAAATGAGCCCTACAGTTTTTTTTATTCATTTTGACTATTTCCTTTGGTTTTCAAGTTGTATACAAAATTCAGTCAAATAAAGACAATGCACAGAAAAGTTCAGCTATACATTTTATTTATTTATTTATTTTTTTTTTTTGTCAGTTGCTCAGAATTTAAACAAAATCATGAACATTTTTATCAATTTCGGGTGAAGAATTTTATTGAAAGTGTTTCTTGGGACAATGTGAATTTTTGTTTTTGTATTATGCTGTTGACACACACACACACACACACACACACACACACACACACACACACACACACACACACACACACACACACACACACACACACACACTCACAGAGAGAGAGAGAGAGAGAGAGAGAGAAATAGAGGGTGAGAGGGACATTTTTGTAAACATTTTATGGGTTATATTCATATGATTTTTGTAACCATTCTTCTGTAAATTTTTGTCAAGGTTTTACTATTATATTTACTCGCTGATGAACGAGATAAATGTTGTTCAAATAGTGGTATTGTACATTTATTTGTAGGAGCCTGAAACGACAGTCAAGTCTTTAAAACGCGAAAACACTGGGTTTCAAATTCCACTTCTTCTATGACCAGGAGAAATAAACAAAAGGCAATATGTCACTTGAATAATTGTAAAGTTTAAGAAAACTCAAACCATATAAATTAATGTCAGGAAAATTCGTTTGAAATAAATGACATGCTTTAAGAAGTTTTGCACCTTTTGCGTGTTATATCATGGTTAAATATTTTGAATTATTAACAGGATAAAAGTATACAAAATTCACTCAGCAGGAAGAGGACTTTACAAGCTATTTTCAGAAAATTTAACAGATTGTATATTTTATTTGTTGCGCAGATGTTTTAAATATGAGTTGTATTAAAAATAATTGGAGCCCTTTTTAGAAAATACCCAATTGCTTTTTTTTTTTTTTTTTTTTTTCAACAAAAGAATGCGTTAAGTTGGCGAAGCGATGTAGGGGTTTTACTGAAGGTCTTTGGAAGTTGCTAATGTTTAAACACCAATTTAGGTGTTTATCTAACCTCTCGTAGTTTAGTTAATCATGTTTATAGACACATATAGAGACAGCCTTCTAAAGCTTCCTCTTTTTTGTTTCTTGAATAAGGAGGGGTTCATAACATGCTTGTGTAAAAAGTCAGTATCGAAGTTTTAGGCAAGACTTCTGTCAAACATAAATAGCCACAAAAAGTAATACAGAATAAATAATGGACTTTTGCATCCTTTAATACACAGAGATACCATAAACCTTAGTGGACCAAGAAGGAAAACACCATAAGCGAACACCATTTGCCGAAGAATAAGGGGGAAGCCTCGGTGGTTCAACAGCAGTTATAAGAACTTTGCCTGTATTTTGCATGACAGGTAAAACCGTACAAAATATAGCCGAAATAAATTTAGGGAACAACTGCACCTATGGGGTATCTCAGATAGTAGCAATATTAGCTCTTCAGCGTCGTGTAAATACTGAAATAAATTCTGAGAGAAACAGTACGCAGCGTATTTGTTCTTTCACTTTATTTTCTCTGCTCTTTCTTTGCCATCTTTTCGTTGCGCCACGTGCACTGAGTAGTCCTCCCCATCTGCCGCCTCGCCCCTTACGTACACTTTCTCCCCTCTTCTCCCATTTTCTTCTGTCACCATTCTTCGCATATCGACTGCTTGATTCAGGGGTACACAAACGGTTCTTGGACTTCGTATTTATGCAGATGCAGACTTCGGCACTTAAACCGCTTACTTGTTACTATACCGCTACATACAGTTGTAGTGGGAAATCTGTATGTTAGAAGTAAACGCAATTAGGTGTACTATCCTTTTTTACGAAGTTCTTCTCATTTTAAGATAGCATGTAAATGTATTTTGTGCTCTTTTACGAGGTTACTACTACGACATGAATATAATAATAAATATGCGAGTTACTCATTTAGAACTATACCAATTACCGAACTAGTCCGCCTTCGGCACTAGCAGATATCCCTTCGTCCGTTGCAGAACGTTGCAGAACGTAACGGGTCAATTCCTTTGAAGTGGGTGCCAGTGGCTTGAGGGAACTTTGTTGTGCTTATAATATTAATAATAATAATAATAATAATAATAATAATAATAATAATAATAATAATAATAATAATAATAATAATAATAATAATAATAATAATAATAATAATAATAATAATAATAATAATAATAATAATAATAATAATAATAATAATAATAATAATAATAATAATAATAATAAAACACCACAATAACATTAATAAGAAACGAATAAATGCCAATGAAACATTACGTGCCCTCATGTTCACATGAACTTTCTTACGGCAATTTACAATCTGCAATCCGTAATATTAGGCAATAGCAGTCTGTATAGGAGTGAGTTTATTCCCTGGAAAATACAGACCATGTAAGTAAAGTGGAAAACATTCTAAGACCTTCTCGGTTGTTTATACTGTTATTGTGTAGTATCAGGATCTCCTAGGTTAGTTCAAGCCTGGGAGCTACCTCACATCTCTCATCTTCTTTTATAAGCAGAACAAAGTTCGCTCACGCCACTGGCGTCCGCTTCAAAGGAATTGCGCCATTGCGTTCTGCAACTGTTTAAACTCACGAATGGATATCTGCTTATGTCAAAGACGGATGAGTTGAGCTACCTGGTTCAATTGAAATAAATATAACCATTTTTTCAACCTCTTCTGTAAAAATGCATATTTATGTATTCTACTCCATTACTTCACTAATCATTTCTATCTGCTCTGAACACTCCATTTAATTTACCTTGAATTCCTTTTGTTTTTCTCTGATATGACGTAGTACCAAAACTATGTAAGGCAGTGATACATGAAATTACTCTATAAAACTTTAATATTGTGTGTTTTCTTACTTTGTTTTTCAAACATGCTATAGTGCCATTAAATAATTAAAGGCTTCCATGTTTTAACTGATCACATTCTCTTATGCGATGAATTACATCCTAAATATTTAATTCTACCTCCTGTTTCACAATTTTGTCTTCTAAAATAGTTATTTTCCTTTGAGCGCCATTAATTTTGTTTTACTTGCGCCATTATTCTGAGTGAAAGCGAGTAAACTCCAAATTAACGCATTAACCGTTACACAAAATAATGTATGTATTTACTTTAATGTTGGCAGATGAGCAACTGATTACAAACTTCGGAGAAAATGTGCAAGAGCCAGCTTATGCACTGAATAAAAAAACAACAGAATTTAGTATGGCAATCTCTCTGTGGGCCTGTATTATGATCTCCGGTTAAGGTTTCGGTTAATGGTTAACTGACACTTACACCCACATGTCCGTATTACGACCTTCGGTTAGGGACTAACCAAGAGTTATTTCTGGAGTTTACGTTATCATTAATATTACGGGAAGCCTCATTATACCGGATTTGACACTCTCTTCAAATTTGTCACACAACCTTTTACGTAAATAATGTACTTCATATGAATAATTTTGGTATCAATAACGTTGGACAAGAATTATTATATTCCTCTCGAAACTTAATATCCAGATTTCACAAAAAAAAAAAAAAAAAAAAAAAAAAAAAAAAAAACATTTGTGTTTATAACTCTGAAAACTCTAACTTCAAAACGAAGGGAATTCTCTATATCAAACTACAGTTTACACGAAAACGTTTTCGTTACTTTTATTTTTTCAAAAATAGCTGTTGCAAATTTGATTACAATATCCTTGTTTGCTATGATCCACATTTTGCCTGCTTCTCACAGTCTACTAGCCCAGATCATTGGATTGGAGGTATGAGTCCTACAAAGAGGTGTAATTGTTGAACAAGGAAGAAGAAACACTAAATTTATATCAACTCAGACGAAAATAACTATTTTATAACATTTCTATTAAAAAAAGTCTCAGTGCTGCTCTCTTTGCTGTTGCTCAGAATCAAAGTAAACCCGGAATTTTAATCACACACCTTTATATAATTTTAATTCAGCACCGTTGTGGAGGAATGGTAGCATGCCTGCCTATCGTGAGGCTACCCGGTTCGATCTCCGGTACCCACATGGGGATTTTTCCTTGTTGGGAGGTCTGATTCGGGTGCACTCAGCCTCGTGATGCCAACTGATCCTGATGGAGGGGTATGGTCCCTAAAAGATCAAGTAATCATCTTAAGGTCGGGGGAGCTCCCCGTCCCCATCTTGCACTCCTCAGTGGCCTTGGCTACGGCTGAAGGACGCAGCAGTCGGGCAATGAGGTTATCATTTATACAGAGGACATGCTCTAGGTATTATGATGATTTTAGCACAAATCAAACCAGGAACCTCTAGATTTGGAAGCTAATACGCGAAACACAAGAGCACAAAGTCAGCCGGTAGTCACAATAGCTCTTTCGGAGCAAATCGTTGAGAAATACCTTTGAAATATCTAATATACTTTCCGTGGTATTAAAAGTGTTCTACTGTTTATGTTCATAACAGAAATGTATTTAACAGTATTAAATTATATCCAACTAGATGTGCATCGCTATACTGACTAAGCTTTAACTTGGTTATTTTATTATAAATATTATTATATTTTAAATAAGCTCAAATCTTAAGCTGTGATACTGCTTGGCATAAGATAAACCACAATAACCAAATCAGTTAATTAAGAGTCAGCATTTCAACCAATTGATTTTAAAGAATCATATGACTATTACAAATGCTACAACATACGAATACAAATGAGGGAAAAAGTGAAGTTATGATTATTTGCAAATCATGTTAAATTTTTTCTTACAAAATATTAAATATTACACTCAAATGCTTTTTCAACCCATTCTTCAACGAAATTATTCTTAAAAATATTTAGAATCTACATTAATCGAAATAAGCATTTGAAGAAATATTCACAAGCTTCAGCAATAGCCACATCTTTTAAGAGCTGGTCAGTGTGTTAAAATTCCATTCTATTTACATGAACAGGAGATAAAAAGACTATAATTTAGGAAAAGTATCAATGTAATAAAATTAAAATTAATTAATAAATATCTGTAACTAACTATACAAATTTGTATTTAATATAAATTCTGTGTTTTAACATCTGTATTATTTCTATGATACGATTCTGTATATTTCTTATTGTTTACAAGATATGGAAAAGTCATCCAGAACGAAGAGGGCCTCAGGGGCTACTCTATAAAATATATTTCATTTGTTATGAAAAACCTTAAACATGATATTTTAATCAATTCATAGACTGACTAATACCGACACATATTCTTTTATTTTAAGGACTTTCAAAACGTGTATTTCCGACGAGATTTTCATATTGAAAATAACAAGAAGGAAACAACTAATTGGTTTTCGAATTTCAGGAACATAGATCTTTAAAACAATTGCTTAACTGTTAACTAGCACTAAAGAACGCTGCGACTGTCGCTTGTTTGAAATAAAAGGGTGTGTTGTCGGGTTTTACAGTACATGTAACCAGGTTTGGACTGGACGTGCATTAGTAAACTTTTCATCGTGTAATGTGCAAAGTGCATTACTGGCCTCTAGCTCACTGACCCAGATAGCTTAAATATGGACTGGCAGTTCAATTTATCTCTATAGCACAATCAAATCTTCCGCGCATTGCGATTGTCATTTGTCTCTTCGCTTTTTATTTGACCTGATAAGTTCATTTGGAACGAGTTGGAGTGAGCAGCTGTATATTTTCATAGGACAAATGGGGAACCTTAAGAGATGAACGTTGTATTATATGAATGCCTGTAACAGGTATAGTTAATCAAGTTTCTAGCTTTCACGGTCGGTGTTCATATAGACATGTAGGCCATCATCTACTGGGCTCGTGCTTCTTTCCAGAGGTTTGTCTGCGCCTATGGTAGAGGAAACTTCTAGGAAGATAAGACTCCAGCAACCGCAGTCCGGAAATTTGTATCACTAGGAATACTTCAGCACACAGGGTTCACACCCCTAAAATGATACAGTTTGGGATACAGTTAAATCTCACCTCTAGTACTTCACAGGCATATGCTAATATTTTAAACATCAATAACTGCTCATTAATATTGTGCTCAAATATACGCTTTTAGCTATATGGTTTGTGAATAATACTGCTGCTGAAGGGGGTGCAAGGATTATTAGTACCTAACCGTCCAGCTACCTAGGTCTAAGTGCAGTCAATGTTCAGTGTCTTTCACAACAATATTCCGTGCAGAAACAGAACAATTATGGACCGCTCTGCGCTACAGAGAATTCGTTTTGGACGTTTCGAGTAGGATCATTCTCCAAAATATTCCCCTTTTACTCATGGCTACACAATCTGTTAGGTGTATAAGTGCATATATTTTGATAATTGCTACCTTAATATGAACTTTAGTGTGTCAGTTGCTATTTTTCTTCGTCTAACAGTTTTTCCACAAAACAAACATATAGTTTACCACCTGATGTTTTTGGCATAATGGTAACTGAGCAGTAAAATAAACAACGCCTCTTTTATAGACTATCCGTTTTGCTTCGCACCCCATCTAGAATTTCATTGGTCTTGAAGAAAGCATTGGAACTGGCTTCCCGTACACCATTCGTTATCATGAGAGCGGCCCATTCTACAAGGCGTGCTGCAAAGCGTTGAGCTGTTTGGAAAGACTATGAAAGACAGTTAATCAGAAACAATAGCTTGAAAACAGAAAAACTACATTTAAACTAGTTTAATTTTAAGAATTATTAGTGGAAGTCTAAGTGGTATTTAATGTGTACAAGAACAAACAGTTACAGTGCCACCTGGAATTTCTCGCCACACAGGGTTATATAAGAGCTTCCCTTCTTGTAGGAGGCCTTTGCCGTTTGGGAGACACCTTAGGCTTTATTAATCCATTCAGTTACTAATTCATTCATTAAGGAACAGTGTATACAGCTGCAATGAGACTGCTTATTAAAAGGCACACCCTGTTACTATAATAAGTCTTCACGAAATTAAGCTATTAACAACTTAAAATGTTCCATAATCAATACCTATACTTTTCTCAAATGGAAGGTCGTTACTCACTTTTGATCTCTAGGCCGTGCAAACAGAACGCAATTTCCAAGCCTTCATATAGGACCAGGTTTAATAGACGTTGCTTCTTCACATTGAGTGCGTAGGATGAAATGCTCACCCCTGTTGACGTATCGCGGGCGACAACAATGGCTGACATAAGGCGAGAGACAGTGTCATTACCATCCTCTGAGCCTATTTGTCCAGCAAGAGAAAATGACGCCAATAAGACTAGCTTGTGTTTGTCGATCCCCAACTATGGCTCTAGCCTACAAACTGGATTTTGTCTCTATTGGTTCTTTGCCCTAGCTTCACTCGGGGAACAGATGACTTGTAGAAGTATATCCATATATCTGGAACAAGGGATAGTTTTTTTATAGCAATACCTAAAAACCTACTTCTGTGATGTGGGGGTGGCATGTCTGACTCACATTCAAGAGGTCGGGAGTTCGAATCTGGGTTAGGGTGAGTTACCGGGATAAAGTTTTTTTTCGGGATTTTCCCTTATCCTGAAATATGAATGTGGAGTAACTCTAAGCTCTATAGACTGCTAGCTCGTATGAGTACAATTTCACCAATTTTATTCATCGACTGAAATGACTTAGCAGGTTAAAGAACATTAAACCTTAGAAAAAAGGGGGTAAAAGCCACAAGGGCACCTGGCGTCACGATGCTCACACCAGATTGGAAACTTTGTGAATGCCTCATTCATCATCGTCACCATTATTATTATTATCATCATCACCATCATCACCATCACCACCTCATCATCACCATCACCACCATCACTATCATCATCGTCATCAAGGATTAAGCGTCTAAAGGCTTGTTGCCGCCTCGTGCATTAAAGATTTGTTGAGACCATTCTTTCTTTGGTCTGCCAATGTTTTTGTTTATCTGTTGGTTTGTAGTCTAATAGCATTTTGGAATGCGGTATTCTTCCATTCTGTCCACATGTTCTTTCCACCAGGTTCTCTATTGATGTATCTTCTTTGTTAGTTTAAAGATGCCCAGTTCTTTTCTTACGTCATAATTCCTCCTTTTGTCTAGCAAAGTCTGGCCTGCTTTATTCCTTAGGAATCTCATTTCTGCGGTCTCTATTTTCCTCTCTTCAGTTTCTCTTAGTATCCAACATTCTGACCCTCATAGCAACATGAGTATTGTCATTACTTTAATGTAAATTTAATTTCGCTTCTGTCCTAAATTGTTTGAGGTTCCTTTTATTGTTTCATGCATGTAGTTACATCTATTAAGCTTGTTTGTTACATCGCTTAAATAAAAGTATTTATTTGTTCAATCATTTTTCAATCTAAAATAATTTTAGCTCTGATTGTATTGGACCCTTGGAATGTGAGAACTTTTGTAGAGATGTTCAATGGATACTGTTTACTTAAATTATTTGTTATATGAATTTTTGTAAATTATTCTCTGAGTTACAAATTAGAACTTGGTTATCTGTAAATAAAATTGTGTCTAAAACCCTACTCTTAATCTTAAAACGTGTGTCTAGATGTATCTGCCATTCTTCAATGACATTGTCAATTATGAATACCTATATTAAAAAGCAGTGGTGAGAGAAAACAACCCTGTCTCACTCGTTTGTTAATTGTTGCTATTTTATCCCCATTCTTGGTTTTCATTTCTATCATATCATTACGAATAAAAGTAGATAGAAAATAATGATTGTTGAATTGAGATTCACACCAAAGCCTGATTTTTATTTCTTTCTTTTCCTTCTTTCCTTTTATCCTCGTTTGTTCATAGTCATTGCCCAGGTTGTTCTTCTGTGTTTACTTTAGAAGATAAATATCATACTCGAACGAGGACTACAACCTATATTTGTTATGCAAGGAAATGCCAAACTCAAACGAGCGTGATGATAAACCGGTAATGTACGAAGTTCGATTCTATCGTCGATCGCCCACTCTGGCCTTGATTTCTCATAGTTATTCCTGGCCAGAGGTGAATGTAGTGGTAGTTTCTCACTCTACCATGATTTTCTTTCAATAATTTGTCTTTTATCCGCTTCTTTTCAATCTCTAAAGTGTGCTTTTAGATTTCGTGGCGTAAGGTGGTGTCGCAATGGAATTATGTAACTCTACATGTGCGAGGTGTTCCCATCCGATGTACGACCCCAAGCTTAACGCCAAAGCTAACATCCCCAGACCATTGTCACCATGGTTGCCAACTCTTTAAAGTGAAGATAAGGGATAATATGTATAACAGAAGTGAAAATAAAAGATATATGTAAAAATAAGGTACCTAAAGTTGACTACTTGTACAGAATAACAAATTATAACCAATCGGTTGTATTATTATTTTCTATCAAATAGTTAAATAACTACATGAACAACGCAAAATACATACATACCTGAAATACAAAAAATAAATATTTCAAAATATTTCCATACCTAACTGGTACAGTGTCCTCTCAGAACGCCAGTACGACTGAGCGATAGTGAAACAGAAATATCTCGTCACGACGCAACACAGAACGAATACGTATTGGTGAGCTTAAGTTCATCGATAGTTCATCCAACCAAGCAAATGAAGTGACAAAGAGCACCAAACCAATCATCTAATTTAAAAGAAGGAATGACGGGAATTCTGAACGTAACTTGAAAGATATGGGACCTGGGATTTTCGTCCAAATTAAATGAAAATATATCCCGGGATATATGGGATAGCTGTCAACCGCTGTTGAACGTGTCGTATGCATTTCCTCTACACAAACAGTTAATGTACGTTTGCTGAAAATTGCGATAGAAGGAAGGCTACTATTCCTCAAGCTTCTAACTTGATTTCTTCGACTTCCACGCCATGTAACAAAGATGCAATCAGGAATCTATGTTCCTTGTTTCGTTTCAACAATTCACTGAGGGTCTGTTCTCCCAAGCGAATAAAATAGAAACAGTGAGGCCAGTTTATAGCGATATGTTTGTATTAATAAGGTTTGTTTACGATGGTAACAAATAGAATCTTAGCAGCTGATATTAATTTACTTGTGCCCCTTCATTTATCCTTCACAGAAAGCATTATTAATAGCGTTCCGCAGGGGTTCCCCTTTTGTCGAAGAATGGGAGGGGGGACAGCCTGTCAGTTACCTTGATGAATTGTTTTACTTCCCCATCCCATTGCTAAAGGATACTCACTGCCAACTGCAAATGTTTCTTTCAGATCATTCAATTGTTAAGGAAAAACGTATACAAAATTGAAAAAGGAAATCTTGTCATTCAGTTGTTACGGGAGGACTTGTCAAGACAATTTACCTTTTCAAGTTTTTATTACATTTAAAAGTGTGGAAATTCGTACTTTGAATGCGTGCCATATTTTTGTTCCCATCGACTTTGAATCAATGTTGAAAATGTTTTGAAACCAATTTAAAAAGAGTTTAAAACAGTACAGATTCATTCACACTTTAAAATCATTAATTCCTAACCTTAATAATATTTTCCAACGCTGTATTCTTGAAACTTATAAACATAGGTATATAACAATTTCCCAGCATTTAAGACAGAAAGAAAGAAAACTAGATCCACCCGCTACTGGGTTTTATGCTATGGCTACTCATAAGACCTTATTTTATCTGCATCAGTGACCTTTGGTTGTTGTTGCTTACACTTTATCCGTAATGATGGTGACTCTGTTGTCAGTCTGGGTGGCTCAATTCGTTAGGAGCTGGCCTACTGATTTAAAGTTGTGGGTTTAAAATCCAGTGCAGACTCGTGCCTTTAAGTGTGTTTTAAAGCGACATCCCTGTCATTATATTTACTGACATGTAAAGGAACTTGCGGGACGAAATTCTGGCACACTGGCTGTGCTGGTATGATCCTGGCGATTGACAGTGTCATTAACAAATAAAATATGTATTTATTATTTTAGCTAACTTGAAGGCAATCACTTAAAAATTTCTGTCTGGTTATTAAAAAACTGTATTATGTAAATAAAAAGTATGTATTTCATTGCCTAGCTATAAACTCACAGAGCTTGCAGACAGTTGAGTTTTCTTTTAGATGCAGAGTAACATTAGGCGGAATTGCTTGGCCTTCAGTGGGCTGTTTCTAACCGTTCTGTCCCCTTCAACTTTCCCACTCAACATATGTCAACTATCAATTGACGCGAAGTCTTTGTACATACGTGGCAAATGACGGAAAGTTGCGTGGTTGCTTATAGTTGAGTTCACCTTTGTATTTAAACATAGGGGTGTCAGGTTAGTATATTCTGAAGTCCGTCTAGCGGACTGCGTCAAGGGACTGCGTGTTTAAGTGCAACGCTCGCTTGCAGTCTCTTATTTATGAAACAAAGACGTTATACCGACCAAAAATTTACATTACGTCACCTAGCAAGGTCATTCGCCATATCTAAAAGTATTTAGAGGTTGATGGTTGCGAGAGCAACAATTCAATGTTTAAGCGTGTTGGTGCTGTTATAATATAAAACATCTACACACTTTGGCATACAAAATGTTCATGTATGATCCCTATATATCAAACTCTTGTGGAGAAGTGAGACGGCGATTTGCAGATTAATTCCCCTGTAGTTCGTGTGCTACATGGGAAAATGTTTCGTAATCCTGTGAATATATTTAGAGATACGAGGTATTCTACCCATGATTATACACCGAAAAGAAATCGCAGGCTGTTACAGAAGAAAATCTTGAACGAAATCCAAAGAAATATCTGAAAAAAACTGGTACAGTAATTAGGAATTTCGCAAACGTCGGTCACTAAACTTTTAAAATTATAACCCTACAATATAGCTATAGCTCAGAAGGCCTCGCTCGGCTAAAAATCACTTTCCGATATTACTTTTCTTCTTCAGAATCCCGTATTTTCTTCAATGAAATATAAAGCAGCCAGATAAGCGTATGGCTGTTATCAACAACAGGGCTAGCAAGCGCATAGAGCTCAACTGTGAAGGAGTGTAACATCTTTTCATTGGCTAACGCTTTATATTTGCACTCAGAACATATTTGTTCAAGAATAGCTAGTCGACGAATTCATGGAAACAGGCTATGTATACATGAAGTACAGAAAACGTGCTGCTCAGAGGTAACTGCTTAGGAAAATCTGTCCTGCATAAGACACTTCTTGAGAATGGCAGCCATTAGAAAATTAAGGTGATCATTTCTACACTAAATATTGGTTTTCCAAATAATTAAATACTGTACACGGGAGTAGATGAGTTAAATTAAAGCTGTAAGACAAGCAATAAAATACAGTGGCTTTTACAGAAAAAGTTGTAGTTGGCTAAAGTGAACATCCCTAGTACTTGTTTTCCGATGATGCAGCGATTCAAAACCTCGACATGAGAAATGTATCAAAACAGTTTTTGTTCAGAGGGTAGTAGATCTAAGTCCGCTACTAATTCCGTTGCCAAAACTCGGAGACAAATGACGTCATCATGTGTGTCATTAGCCTGGAATATCACCATGCTGACGTAGATCGATGTTGGCATGGCAAGAGAGATTTTTCCCAATAGTTAGTTCCATGGGACAACTCCAGGCGGCCATGACTGAGCTGTTTACATGCTGTAACAGCAACAAAAAAGAAAATAGTTTAAAAAGAAGAAAGACTGGAGAGAAGTGAGACAGAAAAACATTCTGGATCTTCTCCAAGGATGAGGGCATGAAGAAAAGACACGGATTGGGCATTTCGATGTCCACTTAATAGGCAATTTGCCTTGCAGCGTTGCCACTTCGTTCTGTAGTACAGCTTTGGCTTTCTTGCGGATGCGATAAAAGGGAAATGTGCGGCAGTATTTTTCTTTCTTTTCTTTTCACTGCGGTTTATGCACGGTACTAAGAACAAAATGATAACTTTGATGACGGTGATGACCATGCAGCTCAGACAAACACATCTAGAGACACAACAAAGGAACATGCTTATCTGGACTTGGAAATAAAGACACGCTGATTACTGAATGCAGAAGGAAAACATTCCCTTTAATAACATTTTGTCATATTTCCATATAAAAACTGTTTGTGGTTTATGATAGTTGAAAGTTGGTTTGTAACTGCCTAAGGTCCATAGTACTGTTATAAAATAATAAAATGTGTACTATTTGAATACAATTAAGACTATTTGTATTCCTTTATCTATACTACTAGATATAAACTATGCAATACCCTTTTAGACACATGGAACAAAAATTGGAACTTTTAACACATCACACACCAATTAGAAGTTGTAGTTTATCGCATTAGTGCGGTAAAATCTTTATGCTACTGCATTGTTGTCCACGATGGTTCAAGTCTAATTACACAACAATTACCCGTTGAAATTTCATATGTTCAATAACTCGACTTGTGTGATTAGTTTTACATTTAATTATATTTTTATATGGTTAATTTCCTATGGAAGTCGAATTATCTGTTCACAACTGAAATCCCCATACTCCAGTTTATTGCCTGTTCTGTCTAGTTAGCCCGTTCCTTGTGTTAAACGGTTAGTCTATGTTTTCTGACTTCAATAATCGATAACATGGTGGCAGATATGATTACGGGGGAGGTTTTGGAAGTTGTCGAAGAGTAACATAGGAACTGCTACAGAAAAGAAAAAGAAAGAAGCAAAAAGAAAAAAGAAAACGGAATGATATAGCATATGATTGCTTCAATGGATGGTGTAAGGTAAGCACTCCTAGTGAATCAACAAACCATCTACAGCAAGGTTGCTCAACAGTGCAGCACACGCTCGCTTCCCCTGGATATATTACCGCCACCTCCGTCCCTCCCCACTGACCAAAGCAAGGAGAGCCAGACCTGCTAATCAGAGGCGGATGGCGCGGAGTAGTAGTGCATATAATTGAATGGGAGGGTGAATATTTTTGTTTTCGAGATGAAGACGATAAAGTTAAGAGCTTGATTTGTAAGTTGCGTATTTATACAATTTCCCTTGCTTACGTTCCGTGTTCATGATAACGTTATTCTCCTGGAAAAATACAACGAACTTTTGAAGCAATTGTATTACAAATTCTCTTCACAATTTGAAGACCTAAAAATATTTGAAATCAAATGAATGAAATGAAGTTTCCATGTATTGAATCTTCTCATGAGCTGAAAAACGAAACCACTTGCACTGCAGAATTCCAAGACCGTAAAAGTTCTGAGAAAGAAAGGTGGTAATTACTTAGGTCTCTGTCCTGCTGTGAGTATTCGAGATTACGTTTGTTTGTATCTAGTTTAATGGCGGCCTTGGGCTCCCCTTATATCTGCGAACAAATATTTTCAAAAATGACAATGCTTTTACGACACAGTTAAACTCACTTTCCTGCCTTCTAACATTACATTTTATTTATGACCTGAAACGTGTATTTAATGCGTACTACAGATGCATACATACTGGTTATTATATGAATCACTTTTTAACGACTTCGTCAGAAACAAAGAACTATCGGTTAAGCTGTGAAAAATGCATGGCAACAACAGCGATCATTTAATAAATGGTTAACAGCAAGATAAGTGACAATTACCTTGCTTTTCTTTTGAGACTGTGCACTTCATCTTTTGCACCAGATATTGAACCTTCTGAAACGTAAATCGTATCAAAAAAAGTAATCCTCAGAAACATCGTGGGTAATCAGGAGAAGAATATGAATGTGTATGCCTTTGATTTTTTACACATAAAATGACGTCACAATACCGTCAAGAACTCGGTGACCACAGATAACGGGTCATTCTGCCCCGTGGGTGGAACGAAGAGATTTCAACCCCCCCATACCTGCCTGTAGTTGAACACCGCTGATCTGCGTTGTCAGTGCACATGTCTGTTGATCTCACATTTGCATCATTTCTCTTACGCCGACATCAATACAGTACTGCTTTATTCTTATTTTATATATTTCAGAACTCTCTAAAAATATAGTGTATGTCATTTTGCTCATGCGTGTTGTCATACTCGGCCTACAGTCTCATTTCGCAAATATTTCTATGTGCAATATTAAACACTACTTTTGCATCCTCTAGGGGTATCACGTAAGTCTCTGGTCCACCAGGTCATGAGTTCAATTCCGACGGAGGGCGTTGGATATTTTAGGGCACGACTTCCTTCATAAGGGAAGTAAAACCATTAGTCCCGTGACGCAGATTTAACTCAAGCCTGATAAAAAGGCCTCTGGGCAAAATTAAATGGTCCTTCATATGCAATATAGAATGATACGCTACCTATGACATTCATTGACAACTGTTGCGTTAATCTTAACTGCAATACACTATTATCTAGAAGTGATTAGGTTACATAGCTATATTCAACACAGTGATTTGATTAAATGAAGGGACCAAGGCTTCATTTTAATTAGAGTAATTCTCTATCTTCCAGAGAGTCTGAAAGTACGAATATGAGGGAAAATTTAAGTAAACAATATTTAAAATGCAACTCTGATTTGTTGCCCCTACGTGACATTTCTGCTCTTGCTCCATGTAGAGGCTATGGCCCTTATGGTACATATCTTTATTGTTCCGGTCTCTCTAAAACAAATGCCTGTCAACGTACATGCCCTGAACTTGCGCACTCACCCAGTTATATACACACAACACAAATTGCACTACATATGAAATAATTATAAATAGAGAAATGTGGATTTGGTTAAATCGCCGTGCAACACTACTTCTTTCCGAGCACTAACCAACTATAGAAAACGTCAGCAAGCTAGAAGGCACTGACTAGACATATGAACATGGATATGACCTATTTATTTTCATTTTAAGATTGCCTATAGTTAATCGTTCTTGTATTATTTTTTAAATAACGCTATGTCTTACTTATTCATTCATTGTTAAATTATATTCTTTATTATCTTAGTAACAAATCTCCTAGAATTGTTTTGTTCAGTTTCTTCAGTTTTCTACATGTGAACGAGTGTATTAGAAACAAAACAGCTGTTTATACAGTTTGGTTCATAAAATAGGCTCCATATTTCTTGTACCTACTTCATCTTAATTGAGATATATAGTTGTAGAAATAGCTTTATTACTTGTTTCCTCATGGATAGAATTAGAATTTGGCAATACAGTAAGTGATAGTTAAATCTTTTAAGAGCATATGGCTATGTGATGGCTTTGACATTCCATTCTCTTTCCATGCCCAGCGCATTGAAAACCAATGACTTCCCATTTGAGCAAAGCACAAGTATTGGAAAATTCAAACAAATAACAACGAATAATCCGAAAATAGTTCACTCCACAAAATAATGGATTTGACATAAATTGTATGTTTCAACAAGATCTAATTTGTTGTGAAGTAAGAGTTGGTCTATCTGAATTGTGCAACCTCTCTCGATATTCCCAAATATTTCAAGACATACGTTTCATCTGTGGTGAAAATATTTTGCACATATGGTATTTTAATCAGTCTTATAGCCTTTTTTGAGAAACTCTGGGGAAGGGGTGCTGTTTTAAAATATTCATGTATGCTTGGATGATGTTGGATTTAAATACAAAGTATGGGGTTTGCCCGACCTTTTGGTTTCGAGTTATGCTATTCGCGCGTACACACACACACATACACACACATTCCTAGATATGCTAGTTTATTGAAGGAGTCTAACACATGCATTTCCGGTGTAATCTCGGTATGGTATTTTTGAATACAACACAATACTTCCCCTCCCTATAGTACAAGTACAGTGTAGAGAAAGCAATATGACGCAGGTGGGAATTAGCGGTTGCAGCTCGTGTGTGAATGAAAGAAAGAAATGGGGGAGGTATGTAGTAACTCCTAAAGTACACAGCTCCAGCCTAGTGCGTTATAATGATATATAAACAAGACCAACCTCCCTCACACCGCCCTTCTGTATCTGGCAGCATCAATAGCACGCTTGCTCACCACATACTAGCTCCAAATTTCTACCTCGTTCGTATCACATGTTCATGTTCATATAGTATAGTTAGTTTTAATCACACTTCAGATGCAGTTTACTTTCCTTACTGCTTACTATTCGATAAAACTGAAAATTTGGGTCTCTCGACTTCAACAACAGGTCCACAGTATCTATGTTCAAAGTACCCCAAAACGGCAACTAAGTAAAATAACAAGCAAGACGATAAATAGTCCAATAATCAGGCAGAACCAATGGCAGCCCTACAAATTCGAAGGACAATCAGTGAAACGAAGGGCACAGCAATTATTGAAAGGACAGCAGTTATATTCACAGACAAAAATTACAAACTCATTAAATAATAAAAACAAACACGACCCATAACATAACGAGTGTTGAGCGATTGTATCGTCGGAGTTAGTGTTTGAGAGACAGTGAAAAGAGTGAGTTAAGGCTACAAGAAGAAAACAGTTGTGAGTTATAATAATAAGAAAGACTGTGCTGTTGCGCCAAAGTTTGGAAGAAAACTGAATTGATAGGAAGGTAACTGGATTGATTTTGTCGTTTTGTCACATTGGTGTCAGAAGTGGGATTCGTCGCATTGTCAAATTGTTACAATACCTTTAAATGCTGGAGTGACAGAAAATATATTAACAAATAATAATAATAGTAATAGTAATAATAATAATAATAATAATAATAATAATAATAATAATAATAATAATAATAATAATAATAATAATAATAATAATAATAATAATAATAGTAATAATAATAGTAACCACAATAGTAACAACAATAATAAACATAATTATTAATAATAATAACAGTAATAATAGTAACAATAATAGTAACAATAATAACAATAACAACAATAACAACAGCAATAACAACAGCAATGATAACAACAATGATAACAACAATAACAACAATGATAACACAACGATAACGACAACGACAACGGTAACGATAACGGTAATGGTAACGATAACGATAACGGTAATGGTAACGATAACGATAACGGTAATGGTAACGATAACGGTAATGGTAACGATAACGATAACGATAATGATAACGATAATGATAATGATGATAATGATAATGATAATAATAATATAATAATAGTAATAATAATAATAATAATAATAATAATAATAATAATAATAATAATAATAATAATAATAATAATAATAATAATAATAATAATAATAATAATAATAATAATAATAATAATAATAATAATAATAATAATAATAATAATAATAATAATAATAATAATAATTTGAGGACTCTGACAGGTGATTTCCCGTCAGTGACACTTGCTGGTGGTGCCTAAACACTACCAGTTTGAGCTGAGAGCTGCTTTGCTGTAGGCCACAATTACATGGCGAGCTCCACACAAAAGGAAGACTAGTGCCAAGTAGACACGGCTTTGTATCACCCGAGTGTCACGTGAAAGATGCTTCTCCTCATTTCATAACCGCTTCCCTCTTTCTGCGGCCGGCTAACCGTCCATCTTTCACAATGGTATCTCTGCGCGCTAAGTGCTGTAATGAAAATATATGTACGGTGCTTTTTATGCATGTGTTTGTCACCAGCGTGGAAGAAATTTGCTCTGCATGAAATACAAGGACAGGAAACTCCATTCAGAGAATGGCATCACAGCTTTTACAGTCTTGTTCCTCTCAACCTAAATAACTTTACATTTTCAAGTAAAAACTGGCTTTGAAAGCCCGCTGGAGCCACAACTGGTTTCACTGAAATATTCTGAAGGGAAAAGAACGATAACGTATTTTCTCTTACACAGTTTTAAACATATAGATATTCGTAAAGGATGACAAAACAAAATCTTAACTGTCATAAACACAAGATTTTATCTACACATCACTTAAACCTTATGATATAGCAATAACGAGTCCTATTCATATAATTTACTATATTTTTACTTTGTCTGCTACGTAAGTAAGGGAAGTACCCGACTTCATTCCCCCGGCAGAAATTCGATATCGTGTTTTCATCGGAAATACACGTTGTGAGAACCCTAAAACTTAAAACAAATAAAAAATTTAAAGGTCTGCGTGTGTATATATGTATATATGTTTGGCAAAATGCTGTTTGCCCGTTATGTTTTAAATGGAGAACGCTGTATTTCCATTACATTTAAACATATTATGCTGATTATGATTTTAAAGCCTACAGACTACTAAAAGACTTCAAATTTTGTAAAGAAGGCAAAGATCTTAAGGGATTAAATTGAAGGGAATTGGTTGCAGTGCATGCAATATTTATTATCCTCTCGCTGAAATAAAAATATTATACACACAGGATATCAGGCGTACGAGCACGCAAATATCGCTTGAAGTAGCTACAAATATGATCAATAAGAGTCCAATAAGAAATGCATCTATCATGAAAGGTAAACGAGATAATTGAATATTACTGAATTTATCATCTGCACAGTCTGGCAATAGAGCAAGACTGAGAATGTTTTGTTTACTAATAGGTGTTCTGATATCATGCATGCGTTCACTAATTGGTGAGTGAAAGTCAAAGCAGTTAGTCCCAGAAAACTGGTTTCATCATGTGTCTTTGTGTTTGTTATCAGCCACTACAAGTAACGAGGGGACAGGTGGTACTGTCTCAAGCTTTTTGAGCAATATTTACAAGACCTGGGGAGGTAGTTTTTACTGTCAACATTCCTGACCTTCAGCTTTAGGCGTTTACCAAAGTACGTTTACGAATTTATTGCAATAGACACGTTGGAATCTAACTATTTTACATATGTTTGTGATTAAACGATTTAGTGACAAATAAAAAGACATCCTTTAAAGCTCTACCTCTCTATACTAACTGCAGAAGGAAACAAAAACGGAGTGGTGAGATACTGGCAATCAAACATTGGACAAAATGTATTGTTGTGGAACCATGCACTACAGAGGAAAAGCGTAGATGAGATTATACCTCAGCTTTGCGTACAGAAACCGTTGTTAAAGTCTGCGCAGTCATACCTTTAACACCTTTTATACAAGAAAAGTGAGGGTGTTACCGTCGCACAGCAAATTATATATATATAAAATTATATATATATATCTGTGTGTGTATGTGTGTATGAGCTTTTATGAGATCTGGAAATCTGTATGTATTAAGATTTTTTCTATCTCTTATGCTTTATGCCGAAGCCATTCAAGATGAAGAGGACTTTCGAGGACTTTCTCATTAAATATACATTTTATTGGACATGAAAATATCATAAACATATGGAATTTTAATCAAAACAATGTTTAGTGTTCCATTTATATGCCACCTTTAACGTAGAAGGTCATATCGGCGACTTTTAACCTCTTGGAACAATTAAAGTGATTAAGGGGCGGAATCAGGACTAGAAAATGCAATGCCATTGCCGGGATTTGTACCACGGATATTCCGCTTATCCAGCGGCTGCTGTAACCACTAAGCTACCGTGTCCATCTTGCCAGTATGACAGTAAATTCTCCAGTCGATTCGTACTTTCCCGGTTAGACCACAAGGGAACCTCACATCAGAGATAAATACCCCAAGAGCGACTTACAAATTGTAAGTACTTTATGTCTCGGGTTTAAGTAACCTTTAGATGGCAATTGTAATGATGTTCGCTCGCTTAACGGTGATATTGAACGTTGGGTTTCTATCACATTTTTGAAAATTTATTACATTAAATTCACAGACACACATTCACAATCCATTCATACTTGGAGATTCTATTGAGGATGAGGAGTAGGTAATTCTATTGCAGGAATTTAAGCAAAATTGTTATGTCACTTTTGAGAACATCAGAATATGATTTGAAAATATTTGTGTTGTATTCTTGGAAGATACTGAATTTAAGCAGCAAGTTTGGTGCTAAACCGACTTTGCAGACACATCCATACGCACAAACACATATAGAACTCTTTTTTATCTTTTGTGTTCAGGAAGTTTCCAAATGCTTAGAAAAGGAAGTATTGCATAGTTCTGAAAATTCGATAAATCTTAACTCTTAAAAATATTGAATTTCTATGACAATCATAGAGAAAATTGTATGATATTCTTTGTAGAGGGGGTAGCAGAGAATGAAATATCATTGTGTTTCGTAAAAGAAACATGAATAAAGAATTTCAAATTTGTATGAGTAGACAAGAGCAAGCAGCGAGTAGGGAAGGATATATGACTTTAATACGTAAAAGAAAACTGAGTAGAGAAAACCATGTGAAGGTGAATGTTGTATAGTTAGTCGGATTGCATACAGACCTTCCCCATGAAAAATACATATACGTGCTGAATTTTGAGGTGATCGGTCAAGTGGTTTAGGAGCGTATAGAGGAGAAACATACATTAATTTATATATATATGATTATATATATATTATTATATATAATATATTATATATTATATATAATCATATATATATGAAAAATACAAGGTTACCTTGTATTTTTCGTGCGCAATAGGTACTTACAAAAATAACGTCCTTAGAAATATAGCATCTGCCCTAGAGAAATTCAACTTTGTACAAGGTTACTTTAAATCATGTTGCAAGTTTGGGGTAAAAATAGGTATTTTTTTCTTTTTTTAATCTGTCGGTTTTAATCAACTTTGTATGCTCCTTTAAGCCTGAGCTACGAAATGAAACACAGCTACCGAAGATGCAGATAACAGGAGTTTCCATCCTTCTCTGTAACTCCTAGGGAAACAAATTGAATTTACGCACCTAAAGGTAGCTATGACTGCTTTCCGGTCCTCTCTCAAATGATTTCAGCGATTGTTCATTAATTACTAAAGTTTGTAATTATTACAGAAGGGAACACGTGAAAGTTTGTGAAGGCTGAGTAATCACGCCTCGGTGGGTCCAGCCCTTAACGTGGAATTGTGCATCAACCTTAAGTTACCGTCAGTCAGTCAGTCACTCTTGTGCTCCTCGCTCGCAGTTACATCAATAAGGATGTTGCTCGCTACTCCATTCCAACCCCCTTTCTCACCTGCGCGCCTGCGCACTGCCGTCTTAAAGATGAAGACACAGCAGCTGTATCGTCAATATACCTACCTACCTGCATGGGTAGGTCAGTGTCACAGAAGCCATCTCTGCACACGGACCCCTCGCCACTTTCTCAACATATGTAGCTACTCTCGTACTGTCACAACACAACTTGCATTTTTCAGCAGCAAATAATCTTAAACCTTGTAATTTTAAAATCATTTAGAGCGTTTTTCCATTGTAGCCTTTTCTCGTTGAGTTTTACTTTACTACTGAGCACTTACAATAAGTAAAGTAACTACGGGAGTCCATGTTCAATACCGAGTACTCACCAGAAATAGACTAACTTAATACACAGTAGTCTATCTCGTATACATGAATGTCTCTGGTTGTCCTCTTTTACGAAACAGATTACATTTATTTATTTCTATATTCCCCTTCAACATACAATTCATGCAATTTTCTATGATTGAAATAGAAGTGCAACACCTTACGTTCACACGATTTTCTCCACAGGCTTTTCTTTTATGAAACACAATCGACATTCTCCCATTAAAGAAGTAGGAATGTGATTTTATAACTACCGATGGTTTTATTCACATTTGTTGGGTTAGCTTCCAAGTGTAAAAAATAAACACATAACCACAACAACTACATTGCTATTTATCTTCTCAGCGAGTGTCTTGCTTACTATTGGTTAATTCGTGTTTATGAATAGCGTACCCTGTGCATGTGATCTGAGCAGAGAATTGAAAGCAGTACTCTTTGCATCTGAGTAGATCTGTCACGTGTTTGTACATATGGTACCTGTAGTGCTTCCACTTGAAGTAGTAGATGCGGTAACCAACGCGGTAGACGCTTACTAACGTTGTGGTATATTGGGTATATTTTATACTGTGCACGTGGTTTTCCGAGTTAGAAGACATGAGTCCAAAAATGACGAACTATTCTACGTGATGTCTGTAACATGCAACGTTAGTCTAAAAGTTGTAGGGTTAAAATCGTCAACCCAAGGGCAACGCCGGGTATTTCAGCTAGTAGGTTGTACCAATAAGGGGGATACCTCGCACACTACGATCTACAAAGGCCTTAAGTAAGGGATAAAGCGAAGGTTCCACAGGAGGATAAAGGCCGTCGGCAGACAAGCACAGTTTTGACGTTTCCTGAATTCAAAAAATAGTTTTCATAAAAAGGTCGGCGTGTGCGTGTGCATGCGTGTCGGTATGTGTATGTATGTGTGAGAGAGAGACAGAATGTGTGTATGTGTGTAAGAGAGATAATTATATAACTCAACGAAGTCGGTTACACACCAACTTTGTATTTGAGTTAGATTCTTCCAAGCATGTGATATGAAGACCTTGAACACCCCAAATCGCCCTTCATATGGAAAATATTGCCAAAGTTCTGATTTTTGGAAAAAGTTTAAAACTGGACTTTAAATCTTGAATTTTCTTGAATTCACCTGCAGGAGTTCGCCATGGCCATTGAACAGCTGGTAAATAAATCTCTGGTGAATCTCCCGGCCGCATGTGTCCCAAAAGGTTGCCTGCTCCTTAGTCAGCGGGGTGCGTGACGCCGAGATACGTCAGCGTCTGTTGTTGGGTTCCTACAAGACCATCCACGATTGTCGCACTTAGGAAGAGGCGGCCAAAGTAACAACTGCCCCGACCTCGATGACCAGGAGCATCGGATATGACGGCGACTAAGAAACAATTGGGCGGAGATCTTCCATGGTGTGTACTGGGGGTGTGGCCAACCAGGACACCTGATGACGGATTGTCCACATCCCGCCCACGAGTAGCTGGAAAACGAAAGAGTACTGGCGTGACCAGGGGCAGGCCGGAGCCGTTATCGTCGACTCCTCGAGTGATGCTGTGCATCATCGTGGATGGACGGTACGAAAGTATCACTACCGTATACCGGTGGACACGGTGCAGCCATGAGCATGATCCGACCGGACGTGCAGTAAGGGTTGTCATCGAGGAATCCAGACCGGCTCTACCAAATAGTGATGACACCTAATGACAGCTTGCCTGTGGAAGAAGAGGCCTGGCTAGAGTTGACTGAGGCAGAGTTGGTGGGTATTCGACGCGAAGATGGCTGAGGAAGGGATACTGAGACTGGAAGCTCCCAGGAGCTACGAGGTGACAGTCAACGTCTGCAAGAGATTCCTGCGAGTAGGGCAAGAAGACATAATGCTTTGAAGCCACAGTGAATATCTTGTGGTCTGCAGATTGATCCTGACGGAGGTTGCGATTGAAATCAACAGGAACAAGGCGGCTATAATGGCGCACCAAGAAGGCCAACAGTGATAGAATCCCATGGGTCGTCTTCAAGCTGTGCGCAGAATGATCCGTCCACACACGCCGATGGAGGGCCACCGAAACGAAGACCCGTCAGGACAAGCGAGCCTGCAGCAGAGGTTTCAGTCAGGATGACATAAATTGCCGTAGCCGTGTCAAGGAATGTTGCCCAACAAACATGGCAAGGATAATATCATGTGGAGTAAAGGATTGGCGATGCAGTTTACTGCAACCAGAGGCTGCTCCGACGAAAGATGCTAACGGTACATTAGGATCGTCTGACCCTTTACCACGGTGGTGATCAAAATGGTCAGCCCTGAGGCTGTATCATGGCAGCCGCGCGCATCGGAGAAGGACAACTACCTCACGCCACTGCCTTTGTAATTGCTGCTACACAGAGGGTGGCAATGGCGGCTCAGAACAAATACCGTTGCGCATTTTCTAGGAACTTTCGACGTGCAGAGCCTTGTTACGATAGAAGCTTCGAGAAATTTCGATTTCCAAACAAGTCACCAGCAATTCTCCAGGACATATAAGCAGTCGGCACGGATCCAGAGTTAGTTTTATCTTCAGAGTTGATTTGCGAACAGCATAGTTGTTGTGAGTGTGTCAAGGACCAATAGAAGAGCTGAGAGTTGTAAGGTCACGAATTGTAAATTGTGTCACTGTTGATCTGAGCAGTTGTGATCTACGAATATAATAGAGTTAGCGCTTCGGTAGCTGTTTAATAAGAATTAATAAAGTGACATAGAAATTAACTGGAATTACGTTTTTTTTTTCCCTTCACCGTATCATACATCTCTAACAAACCTGAATGCGCAAGGCAATTTTGCAATATTAGTGTGGTATGCACCTTATACCTACATTGGAGGAAAAAGTTTGAAAAACGAGATAAAGTCGTGTTTCTTTCTTTCTTTCTTTTTTTTTTTTTTTTTTTTTTTTTCAATTTTCGAGTGTTGCTTTTTACTTAACACATGAATATTCCATGCTATGTTTTGCACGAGGATATCTATAGCACTGTGTTACATTACTTGAGATATTTTCTGAAATATAAATAATAAATTTTAGAAGATAATTTGCCCAATGTGTTGCTATTGGGACAGAACGTTTGTAAGTATTCTTCTCCATGTCACGTGTTACCTTGTAGTTTTATAGTAATGATAGTACACTGATCTATTTTTACATACTTATTTAAAACTAGAGGGCCTGTCCAATTGTTTGGTAATGGAAGATGCTTGAAGAAGTGCATATGATGTTTTACTACCGAAGAAATCAAAATAGAGTTGTGAGTTAACATATAATTCATCCTGCAAATATTTTTAAAAAAAGGGTGCAGATATTAATGTCAGGAATGCATTGGCGTATTTCGTTCTGAAAAGTTATAAATTGATGCCTCGAATCAAGTTTATGCCGGAATTTTTTTATGTTTTAGACTATAAAGTTAAATGATGAAATTGCTATTGAAACTCTCAATAAGTGTTTATTTTCAAAGTACATGCTTGTACTGTGACTGTTTTACTTCCCATATTATTGATCTTTTTGTCACTTATTTAAACAATGACATTTTCCTCGTTTGCATAGAAATCAGGTTAAATATGTGATTGTCAACTTATGATCCATGTCAACAACATTAATTAGTATTTAATACAAATTAGTTACATTTTGCCAAAACGTTAATTGTGTTGCCTGAAATACTATTTCAGTTAGGGCTTTGAGCTTTGTCTTACTTATGTAGTTGCTATTTACTCATATTAAGAGAGATATTTTTAAGTAAACAGCTTTAAAATTAAATACGTTAAAAAGCTTATTCCCAGTGTCCTTAAGTTTTCAATGGCGGAACCACCATCCAATTGCATAGGCAAGTGAAGCTCTGGATTTTGTCAGCCACTAATACGATTTAAATCGACACACAAGCCCACCTCCATTTCTCAAGTAAAACCAGCTAAAAGAACACGCAGGCCTTCTGGAAATTCCTGCTTGTAATTTTAAATTACTGAAGCTGCTGACAAGGAGAGAAAGACAAAGTGGGCGGATGGGGTTGAGGGTAGATAATCCTTTTTGTGAATTTTATCGTTTCCTTTTACGGCACTAACGTTACGTGAGTGGAAATGTATAAAGGATAACTCCCCATTAATTTATCTTTTTTAGAATATTTTTGCCCGATTCAGGAAATGTCCATTGAAAAGGGACTTTGTCCTCGGAAACCATTTGGGTCACGCGATGCCCATTTCAAAACGGAAGCTTTGCTTTTCTTTAAAAACTTGTCTGTTTTAACAATGTAATTCTACAACTGCCGCACAAGACAAAAAAGTGAGAAAACGGAGAGAGGCGAATGGGAAACCGAGCACTATGGGGCAGGGGGTGGTGGAAGAAGGGTAGAGAAAGAATGGAACAATTATGCATAGTAGGAAATAAACCTTACAGTTAGGTGGGAAAAAACCTTTGGGGTAGAGGACGAGGAATTGAAAATTATTTCCCCATGCAGCGCGGAATATCAAATCCAGTTGCCAGTCTCTATTCTTTTTAAAAGGGTGGGCCTCTTTTTTGTATGTGCACCTCCCTTTCCTTTCTTTTGTGGGTGAAGGTGCTAAATGACCCGCATTTTGTATCGCTAGCGAAACGGAGGAAGGGTTGGTGTATAATTAAGGTGGTAGTTTCCACACCCCAGGCTTGCCAACTTCTCTCCGCACCAATCCCGGAGTAGATTGGGCGTTTAGGCACAAGTTGTTGCATTTAGATCCTCTCTACGCTTGTAACGGTATTTGTAACCAGCTTACTTTGGGTTCAAACCAAAGAACAGTTTCTAAAGGGTAAGCGAGCTGTTAAATAAGCCAACGATAAGATGTGTAACTATTGTAATACACACCAGTCAGGTGTAACAAAGGTCTTCCCCAGAACTAGGTTTACAAGTATAAATGTTCCACAATATAAACCATAAGCAGCAATTGAGGATTATACATCTGCAAAAATATTCAAAATTGGTTTTCACTTTTCTATAAAACAAAGCAATAATCTGTAACAAGACTCTGAATTCAAATTTAAAATTTAAGTTTTGGAACTTTTTCCTCCCAATTTTGCGTGTTAAAAATGTTTTTCATCCTATTCTTGTAAAATATTACACGTAGAAGCTCGAAATGCACCTCTTTTAAGTAATTTTAATTCTATGGAAAAAAGATTAATGCAATTATTTTCTGATTGAGTGAAAGCCTGTTCTTTATAGAAGGTGTGAGTCATAAAGTATCTCAAAACATTTAAAACTTATATAATTCTGTGTTTTATGAAGTTCTACTGATTTGTCAAGCAGCTGGAAAACGAACCTTTTAAAGCAGTTGGAAAACAATAATTTATAATTAAAGCTTGGAAATATGATTATTTTGAACTAAAACCATAACATAAAATTAAAAGAAAAATTTAAGTATGCGCTCTCCACCAATGACGCATGTAGTGGGTAAAGGTGGGGGACGCAGCGGCTGGGCGGTAGGCCTTGGCCCTTCATGGGCTGTCGTGCCAGGGTTTAAAAAAAGGTATGCTCTAGGATAAGATAAATTATCGGATATTAAGAAGTAAGATTAATTATTACATTTCGCGTGAAACATTTGCTACACAAAATTAAAATGCACTTTGAAATTCAATAGCTTCAAAAATAAAATAATATGTGGATAAGACATATTAAATATTATATAAGGGAAATTGAAGACTAAGTTTTAAGTTGCAGTGAAAAAACGTTTTCACTGCATCCCAATAGATGAAGAAGTCAGACGCCGGACTGTGTATGCAACCCAGTGAACGCTTCTGTGATTCAGTGTAGAAGACCACACCGGGGTATGAAACATTCACTCGATTGACAAATACAAGTATTGCGCTGATTGTAGGGTGCTCTTAGTAGACCGTATGTACTCCTTGGGTTTATTTTAAAATGTTATAATCATTTATGTGAAATAATTAATTTGTTAACGAAAAGTGTCGTTCCAAAGTAGCAACAAATAAAATAACTTAATGAAACATGTCTTAATTTATTTTCAAGTCCATCAGCCCCACGAGTACAAGAGAAAAGGCCGAACCCATCACCCAATATTATAAAGAGAAATACGGCTTGGACAGTATCACACTACTAAGATTGAAGGTATGAACTAGAGAGACAATCAATCAAAGTTTTATCACAAGTCATTCAGAATGAAGAAGACTTTGGGGGCGATTTCCAAAAACTTCAAGATACATACTTTCGTCTTTCATGGAACTATCGTGAACATTATAATCAAAACCTTTATAGGCATTTTTGAGAAAATCAACAAACATTTTAAAAATATTTCTAGTTTGCCGTAGCTAAATGTCTTCAAATCCCTTAAGACGCTGTCCTTAAATACCGGCCTTTCCCTTTTTAGCTATGCTATTGCTGAGCTTGTTGCTAAAATGAGACTTGTAAGCCAGCGGGCTACAAAGCGCGCATTTCTATGAAAATTCGACATTTAATTTTTGAGTGGAATGCAATATTTCCTCTACTTACTCTGGGCAAGTAATAAGAAAGTAAAAGGTGGCTGTACCACACAGATTACCATATGTTTTTCCTCGCAAATATTTCAATTAAGCAAGAGGTACTTAGTTACAACATTGAGAAACAGCATTCAAATATTGAGCCTCATGACGGAAAGGAAAAAAAAATCTGAAATTTCTAATGTACATTTGATAAAGTAGTCACACTTGTGCTCTACAGTATTTTATGTAGTAAGCTTTTGTACATCTCCTATAGGTTTTACAACATTGTTTCCTATAAAATGGAACTCACTCTGCTTACGAAACATTCAAGGTGCAAATTTATTAGTAATAGAAATATATTGAACATAGGTTCCAAATCACTAGGGACTTTTGAGAAAATAACATATGAAGAAAACTATTCCATGTAAAAGGTAATTTATAATGTGAAATATTTTTTAAAATCCTCTTCTCGCTACAAAGACACCTAGTTTAAACAGAGGGTGCTACTTATCATTTGCTTTGTTTTTATAATGCTCACACACACATCCATACCGATATTTTTGTACTCAAAAAGTGAATTTACGTGTAATATTGATTAAACAGTTTGGGTTTTAATAGGAAACTTCTTGTACTTACTGCAGTAGCAGGTAGAGTGTAGGGTTTCTTAGAATATATGATTCAAATATGATCCCATGTGATCATATCTTCAAGTTATCTACACAAAGAACACATTTCATTACAAATAATGTAAATAACAGTGGCCATGGGTCACTGACAGCAGTTAAACATGCCATGGTGAGTGCTGTCTGGAAATGCCAACAGACTGTACGAGGAATGGATTTGATTTGTTACCTGCGACGTCGCTGCATGAAGTGCTAATTGAAGTTTAGTTACTTATACATTTTTATACCTGTTATTGAACTCATTTTATTATATACAACTAGTTTCTCAATATTGCCAAAGGTTTTTAATTTTGATCATTGTCCTGAAATTAAAGCATTGTAGTGGACGTTTATAATATATTCTGTTTTTATAAATATTTTACGAGCTCACTTTATTTTATTTTTATCACTGTAGCCATGAAATATCCCCAAGTAATCTCACTAGCTTGTCCACAAAGTCCCAAGATACTATTGTAGATTCAGGTTCACAAGTTCTGAAGTCAGAACGTGTGACTGTTGATGCTAGCAGCTCCTGCAGAACATGCTGTTCAACAAGGCATGGACCCCCTCCTTCATCAGTATCAACCTTTCATGGGGCACTAAACCTTCCTGTTGCTATTTCTTTGCCTTAGAGGCGGACATCCGTTCTCACTGCTGGCTTGTACTGAAGGATTTGTTTTGGTATCCTTTTCTCATCCATTCTGTAGGGTGATTTATCCACCGGATCTCTTCCGCAGTTTTATGTTCTGCAGCTGGTACTTCTAACTCCTTTCTCCTTCCCTCATTATTTACCTTCCGACAAGTTTTTAAAAGAAGCTATTGAGAAAGTCACAATACTGTGGACATTTTCCCTCTCTAACGTCAGCGAACCATATACTACCCTTCTTTTCCTTTCACTTTAGTAAATTCATACCGAATATTTCATATGGATATGTGAAGAGATCGTGTTTGTCAAACATAGAAATGTATTCAAACAACTATAGTTTCCTGCTCAAGTACAAGTCCCCGGTAAACATGACCTTTCTGTTTTCCCTCTTTTCCGTTTCTCTATCCCTTGGAGGAATTCTTTCCACTGATCTTAGGAATCTAATTTTGTTACCCGAATTTTCACTAAATATTTTTCTCTCAAAATCTACGTTTCGTGTTCATATAATTTAATTGGTGGTGCTATGGTGCTATAAAATGTAACACGTTTATAGTACGGTACGATTTTCGGGTTTGAACCATGGCCTAACAAAGTTGAATTTTTCTCACTACCCTCCATCTTTTTTCATTGTATAGCTCAAAGTAACATCCGTAAGTCACATGTTTTACCTGCACCACACGCTTTAACCGTAAGTTGTTGAGCATAATTAAAATGTAATTGATTTATCGTTGTTGCATGTTTAAGAATACGGGTAAATATTAAAATAATATTTTGAGCCTTGATTTGTTATACTTGCCTCTGCCTACCTGGCCAAAGTGAACTGTTGGCACTATCGAACAACACCAAGAGGAAACATTTTATGGTGTTTGTTTAACATAATATCTTTAGCTACATTTTGACAGTACTATATAGTTAAAAGTATATATTAACAAACAAATGATGGCAAATTCAGTACGTATTCATTTGTATTATGAAAAATGGTATTTATTATACATGATTCATTTGATCTGCAGCACTTCCTACGAGCGGGAATAAAACACAACACCTGCGAGACTCCTATTGGTTGACGCTCTCATGGCCCTGAAGGACAGACATCGTTTCACTTGTATGCATTTTGGCTGCATATATCTACAGCCTACAGCATCCTCTTCAATTACGCGTTGGTAGATTCCTTTTCTGGAACTCAGAAGCGAATCAGCTCGTGATAGGGAACGTACGGAAGTGCCACTGAAGGTGGTGCCTAAAATGTATCAGAAAGGTATTAGACCATAGCCCGTAAACCACACAGGGCTGCATTGACACTGCCCCCGAAAGTCCGCAGATTTATTTAACATGATATTTCACCAGAATATAGTACATTGGGTTTTAAGGACAGTTGAATTTGTAAACCTTACTGTCCAGCCCCATAACTTAATATCCTTTCACATTAAAATTTTTGAAGAGTTTACGGATTTAATACTGGTTCAGTGTGTTTGTGTGTGTGTGTGTGTGTGTGTGTGTGTGTGTGCGTGTGTGTGTGCGTGTGTGTGTGAACAGCATAGCAAGACAGAAAATTCGCATAAATGCCACACTTGGTGAGGTCGCGAAGGCCGCATAACTGGCCGGGAGGGCCCGGGGCACTGACCACGTCCCACCCTCCAGTAGTACACCCCACCAATGACGTCTGTAGTGGGCAGAGGTGGGAGACGCAGCAGCTGGGTGGCAAGCCTTGACCCTTCATGTGCTGTAGCGCTAGGGGCCATACTTGGTATTTAACTTCTCAATATAATATTTCGAGGATGTGATATCAAAATTCTCAAGAAAATTCCCCCAACCTTTAACTACCTTTTGCACGAAAAAGGTTGTGCGTAAGTTTCGATTATCTCAAACATGCGCTAATGATTTTGATAAAACTTTCACGTTTAACACATTTTGACACATTAAATATGTATCTTGAATTTTCTAGGAATAGTTTCTGAAGTCCTCTTCATTCCTAAAGAACTTTGCATAACTGGTAAACCATAAAGGTAGGCAAAATCTTACTGTATAAAAAGTGCAGATCTGGTTCAAACACTATGTCAACGTTTTTTTATTTCCTTTTTGAGTTGACATTTCCAAGATATTAGTTGATATTGGTTTCAATTTTAAAATACGTATGCTTTAAGAGGTGGAATCAGTCCTGATTTCACCTCTTAAACATTGCCCATACACGGCTTGTATGTTTAAAAACACCAGGAGATAGCTTGTTGGCATAAATAAATTATAATTATGTATACTTTGCTCTAATGGGAAGTATTTTTTTTTTTTTTTTTTTTTTTTTTTTTTTTTTTTTTTTTTTTTGGCCACGCAACGGGATTAGCTGTTAAGAGGATTCGACTATCAATCTACTGTACATATTTCAGCAATCCTGTTTTCCTACAAGAAATTTGCTAAAGATCATCTCGCAATAACATAAGTAGATAGAAGGATAGCATTCGTAAGAAGAATTCGCAAAAAAAAATGAGAAGAAAAAACTATTTGTGTCCAACACATCTAATTTTATATTTATTTATACCACGATTCAATACAACTTTAGTTTTGTCCATTCATCTGATTACCCTCCGCTTATGTAAGAGTTACACCTCCTGTCGGGAGCCTGTCGGGGAGCACAGGAACCTATGAGCCGGATAGAGTGAAGACCTGGAAGGGGTGGTCAGCCCAGCACCAGATATGAGAGTGAAGAAGAAATGCAGGCGAAATGGCTGAATGGAAAGGTGATGATGGAACAGTTGGTGGAATGAGTAGCGGGGGAAATCAGAGAACTCGGGGAAAACCCGTCCAGACGCTGATTCATCTATAACGAGTCCCACTTGCAGGTCCCTGGTACCAAACCCTTGGTTCGCCTTGGTGAGAGGCGCACGGTGTAACCACTCGGCCATGGCGCCGTACTTTCAATGCAACTTAAAATATTCTGTTATAGATATGTTAGATAGTAACTTAGTGTTATTTTCATTCTTTTATTCTAGTTGTAATCCTTACAATATTATAAATCGCAGAAATCGTGAGCAGGTTAACTATTACTCTATGCATCAAGATAGTTTTAAAAATCTCGCTAAACACTGTATGATATATTTTTAGTAGCATTTGTGATGAACTGGACGGTTTTGGAGGGGGAAGTAGTAAAAGGTAACTAGTAACAAGTTTACGCATAATGGGAATCGGAGCGCTTATATGCGAGAAAGGAAAATTAACAAACATCGAAGGAAAAAGAAATATTGGCTTTTTTAAGCGTAGCTACTGAATATCCATTTAGTAATCAAAATGTAAATGAGAACATTAGTACGCTATAGAGCGTTACAGGAACATGTTAAAGGATAAAGAGATTCATAGCAGTAATTCCTGAATCTAGAAGAACGCCACTGTTTAATGAATGCACATTCAATGGACTAATTCCTGGTGGGGAAAATCATGCTCTGATACACCAAACTCAAAGCTATTCCGCACGAATGAGCAAATGGTTTTGTACCGGGGATTGCATTGTAAGTAAATAAAAAACTGCTTTCCTAAAAGCGAGTTTTCACTCTAAATTGAAATTCTCAACTTTGGGCGTAAATAACGTGTGCCCAAAATTTTTCAGTGTAAAATAACAAATAATCAAGGATCCAAGCGCCGGGTAGCCCTGGTTTAGCCATATGCAATCTGTGGACCCCGGATATAGACCGGCCAGGAAGTAAGGGAGGGCAAGGGCTAAATTTTTTTGATTGCAATACCATCTCTGCCGCAACAGGCCAACCGTCGTCGCCTGGTCCTACAGCACTGAAATAGACGAAACTAATCAAGGGAGGAAAATCTTCCACAGAAGGGGAACCACCCCAGCATGCACCTGTTTACTCGGGCAATGGACGAAAAAGCCAATGATCACCAGTGGTTGGGAAACGAACTCGGGTCCTCCTAAATGTAAGCCTCACTATTTGGCGGGACCATCTTGCTCGGTTTACATTAAATCGGATGATATTAAGAGAGGAATAACCTTACCTTAACATGCACCCAATTAAATGCCTAGTAACCCTATATACTTACAAGAAGTAAGTATTTCAAAGAATTCCATATGCTGTACTTTACATGAGGCAATAAAATGTTACGCGGCCGCGGTGCACAACAAAGGATGTTCGGGGCCAGGCTACCCCACAATTCCTGCATCAAGGACTCTCGAGATTAGGCTGCCTCGCGCGACTGTTGTGAACACATTAAATAAATTACAGCAGCACAACCAAAAGGGGTTTTTCCAGAATATTTGAGAAATATCCGGCAGTCGGCTTATTTGTAGAAGTTCAAAGAGGAACAAAACAAGAACTTGGCAAGAAATGTTGGGTGGAACAGAATACTTCACCTCCTTAATGAGTAATAAACGATAGTGGCGAAAGTGATGTGAAAGTCCCATATCTATAATTTATTGTTTAGTATTGGCTTATATTATGTTCTAATTATTTGGTGTCAATTGGACTTGATGCTGAGTATTCAGGCTTATGAAAGATAAAGTATTATATCGTAAGAGCAGAAAGAACATCTATAGAAATGTTAAGCCCTTCAAAAATGGAAGGTTTTATTTCCTTCCTGAAGGAGAAGTGGGCTAATTGCTTCCTTTATTGACAACAAACAGTTCGGACTGAAGGGACTGCAAAAGACGGAGCCTGTTTTAATGTAGAGATTTAGAATGCATTGTATCATCAATAGCCGAGATCTGGATCACAGAAGGCGGTGGGATGTGAATTAAGTCAGGAGGCTTTGGAGGCGAGGAGCGAAGCAAACACGGAGTCTGCATCCTCGATGAGATGCAAAATGCAAATATTTGGGACGGGTAGCTCCCCCTACAGCCTTTGCTTCTATAGAGCATGTTTCAGGAATCTTGGAACTAGGAGAGGATCAGATACTAGCTTGGAGTAAAATGTGAGCGTTTACCTAGTTATATCCACATCACGTGGTGCAGTAATCAAGGTATTGATGTTGCACAAGGATAATATTTGCATGCAGCAGGTGTAATAACCAAGAGTTGATATTATTGATAATTCCAAGTTCCCAAAAGGATCGCGGACGTTCCGTTAAACCACCGCCTGTATGCTTTTACATAATTCATACGGATGACTTGATCTCAAGGGTATGATAAACATATTATTTTATGTACAACGCACTAACTATAAGTAGGAGAGATATTCTATTCCACCGTCCAGACTTCCAAAGGAGTATTTTAGGAAAAAATAAGGTATTATGTCTGTGAACTCCATATTTCAAAAAGGAAAAAATCAGTTCAATGCGAAAGTTAGTATTAAAACAGAATCTTCCAAGGATAAGAGATGATGCAAATCTCCTATCCCAAACACCTTTATACTTTAATTATTCAAATACCATATGTTTAAACTATTTTGTTGACAAATAACGTGGCTCGGGTTCGACCCCAGGCAACCGCATGTGGGATCTGTGGTGGACGAAGCGGCGCTGGGGTGGGTTTCCACCACCGTTTCATTTCACCGGTGCTGAATCTTCATTCTATGCATCATCAGTGTCACCGCCTGCGGTGCCGTATCTACAAAAGCGAGCGTTAAACACTACAAAAAATTGACAAATAACGTGTATCTTGAATTTCTTTAGGAATGAACTGTGAAGGCATTTTCGTTCCCAAGTGATTTTGTATAATCTTGCATAACTGTTAAAATGAGGCTAAAACGTCTTCTCCTTTTACTTACTTCTCTTGTTCACCTTTCTTTCCTGTTTTGTTCTTCTTCTCTCTTTCACAGATTAAAGCTGTCGGCCTATTTTGGCTTTAACGAAGACCTACTGCACAAGAAATAGAGGTCTCTTTAGTTCATATAATTTATTTCAAGTAACTTTCTATAACATAAGGAATTTCCAAGGTATTTGTTATTAATGGTCCGAATTGTTCAATACTTGTCGTTTTCTTAACGTCCTGCTAATGTTCTTTTATTTCTTCCGAAGACGTAGAAAGAGTGTGGAATTTTAAGGCCAGCGTTAACGTACAGTTCAATATTGGACTATCGCTATTTCCTTTGCATCTCTAACAAAATGTTAACCTTTTATTATTCTGAAAACTACATTTCCATTAAAATGAAATGGATAGGAAAATATAATTTCTTAAGAATAATTTTTAAGCCTAGTAAAATGTAGCAGACCGCACAGAAAGTCATATGAACATTATTAGAACTGTTTACTCACTTATTTCGTGTTCGTGGAAAGATTGGACTAGATTTGGCTATTACTTTAGCTTATAATACACCTCTTATAGCAACAACGAAATGTGTCAACAGTAATGAAGATTTATCTGTATTAACATGAAATAGAAGAACAGGCGCTTATAACATTAGTTTGTATGAGTAGAGAAGGCTATGTGAGTGTAATATGTCAGCTATTTTTTTAATATGTTTAACTATTACTGGTATATCTCGAGACACCAATGCAGAAGCGCTTTATACTGTTCGCTCTCATTTTGTATTATATTTGAGTTGTTTTTTTTTTTTTTCTTTTCTTTTTGGAACGGAGTAGTGCATACTTGTTTTTTCTGGCTAAATTATAATCCTTACCTATTACAAAGTAGAGCGCGATATGCTTTGGGGCTTTCTGTTAAGGAATGGGACCAAATATGAATTTTCAAAAAGATTAAAATTCCTCGTTATATACAAATAAAAATAACATTTTGTGTTCTCTAGCGAAATGTTGAAAAACTAAAAAGAAATCTTAAAACAACACGTGCCTTAATTTATAGATATAAGTCTTATGTTTAGAAGGTTATAAAAGCACAAGTAAATAATTTCTGAAACGATTTGGGAGCTCGTCAGATAAGATACAAGTGACGTGGGAAAAGGATATCAAAGCAGAAGAGGAGCATAGTGAAACGAATTATGATTATCATATATCAATAATAATAATATATGAGTACAATAGACACAGATAATTATAGTTACTTATAAGAAGGTTATGAATGGTCTCTATGGGATTAATTGCACACGTACAAATATAGAATATATTACATACAATCAAGGTGTATGAAGAAACAAAGCATTTATTTTTCGAACATAATTTAAGATGAATGAAAAGAGAATAAAAAGGCAGGTTATCATATATTGTTGTTCATTCTCTGGTGTTTTACTAAGATGTATGATTGAATTAGAAGGCACATTCCACCTGGAGTGAAAAAGCGGGTTCCTTGTTGAAAACCAGCACTTCTGTATAGGGAAGCACTACTCTCTCTCGCGCTCTCTCTCTCTCTCTCTCTCTCTCTCTCTCTCTCTCTCTCTCTCTCTCTCTCGGACAAATATTAACTCCTCTCTCTGGCTAGAACATCAGTGAATGGCCAGTGTGTTGCACAGTAATTTGATTACTCTACTCGTTGTGGCTTTTTATCTACTAAATTTGTAACGAAATTTTAAATGATTTATTTCAGATTTATGTGTGTTCCTTTTGGCAAAAAGTTAATTTGCATTATATATTAACCACGACCTTTGAATTTCTTCATGATAAAAACTCTATGCCTTCAAGTTTTCTAAAGAACAAAGCCATACTCAGATTTAACCTAAAATATCTTGATATTTAAGCTTAAAACCAGACAATTTGGCGAACTATAAGCTAAAATAATTAAAAAACCATCCATTAAAATTTTAGAAATGGTAGAACTTATAATAAGTCATTAGCGGAGCAGATAAACTATATAAATAAGGAAATTGTAAATATGTGTTTTAGCTTTAGTGAGGAATTTTTCGATTTTAAAATGCTCTATACAAGCAAACACACGCCATGAATAGGTATGTATGTATCTGTGTATGTGTGTGTATGTATGTAAGTATGTGTGTGTGTGTGTGTGTGTGTGTGTGTGTGTGTGTGTGTGTGTGTGTGTGTGGTGGGAGGAGTGAAGTGGTCTTAAACTCATTACACTTTCTACAAAAGTTTCCAATTTTCCATTTCGGCATTTCTTCCTAGTTTGGTTTATGCTATTACTTTAGAATAATCATTCTTGACGGAGATAAGAGAGAGGGTGAGAAGATAAAGAGAAGAAGGGTTAGTGTAAATAATGTAAAATAAAGAAATACATGTCTTAAGCAATTACGCCGTTATATTCTGCCAACATTAGTGTCATCAACTCCTCATTAGTCTGCGTTTTTGCTCATCATATCATTATCTTGATTTGAAGATTGCATGTATGCTGAACAAAACACTCGCAATGACTGAGTAGGTATGGAAATGACGTATACATTGTAGCTTCCCAGTCAGCTTTACAAACCAGCTAGATTACCTTGTCATAAAACAATGGAATAATACGTCTTTCACTTGCTTGCATGTTATACGATGGAAAGCTTTACATACACGTAAATGTCGAAAATAAATCGCATACGATGCATAAAGAAACAAAAATGATGTAAATGGAAGTAAAGCCAGAAAATGGCTACCAGTGCGAAAATGCCACAAGAATTTCCTCCATCTCTTGAATTTATGACAGGAAATGGAGTTGATTTCCGAACGTCAATGCAATTGATCCTCAACACGAACCAGCGAAGAATGTGATTTTGGATTTTATTTGTTCGTTTCATGGTGCATTTTATGTCGTACTTACTGCGACTGATCTGTTGGATATCTACAAAATGTTAACCTCACAACTTCAGGACCAAGACCAGCCTACTCATTTACATGAGAAGTAACATAGTCTAATGTTCAAAACCTCTAGAGTCAGTTCTGGAGAATCATCCTTGATGTGTGAGGAGGGACAAGACGGTTAGTATGGCTGCGCCGCATTTCACAATTATATTTACCTCCTTTTATTATAATTCCTATCAACATTAAATACCAAGACTTGAGCAATCAGAAAATCAGTTCATAAGTTATTCTATATCAAAAAATAAAGAAAGCATGCAGTTATAAGTATGCTGCTTACCAAGCGGGATTGCTTAAGCGTTAACATCTGTGATCCACATTCTGGTCCATATTTCTGACTCTTGGGTTTTGTTTTTGGAGGTTTGCATGTCCTCCGAAATTCCTGTCCTTTCATTTCATTACATTAATCATTTAATTTCACAATTGATCGCTTTAGGTTTTTTCATGGTTGGAAGCGTCGCAGCAGGACGGTAGGGGAAACAAATGCGCTCTGGAAATCTCGTTCCCAGGATTGGAAGCCGAGCCCACTGGTTTCCGGACCCCCATAGATGGTACAAGTCCGAGGGGGGAAGGAGAACCGGTTATTGCTCCAAGAGGCCAAAAGCCACCGATAAGACCTTGGATGTTAAAGGCAGCATTTAAACGGAGTATTAAAAATATAATAAAAAATGCTATGAAAAATCTATCTACCCTTGACTGACATCTCCAATGTCTGAGTTATAAATTGACAAGGCTGTAATCAAAGTTGGTAACTTTTCGAGGGCCAATTAATAGCACCGTTGTCAGTTCTCCATATATACTCGCTGGCCTGGGGATTGAACCCAAACCCGCGAAGGGGTCCATCTCCGAGGGCCTCTCAGACATTCACCAGACACACACACATATACATACCATATGCCGGCCGTGTGCGTGGATTTCGCGTCTGTAATTGGTCTGCCAGTGCGCATTATGACAGAATGATCGATCGCGGTATGGCATACGTCGAAAACAGTTCCACAGACGGACACATCTACAGCCACTGGGCAGGGGATGAAACAAGGATGTAAGATACCTAGTATATATATATATATGTAATGGTGAAGGGTGGGGGAGGAGAAGGGGGAGGGGGAGGGCCGGCAAGGAGCTTGAGCTTTGTTGAATGTACGCCGCGCGCGGTGCCACACGTTTCCTATTCATCACACAACAGAGGCAAACTTCGCCCCCATCCATCTGTCCGTCCCTTGCTTCTATCACACGCCTGCCTTAGGTACAGGGTATTCCTCACTCTAATTCACCTGTATGTAGAATGCCACTCTCACAGTGACCATGCTCCCAAATTACTGCTATTCTTATTTCAGATGAGTTTTTGTTTATTTAGAACGTTCGATTCAGCTGGCATCGATAACAGAAATAGCACTACACACGGCTATCATTACAACTCGCTTCTTGTGGATGTTTACACGTGCATTAAGGGGAGGTTGTAAGATCTATGCTTGTAATGTTAATTTTAGAAAATTTAACAGCATTTAACAGCGTTTAGTTCCCACATAAATCAATGTTTTCTAAATATATTGACTTTTTATATTGCACAGATTTGATGTTCTTATTTTTAAAAAAAAAATTATAATGAATACATATTTTCTCCTATTTTTATTAATAAAACATTCTAACATCTATGATTTTAATGATAGAGTCATAACAAAACAGTCAGTACCATTACAAACAACTCAAAAGTGGCAAAATTTTCATTACACTAGAATAAGCAGTTCCTGAGAAAATGGTAAACATATGTACAGAAAAATAAGCTATATGCTTACAATTTTAAGTAGCTAAAATGCACTTTTCTAGAAGTGTGAAATTCGGTAACATATAAATCAATGCTTTTTTAATGTACTAGCGTTTTTATATCACATAAGCATTATTTCCAAATTTTTAAAGAAATAGTTACGAATATATGTTTACACTCATATGCGTCATTGGATATTTAATTTTATCTTAAAAACACCCCTGGCACGTTTTAGCGGTTCAAATACTACATTATAACACAGGGTTTAAACTTTCGAACTCATCAAAATAGACGAAATTTATATTTTTGAGCCAAGTCAGCTTACAACCTCTCCTTAAAGTAAAGGTTTCAATTCACTGGCTGGAATAGTCAACAAGCAGGTCGTTTTACTCCTGAGAGTATGCATCGAACCAATAAATACAACTTACATGATACAGAATGCTTTCGGGGTGTGATCTCCCGTAAGCAGACGAAACATGGCTTATCTTCCTAATACCAGAACCAACTAAAATTAATCGTACCACATTACATCGTCCATCATACATGTTTATCTAAGAATGATTTCAAATTAAGCAAGAAGTGCTTACTTACATGATGCGAAAACAGCTTCCATACGCTTATTCTTGGGATCAAGCTCTAGCAATGAAAGAAACGAAAGTGGAAAACACAAATTGCAAACCATCAAGCAAAATTCTCACTTATTTAGAATTTGTTGAAGTTGAAAGCCTCTTCTAAAGTTGGTTAAATACAGTCGATATTTTTTCAATTCGGTGTTTACTTTTTCTTTGTTTCTCCCTTTCTCCCTTTCTCCCTTTCTCCCTTTCTCCCTTTCTCCCTTTCTCCCTTTCTCCCTTTCTCTCTTTCTCTCTTTCTCTCTTTCTCTCTCTCTCCTTCTCTCTCTCTCTCTCTCTCTTTCTCTCTCTCTTTCTCTCTCTCTTTCTTTCTTTCTCTTTCTTTCTCTTTCTTTCTTTCTTTCTTTCTTTCTTTCTTTCTTTCTCTTTCTTTCTCTTTCTTTCTTTCTTTGTCTTTCTTTCTTTCTTTCTTTCTTTCTTTCTTTCTTTCTTTCTTCTTTCCCCCTTTTTTTTTTTTTTTTCCTTTTTTTTTAACAAAGCCAATTTTAATATTTTAATATTTTTGCTTTCCCGAGCAATAAAGCTTGTTCAAAATATGCATGGGTATTTGGAGTTTAGTATTGCGAACAGTTCACAGAAAAAGGTATTTAAGCAGTGTACGTTTTTTGGAAAGTATTCTTCTTTTATTTTTATATATTATATTTCAAAAATAAACTATAGTAGTTATAACTATGAATCACACAGTTAAATAATTACTATTTCCTTCTAATTGTGTAGTAAACGTGTAGATTATTTTCATTATATAACTTTTGGACAACTGTAAGTTTTGTTAAGTGATACAAAATTGGTTCATGCTGAGGGAATGGCGTCCCCCTTCAAGAGATGTGCACTGCTCAACGGACCAGCAAAATACGAGTGTTATTTCTCCATGGGAAGGTACACCACCGTATTCATAAGAACCGAAATGATGTCGTACAATGATAGTACACTTTCTGCCTGCAATACACATTAGATGTCATTCCATTGCATTAGCTGCCTTATTTGAAAATAAAGCCATAACTACCACAGCCTATCAGGGTCATAATTTCATGCTAGTAAACACATTGCGTGTGAAACATTTTGCTGCACGAGAGGAACTTTTCAACCTTGTTCAGTAGTAGTAATCATAGTGTTAGCTGCAAGGACACAGATCTGTAACATGCACATAGTTTTATATTCAGCGGTACTATTTAAATTTCGGAGGCATAGTTACAAGTTCGGTATGTTTTCGTTATAGATAATTGCAACGCCTCCACACAAGCTACCCTACCCTTAGAGACGGGACCGTATATCCCAGTGGCTGCACAACAATAACACTGACAATATAATTTAGCGAATGCATTTCCGCATCATGACCAATGCATAAACCATATCATATTTTATCTTTAATTTGTACTCTTTGTCTTGCTGCAAGTATGGTTACAATTCTGATCCAGCAATGCATTAAGAAAGGGATCGTAATTATTAGAAATATAACGACCACTTAAACAAGCTCTGAAATTCTACACTATACCAGGTGGCCCACTTCATCCGGCATTGGGGTAAGTAGATGACCCCTTCGTGCGTTAAAAGAATTGCAGAACTCAACGACGCTATTCCTGTGAAGCGGGCGCCAGTGGCTTCAGGAACTTTGTTCTGCCTATAAATGAAGTCAAATGGGAGAGGAATTCCCCAAGCTTCAACTGGCGTGTGTAGCACGTGATAATAGACAAGAACAGTCTTAGAATATTTTCCACTTCATTTACAGGACTTTCCAGGCAATAAACTCATTCATGTATATGCTGGTATTGTCTAACATTACGGATTATAGACTGTAAACTGTCGTAACAAAATCCATGCAACAATGAGGGTACGTAATGTTTCATTTGCATTTCTGTGTTTCGTATTAAAGATGTTGCATTTTGTTATTATTTTTGTTTGTCGTTATTGTTATTATACTATAATATTATATTATTAACATTAATAGTAATTTTATTATTATTTTATTCTTATTGGTGTGTGTTTATTATCATTACTGTGTATATCACTATTGTTATTAGTAGTGGTAATAGTAGTAGTAGCAGCAGCAGTAGTAGTACCAGTAGTGGTAGTAGTAGTGGTGGTAGTAGTAGTGGTGGTGGTAGTAGTAGTAGTAGTAGTAGTAGTAGTAGTAGTAGTAGTAGTAGTAGTAGTAGTAGTAGTAGTAGTAGTAACAGTAGTAGTAGCAGTAGTAGTAGTACTAGTAGTAGTAGTGGTGGTAGTAGTAGTAGTAGTAGTAGTAGTAGTAGTAGTAGTAGTAGTAGTAGTAGTAGCAGTAGTAGTAGCAGTAGTAGTAGTAGTAGTAGTAGTAGTAGTAGTAGTAGTAGTAGTAGTAGTAGTAGTAGTAGTAGCAACAGCAGTAGTAGTAGTGGTAGTAGCAGCAGCAGTAGCAGTAGTAGTAGTGGTAGTAGCAGCAGTAGCAGTAGCAGCAGTAGTAGTAGTGGTAGTAGTAGCAGCAGCAGCAGTGTCTTTCTCCCAGCCAGACTTAGAGAACCTCGACATCTGCAATTCCTGCAAGGTGAGCTTGAGGATTTTCTTGAAGTGGTTCCCGTAGCATGGTGGTATGACACTGAACACTGGTTCACGAGATGGTGCACTACCTTACTATTATACCTGTAAAGTCCATTTCAATTAATTGTACCCTGGACGCTAGATCGGCCTAGGTGTCCCAATTCCTTGGCCACCAAGATCTCCTGATCTAACCCGTTAAATTTTGTCCATAAGGATACAAGGATACAAGAAGACGGTTGAAACATCGTATCAACCAACAGCTGCATCATTTTGAATGCCTAATCTATGAATGAAGTCAGAATATCAGCATCGTTTGATGATAATAATGATGAAAATAATAGCATAATAGTAAGCCATATATGACAATAACAAAAATATTAATATAAATACTAATAATTGTACTGAAACTAATTGAAATAAAACTAATAATTTTGATGATAAGGTTACGGTGATAATAGCAATAACAACCAATAAAATAATGAGGCTAATAATAACAATAACAATAATAACAATAACAACACTAACAATAATAATAATAATAATAATAATAATAATAATAATAATAATAATAATAATAATAATAATAATAATAATAATAATAATAATAATAATAATAATAATAATAATAATAATAATAATAAAATACAACAGCAACAGTAAGAAACGAACAAGTTCCAATGAAGCATTATGTGCCCTCATATGTGCATGTATTTTGTTACAATCTACAATCCATAATGTTAATGCGGGATTGAGGTTAATCCTTGGACCGTAGGACCGTAAAGTCAATGTAAGTAAAGTGCAAAACATTAAAAGAATCTTTTTGGTTGTTTATGGTCTTTTATCATGGACTACACACAATTGTTGAACCCTGGAACTACTTCCATCTCTCGTTTTCGCTAAGAGACAGCAGGATGTGTGTGTGTGTGTGTGTGTGTGTGTGTCTGTGTGTGTGTGTGTGTGTGTGCGCGACTGCGTATATATAATAGACGAAACTATAAACAAATTATAAAAGTACCCTAAGCAACAAATAAATTGAACTATTGGACATGAAAGGCCAGTTAATTTTACTCAGAGGTCTCTTTATCAGGTTTGATGTCGTTTTAGGTGTTGTATGGGACCACCGGTTTTATTTCCCTTCCGAAGAAATTTTACGCCTGAAAATATCCATCTCCCTCCATGGGGTTTGAACCCGCGATATCGGGAACATGAGCCTAGCATTAACAAACAATTAGCACTTCCGATATAATATACATAATGGCCATCATCATGGAGTTTAGAATGGCGGAAAATCCGAAAAAGTTTATAAACATTACACCCAAGAAGTGTTAATTAATAATTATCGCCGTGAAAGCCTCAAATCTTATATTAACAAACAAACGTATTTTGTCATTACTCTAACACTGTAAAACTGATACTAATGTATGTTTTTTGTCAAAATGGAATTGTATGAGCGAATGCCGATAAGTATTAAGTTCCAATGTATTTGGATTGAAAGAACGTAAAATGTGGCCTTAACGCCACCTTCATTTTAACAATATGGAATAACTGGTACTACACGTAGAGAACGCAGAGAGATTAGATTTGAATTCGCGTTACAAATGCGCTCCGGCGAAACGGAAACACGTCATCACGCGCTCTCTTGTGACGTCAGGCGATGGGAAGTGATAAAAAGCAGGCACAGAGAGAAGATGACGTATTACTAATGTCGGCGATCATCTTTAAGATGATGATGCGGTCGGCATGGAAATGGCTTGCCGTGTTAAATCTTAAGAGCACTTCCTTTTTTTAGTTCCATTTGTATGAAGAAGTCAAATTCTTCTCCACAATGAAAAATACACGGAGTGAAATATTTTTTAAGAAGGTGGAGGGTGAAGCAAAGGGAAAAAATGGTGTAGAAGAAAAGCAACATTAGCAATGAAAAATGAAGTAAAACAGTAACTACTACACAAAACATGAACATTTAAAGCTAACTGTGGTGGAAAAAAAGTGTTTTGTTTTATAAGATGAAACGGAGTAAAACAAAGAAAAGTCTACATGAATAAACAATAACACCACCACAGTCGTAGTGATAAATTACGTGTATGTAAATTTAATAAATGAAAAGGAACCAAAAAAACAAAAAATTCTCTTTGCGGAGGTGTCTTCAGCTATTTCCAGATTCGTTTGTTTCTCTCAAGATCACGCCTGGATTCAGTTCCTTTTTCCGTCTGGGAGATTGTTTACTAGCTAACACAATGGCCAGACATTCATTATTCAAAACTGTCCTTTCGGTGCATAATTGTAGTATTACTTACAACTCTGCTTTCTTTCGCCGTTTTGATACAATACCAATACAGTAGAGCCTCGATTATCCGAGGTAAGGAGTACCGACAATACCTCAGATAATCGAAAACTCAGATAACTCGGAATCTGTCAAAAATCGACAGGGAAATGTATGGAAACTAGTGAAATGAATGAAAACATGGTCAAACAGTTGACAAACAGTCATCTACTGCATTATTAAATGGAAAAATTGTGTACATAAAAATAAAATAAAAATAAAAAGTGAAAAAAGAAGAAAAAAAAAACCTACCGTGAACTTGTTCGTTTCTTTACCGCTGTGTCACGTAATCTCGTAGCAGTAGGTCTGTTGAAGTTGTCTCTGACTGTACTCGATGGTCTTTTCTTTCACTTTGCATCTTTCACTGTGACTGATTGTCTCATTCTCCGTTTCAATGCCTTCACTGCCACTTTCACTTTCAGTTTCTTCAGCCTCTACATTCACTATAATTTCTTTGTGGGCCGTTTCTATTTTTACACCACACTGCGTGGCATACTTCGCAAAATGGGACCTCGGTTAAACCGGAACTCGGTTACTGGGGACTCGGATATGTGCGGCTCTACTGTATTTGCTCTTTTAGAAAATATAAACAATATACTTCTTCAGAGGAGATTTAGAATTCAGTGTCTTAGCAAATCGCCCATATCTCCCTCACTTAAGCATAAGTAAATGGAAGGTTATAAATGTATCTAATGATGCTCGTAAATTTGAATGGGATTTTAAACGTAAGATAGTATTTAGCCTTTTGTCTTTGCATTTTTAAACAAATATTCCAAGCATCATAATTTGTAAAAGATGATTTAAAAAGCTAATTTCTGAACCTGAATTTGAAAATATTCTTAGAGTTTCAATCTCGTGACTCCCCCAAAAGGATTTGTAACTTATTTCCTATACTCCTCAGCCACTTAACAATTATTTTTTTCTATTTTTAACAGTTCTAATAGTTATTTAGGAAAGACAACATAAAATGACACTACAATCTCCTAATGTGTATTTACTTCAGTATTTTTTAGCAAACTGTATATCAAAATTATTTCCAGTAGAAGTTTTAAGATTTAATAAAGAATACATTCAATGTGCTAATCGTTTGCATAACATGTACTAGAGATTAACAAATATTGCTGAGTGCATCCTGAAAAACCATCCCTGAGAAAAAGTGCATTTCTACCTCTGTAAATTTGTTACAATCATTTATAGCTTATAGAGTATCATCTGAATGTGTTTGAAGCACTAAGATGCTCCTATCTGGTGTCTATTGCAATCTATAATCTATTAGCTAAACTACTATGAAGTAGGAAATATGAAATAAGACACTAACTTCAAATACACAACGCTCTAAGGGTATTTCAAAAGTGTGTCCAAGCTACAAGGACCAAGTACGGGGATAAGGGAACTCCCGAAATAACTTGAGTGACCCTTCTTTCATTCTTTTTTTTCACATACTGAACATAACGTTATCAGTGCTAGGCAGTGAGCGAGCTGCGCTCCGTGAGTACCAGTTCCCCACGCCTGGAATGGAGCTTCTACTGTCAGCCAAACATCTAACAGATTCGTAGCGATAAAATCACGTACTTAAAGCGAAAACTCGAATTTCTTAAAGCTTTTAATGAATTTTGTAGCAACTTCTTCCCCTAAGAATAAAAATTATATAAATAATAATTACACTTTTTATGTGTCCTGTGTAACGATCCAGCAGAAATGAATGAAGACCACTTGAAGACCTGTGAAGCATTAAGATCAGAAGAAACTGCAGTTCAAAAGTATTGGAAAGCACGAATGCTAATGGCTTCATTGCCAGATGCAAGGCACTAGAAAACAACAACAACATAATTACACTTTTTTCTTGTTTTGTTCACATGGGTGTTCAGCCCAATGGTAGTATGCTGGGTGAAGAAGAAGGATATTGAATGTAGTGATAAAAGTGATAAGAGTAAATTAAGTTATCTAATCCAGCGTTCGCCAACTCAGGTTGGCCAACTGAGAGGGTTTTATTCAAAAAGAATAAAATTGTAACCTGCTCTGAAAATTGTTGTATTTTCACAACCACTTTCATACGACTAGAAGAATCAACATTTATGATTATGCAAAAATGAACAATGTTGAGGTTTAGTGATAATTCTCCATGGGTTGCTCCCCTTAAAACAGTTGTAGAAAAATCGTGCGGTGCATGACATTTTGGTAGCAAGACAAATGCACCTGAATATTTACCCTATCGACAGCATGGGATGTCACTCTACACAAATCTTAAGGAACAAAGAAGTAGGGTATCGCCTTGGGATAGGATGATGTGCATTCTGTGACCCGTCAGCGCATCGGGTACGACACAGATTTGGTCTCGCAGGAAAATACGGGACCGGAAAGGAAATAGTGTAAATATTAAATAAAGAAATAGCAGCGAAAGGAAGGGAAGGGCACGAGGCATGGGATGAATATAAACGAAGATTACTGTCAAAACACCCTGTCGTAAGGAGCGATGCAATGCGACGTAAATTGGCTTAGCTCCTAGCTCTCGGCAGGTGTGCCAACAGGCGGAACGGAAATTTAGCAGCCGCTAAAACCCCGATATATAGTAAATCTCATCGCCACCCTCAAAACTTCCCATGCTTATTCGTTAGTGACCAGTTCACTTCGTGCCTGCGTATAGCGTAATGAGCATTCCCTTCGAAGTGTTTTGTTGAGTGCTGAGTTGATTTTCATCTATGGAAAGCGCAAACTAATTCAGTTCAGGATCCAATTTTAAAACGTTATTTTAAAATACGTTTACCTGTACAAAATTTCGAAACTGACTAGACAATTCTACCTAATTTCACGATCAAGTACACTTCGGTTTGATTTTAAAATACGGGAACATATTGGTAATGACATGCATATGCAACTCCGTCCTCTCAACTCGGCCTCCCACCTTGCATAATTTTAGCCACTTGACTGACAAGTTTTTACTCCATCCCAAAAAGACGAGTGGAGGAGAACGTTTTTATGACTATCGTCATAAAAACTTTCTAGCGGAGTAATATTAAGCTAGTAATTAACACAATATTAACGAGGTTGTGACAATTACTGGGGTTATGTTAGTGTAATGATTGTGCAATGTTGTTAATATCATTATTAACTGCCTTCCAACCGGGAGACTTGGATTAGATTTCTGGCACCGGCATGGGAATTTTCTCCCGCTGGGAGACCGGATCCGGGGTGCACTCAGCCTCGTTAGGTCCCTGAGGGACCAAATGAGGAGCTACTTGATTGAAAATTAGTGGCCCCTGGTCGACAAGACCACGGAATCGGCCGGATGGGGCGCTGACCAAGTCCCACCTCCAATGTTGCCTTCAATCATTACGCCTGAGGTGGGCAGAGGTGGGGGACGCAGCGGTCGGGCGGTAGCACTTGGTCCGGATAGGCTGTTGTGCCACGGGATTATTGTCATTGTCATTATTGTAACACCAGTAGAAGTTGACGAACCCACCATATCAACTTCACTGTATTGCAGTAATGAAGAACGTCCTAGGAAGTCAGTCTTCAGGTACTGAAAGAATCTTTAAGAATCCTAACAGCTCATTTATGTACTTACTATAGCTTAAAACATACATACTACCTATTTAAGTTAATTTTTTTCTATGTACTTTCAAATGTAACATTTGTATATTTGTTTTGTTTCTGATATTTAAGCTCTTTCTTATTTTGCTGCATCTCCTCCCTTTTAGGTGTTTTCTAAGAGGTAATTTAATTATGTAATTACTGTTATTTTATTGCAATGTGACATTCTTTATCTACTTGGAACTCCTGTACCCAGGAAAAAGAAAATAAAGTAAATAAGGACGAAAATATCATAACATTGACACTTTTCTGCCAAATGGAGTCGGTTCTTCTAGGCAGGTATGTTACACAGTTTAACAGCCTCTGCAGCGCTAAATGCGTATTCTATGGCACAAATAACTTGATGTTTTCATTTTCATGTTTATAAGAAGAGTCTCAATAGCTTCTATTGCTACAAGTGACATGTTTTATCCGAACTTCTTTTAGAAGGTCGGGTCATTAATTATTATTAAATTAAGCTCGTTTGGTACTAGTTGTTTACACCAATAAGAGTAAAATTCATTAATGGAAACATTTCCTAAACAGATATAACTTCCCTGATTGTTCCATTTTCGTTTGAGTTTAAGTTACACATAGGCAGAGTTAATAAGAGCTGGATGACATCTTATGAATGTGGGAATCTTATGGAAAAAGGAATCTAGAGGAATGGGCACCTTGGTGATAGGTATAGGTGATACAACGATGGGGGACACCTCGTGCACTTAAACCCGGATACTTACCACCACTCAGGAGAGAGGGTTGAAGTGAAGCAACTACAGGAGACTACAGGCACAGAAGCCACAGAGACGAGCGGAATATCCTAACACTTAAAGGCTGGAAGATCCTCACCTGCTGAGAGTGGTGAACGACGCTCCACCAAGCCACTATCTGGTGTCCACGGAAACTGTGAAATGGTAGTCGTGGTAGATGGGAAACAGCATTGCCTACCAACCAGGAAAAACCGTGAAAAACGCGACGTCGGTGTGGGGGCAACAAGAAATGATTCCGGAACCTCCAAAATGCGAGCCATTGTTTTATCGCGTAGCCATCTTGGTCAGTGGAATATTCTTCATAATAAGGTATTGAAATACACAGTCCGCTACAACAGTCAATGGATTGAGGGAGTAAAGCGGTTCTGTAGAAAAGGTGGGAATGCACTGCGTCAAGTTTTGCATTTAAGCAGTTTGATAACGAGCGATGTGCAGTAAAAGTTTGAACCAGAGGAGCTCGCGGATGACTGCACCTTGAAAGGTTGCTGGGAAGCGCGGGTGCATGATGTAGGCAGTCCCATCTTTTAATTCCGAAACGTGTGGGTTTTCCTTTTTCGTGTAACGGAACAGGTGACCCGAAAAGGGCGCAGCTGGTCAGGTTCCCCCGGCGGTGCGGCGCAGGGGGGTGCAGGTGTGGCACTCAAAACCATTACCCTCCCCGCTCTCCGTACCCAGCACTCCACTTTTGATGAGCACTGTATACTGCAGGTCGTAGATTTGCGGCACCTACGTCTCTGTCTGCTGCAGTACCGGGTTATGCCTTTCGACCTCCCCATCTTGAGGCGCGTCATGCTTACACCAGGCAGTGTGTGCTGCTTTTATACAAGGTTAGCTCCCTAGTCCCTAGTCTGGACAGATCAATTACTACTTTCCGCAAAACCTTACATTTCAAGGTTATAATCACCGGTATGATCTTACTTACTTCAGGCCATTCATTATTGTTATTGTTATTGTTATTATTATTATTATTATTATTATTATTATTATTATTATTATTATTATTATTATTATTATTATTATTATTATTATTATTATTATTATTATTATTATTATTATTATTATTATTATTATTATTATTATTATTATTATTAAAACTGTTATTATTAATATTACTACAGTGGAACTTGGATAATTTGAATGTGTATAACTCAAAATCACCGTAATTAGAACCGACATTTACTGACATGTAAAAGAACTCCCGCGCGGTAGAGTCCCGACGCACTGGCAGCACTTACATGATGCTGATAATTGACAGCGTGTTAACACACAGAATATTTATTTTTATTTTTTCTACTCACTCTTATACAAAGAATTCTTACAATAGCTTATTATTCTAACCCCCTTAATCCAGATAAACATTTGCAAAACTTAGTTTTATTATTTACTTACTTGTAGGTAGAATGGGATCAGAATACAATAGGATTTAGAAGAGTAAAATCGTTTAACACAAAGAGATCTAATTTTTTGTGCACTAAAATGTTTTTCTTTTACGCTTTATACATTATCGAATGCCATTCAGAATGAAAACTTCAGAGTAAGCTTTGTCTCGCGAAGGGCTGTTGTGATAGGGGTGTTTTATATGGAAAATTCCAAAATCAGTGTCTCAAAAATATCCATACCTTCTTTAAAATCGTACCATATTATTTGTTATAAGACTAACCTATTTGAAATTTAACATAGTACGTGAGTTTAAAATCCTGTTTTCGGATAGCTTTTACAAATAGACATAGCACATTAGTTTACTTTACTTTTTTAAACTCATACATCAGTCTCAAAATCCCATTCTTAGAACCTTCTTATAACGCCTTTACAACGGCAAGAAAATTCGGGGTTATTAAGACACCGCTTTGAAGTTTTCTATCTTTACCTCAGTTCTCATAACTGGAAAATTCCGGGAATTAGCCCTAATTTAGACCTGGAAGCTTCCTTCCCAAATTTGCCTTCCCAATCGTTATGTACCAAAAGTACAACTGATGTCAGCTGCAACAAGAAAACTGCGTTAAAAAAGAACTCCTTTCCAAATGTATTGTGAGAATGAACCTTGGCTTGCAGGATGATCAACCAAGGAAGAGAATAACGCGTGCTTGTGTATCGACTTAGACGAACAGCCTCTACCGCCCTCCCTTTTCATGCAGGACGACGAAAGCAAGCAAGCTTCCTCCCTCGGGAACCCTCTGCTCGCGGCCTCCTCGAAAAACTCTTCCTTAAACGACGGAATTAAGTTCGGTCATAAAGATATAAAGAGTAGGGCCATTTCCTATTCCCCATACCGGTCTGCGTGCACGTACGCAGCCCTTAAAGGCGCCCCTGAGCCTGGCGATCAAGAAATTCCTGTCAAACAAGCACAAGAAAGTAATTTAAATGGATAACTCTATGTTCAGTGTAATCTCACTTGATGTTTGGTAAATTCAAACACGTCCACAATTTTCTCAACATATCGATGCCAGGGAAGTTCTAAATTCGGTTCAATTACCTTCAGCCTTTTGACATTGCTTACTACTAGATCCACATGGTGCTTTCCGTTGTTGTTCATCTGATTACCCTCTCCGTATGGAGGACTTGCACCCATAGGCTTAGGTTCAATGCCTGTTGGTAGGCAGACGAACCTATGGACCAGAGTGAAGACCTTGAAGCGGGTAGTCAACCCAACATCAGGCATGAGAGTGAGGAGGAGGATGAAATAAAATGCAGCCGAAATGGATGTTTGGAAAGGTGATGATGGAGTAGTTGGTGGAATGGATAGCGGGGGAAACTGCAGAACCCGGAGAAAACCCGCGCAGACGCCGCTTCGTCCACCACGAATACCACATGCGGGTCCTTAGGATCGAAACCTTTAGACCTTTCGTCTTGGTGATAGACGAACGATCTAACCGTTTGGCCACGGCGCCGCCCTTGTGGTTCCTCGTTTTATTAAAATTGTTAAATGTTTACGAATTACAGCCACCTTGATAGAAAATACCAGCTTTCGTTAGGTTCCAAAACCCGAAGAGGCTGATATCCCACAATCACCAAGGCATGCTATACTGCGCATATTTTAACTCTATAATGGAATATGGAATTTAATTTTAGGGCGATCAGTAGAGAGTAAACGAATATTCCTCACACGAAGGTTGTAAGAATTACTTCCAACACCCATAGCAGACTCTTGCAAAGATGTTTTTAGAAGACTGGAGATAATAACCTTACCCTGCATATAAATACTCTAGATCCTAAAATACTTTATATGCTATCTATCCGCATTTAGCACAATGACATTCACGAGACAAACAATAGACAAATGGTCAACATCCTACTGCAAAACTGGGAGTTCAGCCACAGTAAAATTTGCTCTCAGTTCCAATATATGAAAGCACATAATATCTTCTAATGTCTGAGAATTTGTTTTTCCAAGTTTCTCCTTTCCTACAGAATAAAGATAGAAAGATAGTCTAGATTAAGTGTAGGAACTACGGACGTTCCCACCCAGTTTTGCGAAAATATCTTTCCGTATTCTAAATATCCGAATGACCGTTTTTCAACAGACGTTTTGTTCCGATTTCAACTTTCCGAATTCATTTTTCTCAAAGCATATTTCCGAAAATGACAGTTCGGTGACGTCTCTATTTCTAACTTCTTCTAAAAGTAGTGTACTGAAACTATTTCTGAATGACACTATTGCTAAGCAATAGTACTTTGTTCTAAAATTCGTCAAAATCTACAATGTTAGAACTACATGTTATCCACATCTACAAGGTTATAATTACAGTTAAACATGCAAGGGAAGCCTGAAGACTTGGTTAGGGAAGAGGTAGATTCAAACGTCTACATGGAGGATATATTTACTATAGAACAAAAAATGGTAGAGATGGCAAACTTTGCTGGGGATATCAACGAATAGAGTGTACTGTAAGAGGTATCACTACTGATGAGGGTAACACAATCACAGTGCCAAAATGTTTGGTCCCAACTTTGCATTCTCACCCCCCAAATAAGGAGGAGGTGGAGGCGGAAAAAGTGAAAATTAACATGAAGAAAATTGCTGAACAACATTAGCTTGCTGCCTGAAAGGAATAATTTAAAAAGGATCCTAAGAAGAGCAAAATTCTACAAGTTACCAATCCATCAAAGCGCCCTGGTTAGGTCTCTTGGGGACTATGACCCAAGAATACGCCGCTTTAGGTCGTAGGGGTTTCCAGCATGACTTGCGGGCATACCACATAACCAAGGAGTAACTCTATTAGCAGCTAAAGCTGAGCTCAATTTATAGTCCCAAAAAGAGCCCCAAAGGCTCTCAAAATTACTCCCCAATCAAAATTATAAATTAAAAACTTTTTAATACTATATTTTAATACTTTTAATCCACCAGGATGCAGACTTTTCTGTATCCTGCAAGTCATCTGTCAAAGCTCCCTTCTAAACCAAATCAACCTAAAATTATTAAAACACCACCCTTGAATACCCTTCCAAATATGTCATATCTGCGGTTAAACCCTAGGTAAGAACGCAGCAAAATTCATCAGGCTGAACCTCAGCCTGCCAGCAGCTCGTGCTCGTGCCCCCAACTGCTGTTGTTTCGTGCTTCTTCTTCATTTTGACCAAACAGTACCCAGAAGAGTTCAAGCAGAGGGGTAGCAAGAAACTTATACCTACCCGAAAAATCGACATGATGTCACTGGCGTTTGCTCCAGAAGCAGGTGCCATATGCTTTTGGAAATTAAGAGAATTCACATATGATGAAGTTTTGCGCATATTGGATTATTTCAATGTAATCTACATTTCAGGTGGAAGGGCGCAAGACAAAAGACGTGCAGTGGAACCCCTTTATCAACTTGAGTTGTGGAATCAAAATAATTCTATATTGGAGAATAAACATCGAACCATTAACATTAGCAAAGAATTCCACAACACATTCAAGCTGGTCCTGAGTAAACAGCATCAAAATTTTCAGCATTGACAGAGCTTCAAAAGGAACAACGAGATAAAGAAACAATCGTACGTGAATTTCTTATGAGGTGATCAGTACGAGGAAAGCCGAAGAAGTAGTGGTTGATCCTGCAGAAAAGAATTAAATCAATAGTACTACAGTATGAGCAATTTAAAATTACAAATCGACACGTAAGGACATAACGTCATACTTTCATAATTTTTCTCTGTACATATACTCATTTTTCAAGCATTTCAATTAGCATGAGTTCGGACGCATTGAATTTCGGAAATAATCTTGGGAAAATGTTATTCAGACATGTTTATTTCTGCGCTCCTGCTTTTCGGAAAAATGTTAATTCGTAAAAATGTTTTCGGTAAAACATACGGGAATCACTACGGAGTATACAACTTGCCGGTTTTTATAGATTTGTGTTTCGTGGTAACACAACGGCTTTCTGTGGGATGTAAGCGCTACCCGGTCTTCGTTTGTTTGGTGTGCCAGGTGGTGTTTGGGTCTCGCATGAGATTACCCACTAAATTACTTTAAGAGAATAGTTCTCTGGACTTTCACCAGAGCGTGCCTTGCAAATTAATATTGGTGAGATCTTTCTAAAAACATTTAGAAATTTCTACGTTCAGTACCTGCACTTCAGGTTAATCTGGTTGATTCGTCTTGGTCTATATTATTTTAATGTTTAATGAGATACAAATGGAGAATTAGATTTCAAGTTGATTTGTTATTTTTGTTAGAAGGTACATTTTAAAGGAAATGGGTCTTGTTATTCTCATTTATGCCCATCGACTTCTTGCTCCTTGAGGATTATGAGTTTTGTTTAAATTTCCTCAGAGTTGGTAACCACCCTACCGCTTCGTTAGTCCAATGACGGGGCTGCCATCTTCAAGCATTTGGACCAGCTTCTCTTGTATTAATCCCAAAATGCCTCATTTGCCAAATTTACTGCCATTAGGACCAGATTTCCAAAAAATATGTTAAATTATAAATCTTTAGGCTATAAAAGCATTGGAAGACCTAAACAATGCTGGAGAGATCATTGGCATCAATATCAGCTGGGCAACAGAATGGGTAAACATGCCCAAGCCATAAAGTTGTTGATGATTGTGATGGTGGCGATGGCAGCGGTGACGACGGCAGCGGTGGTGGTGGCGGCGGCTGTGGTGGTAGTGGTGGTGGTGCTGGCGGCGGCGGTTGTGGCGGTGGTGGTGGCGGCGGCGGTGGGGGTGGCGGTGGTGGTGGTCGTGGTGGTGGTCGTGGTGGTCGTGGTGGCGGCGGCGATGGTGGTGGGGGTGGGGGTGGTGGCGGTGGTAGTGGTGGGGGTGGGGGTGGTGGGAGTGGGGGTGGTGGTGGTGGGGTGGCGGGGGTGGTGGTGGGGGTGGTGGTGGCGGCGGTGGCGGTGGCGGTGGTGGGGGTGGTGGTGGTGGGGTGGCGGGGGTGGTGGTGGGGGTGGTGGTGGCGGCGGTGGCGGTGGTAGTGGTGGGGGTGGGGGTGGTGGGAGTGGGGGTGGTGGTGGTGGGGTGGCGGGGGTGGTGGTGGGGGTGGTGGTGGCGGCGGTGGCGGTGGCGGTGGTGGTGGTGGCGGTGGTGGTGGTGACGACGGCGACTTCTTGCTCGTAGAAGACCGTTAAGGTTTTAGGAAAGTAATGGTTTTTCAACGTGTTTTTTAATGGTGATTAGGATCAAATGAACACAAGTATCATGCTGCTTTATGTCTGGTATTTTTGGAGTGCCTCTTGTGCGATAATATATGGATCAGATAGATATTATATGTTGAGATTTTAAGTTATTTTCTGTGGTTTGTTAATAGCAATATTAATGGTACATCTTTGTGACTAACGATTCTGAAAGTTGTAAGTTATATACTGTAAGAGTTTCCGGACACAAATTCCAGGAAATGCCACTCTTGAGGAATTCCTTGCGTGGAAGTAGATTGCGTTTGGCATTAACGTGACATGAGCTTGTGTCTTTATTATTAAATTATTTCCTCAATAATACAAGGAATTGGGCCGCAAAGAAAATAATTTATGTCAGATATGAACAGAGGTTTCCGTGTGCTTCAAGTGCCTTCAGACGTCCTAGGCTATTTCCCCTCTCTTTGAATATCGATAAAAGCGACTTAATGCTGTCTAGAAGCGTCCTGTCAAAGAACACGCAAAGAGAAACGTCCCTTTTCGGCAGTTTTTGTCATGTTTGTCTTTCGTCTGCAACCCAATCTTCCCCTCCATTATCGTCAATCTTTAATTCACCTTGCGTCAGCTCCCTGCACTGCATCGCGGCATGAAACACTGAAGAGCACCCACGCATGTACTTCCTAGGACTGCAGTGGAATTTTAACGACTTCACTTCCCATCCTTTCCTATCAAGTGTTAGCTTTTGTTTATTCTGTTAGCTATTGACCAAAAATACGTCTGAGCTACATTCGACCCAATTTCTTTGGCTTATGTAAGCTAAAGGTAGTTCATAAAAACAGTCATGTTTCAAATTAGCCTAAAAACTATAACATTGTGTCATTATATAAACTGATGTTTAAAGGAAGACTTTAAGAGTATATTATGCAAACATTTAGTGAAATCCTTCCTAAAATCCATTTTTCTTGTAGTTCTGTTATTCCACACGTATTATTAAGAACTATTATCTAATTTCAAAACATTGCAAAAGTGTTTTAATTTGCCTTAAATTCTTTTTTCTCACATTCAAAATATTTCACACAATGCAATTTTTGTTTAGTTTTCTTCAAATCTGGTAGGAAACACCCAACAATTATAAATAAACCATTTTAGAGGACTTTTTCTTAATTTAGGAATATAAATTAAAACATCTAATTTAGACATTAACATTAGTAAAAAATAATTGTCTCATAAGTTTAAATTATTTTTCTCAAACACTAAAATGACAATAAAAGTATATTTCCGACATTTTCGCACATATTCCTTGGAGTCAAACTGAATATTTATATCGCTAAAATAATTTTTTTTTCCATATCGTATTGATATTTTTATTTACTATCGAAATAATTAAATAAACAATAAATAACTTGAAAACTTCTGAGCTATTGCAATGGAAATTTGTAAACATACGGATGCTTTAGTGCTATATTTGAGATACAAACTCAAAAGGCATATATTAATAAATATAAACTTTAGATAAATTTTACGTTTCATCTTTGCGTGCCCTTAAAGGAGAACCTCAACCAGCAAAAGTTAGAGTAGAAAATAAAATAAAATAAAATAAAATAAAATAAAATAATAATAATAATAATAATAATAATAATAATAATAATAATAATAATAATAATAATAATAATAATAATAATAATAATAATAATAATAATAATAATAATAATAATAATAATAATAATAATAATAATAATAATAATAATAATAATAATAATAATAATAATAATAATAATAATAATAATAATAATAATAATAATAATAATAATAATAATAATAATAATAATAATAATAATAATAATAATAATAATAATAATAATAATAATAATAATAATAATAATAATAATAATAATAATAATAATAATAATAATAATAATAATAATAATAATAATAATAATAATAATAATAATAATAATAATAATAATAATAATAATAATAGAGTAGTTTACATTTCAGTTATTTCGGTTTTACGTTGTCCGATAGTTTCTCAGGCAATAGTGGATATCTAAACATTGTAGTATGTTGCATTCAAAATTACTTTCTGCTTTCAGATTCAAACTGTTCTTACAAACTCCTATTGTTCTAGCCAATTCTTTTTTACCGTTCCTTTATACGCTACCTTTAACATCTAAGGTTATATTGGAACAATTGCTTATCAGCAATGGCATTCACTCGCTTTATAGAGCTTTTAATATCTGGGTTGATATTACTTAGGGTTATTAAATTAAATTCATACACACATTTACTTCCACATGCTATGGAAGCTGAAGAATAACACTGGCTAAAGAAAACTTCCCACCCTCCAGTCGGGAATCAATCCGGGACCTCTGGACTTGATGGTCAATTCAGATAAGTTTTCAATTGAACTTGACACATTTCGTTGAAGGATACAATGGGTAAAACGATACTCAGGTTTTTATAGACCTGGTCGCTCTGTGATGTCTGAATGGCGACTTCCCATTTGAGAAAGGCATACGTTTTTGAGAATTCAAACCTCGAAAATGGTTAACTCTACAGAAAGTTTTTATCCTTTGTGTGCTGTATTTGGATCCATGTTGTATATGTAGAAAAATACAGAAAATTCAGGATATATGTTACAATCTTATGAAAATATCTTAAACATACACAATTTTAAGCAAAGTTTATATTAGAGCCATTTTTCAGAAAATAAAGATTTTTTCCCGTGCAAAAGTGTAATTAGGAGTAAGAGAATTTTCTTAAAAATCTTAATACCATTAGAACCAGTACGAATATACTGAAATAAGCAAGACAATTTGTTTAGGATTTTTCACAAAACTATCTCGAACATTTAGTAACACCCCCACTTAGGCACCTAGGGAGCTTTCGAATTGGGTTGAACTCGACGGGCAACCAGGTCGTCTGAAGATGCCGTGGCGGGGTTATGAGACAACCTTACGCCCCGCGCTATCAGCCTGTCGCACTCACGGAGATTTTCGATAATCATCCTTCTGTTGTGTATAATTAGCGGGCAGTTTCCTCGTTGTGTAAAAGAGGGGTTAGGCTTTTAGAAAAAAACACTTAATGGAATCACCATGTAGGGAGAGCTCTCTATCCGGTTAAGCCACGCTCTACATTATACTAAGCCTTTCAATTCCCATTTAGTTTCGACCAATACAGGGAGTCATAGCGGTCAGCATACCGTAGCTGTTTGTTTCCTTAAAACAGCTGTGTACTCTCGAGTTTGCATTCCAATAGACAGGTGCAATTCTGAGCACTCCTAAGACTGCAGTAAAAGATAGGTTAAATAAATGTCGGTCGGCGTGTTGCGTTCTTGAAATAATCTTGGTAGAATTGTGACGAATCACCTTTTTTGTATTAAACTAACACACATAAACGAAGTATTTTATGTAAGTCACGCTAGGAGGCATAAGCATGTGCCGCAGCAATAAAGGAATAGAAGAATCATCAGTGTTGAAAAGATCTTGCAGAATATGCATTTTGTCTCCGAGACAAAATTCGTACGTGAATGTCCATTATAGTGGATAACACAAGTTAAGTAGTGAAGATTTGCCCATTAATGTTTTGACAGATGATGAAATATTCTATGTGAATTTATTTCAGTGCTGTGTCGTGATAAAACAGAGGTTTTCCTGTTGTATTCAGATGGAACTAAATAGGAACCTTTACAAATATTTTCAGCATCATCTGGTAAGTTTTATTTTCTACCGTGCAATCTATTTTATCAGAAGCTTTAAAGATCACCTACGTCAGAACATGGGTCCAACAATTACTACTATAGAGGACGCAACAGCAGGCTCAGAGCAATAACGTAATGGCGGTTCACAACTCCACAACGACAATACTCCCTCTCTTATGTGATGTCTGCATTTTTTTCTCTCGGTCGTCGTGATGAAAAATTGCGCACTCATCTCTCTCGTTCCCTTTCTTTCTCCACCAAGCAGCCCTCAAAAAATGAAGTAGAAAAAACTTGGTCTTTGAATTTTTCTTCTCTTTGTTGATGTGTACGCTTGTCATTAAGCACGGCTGTGTCCAGCATTTTGTTTTTTTGTGCTTCATTCATTTTGGTTACCGAGGCTCGAGTCAGCTACGTCATGCCATTATGCGGTCCTGATGCGCAGCCTCGCATATAAAATATCATGAACATTCATAAAAACAGCATTACGTTGTCAATAAACCTCCGAGCTTAATGTTACATGCTGCAATCTTTCTTCCTCAACAAAATACGAGTAGGACTAGGTACGCTGCCAAACAACTATTTTTGAAAACAACAAAGCAGAGAATATTGTGTGTTATCTCTGATGATAATAAAGGAGCTTTTTGAACGGTAGCATGCAATGACGAAAACGCTCCTTTAGAAAACAAACTAAATATCACAATACTTAATTTCCGACCCTAAACTGCGAATTCCAATTACTGTAAAAGTCTGATAGAAAACTAGAAAATAAAACAATAATTTTGGCATTGCCTTCACATGGTTGTCACTACCGTACTTCATTTGTTCATTAATGATCGTCTACAAAATATTCTTACAACTAACTTTTCTGTGTACTTCATATTAACCCAAATGAACCTTTGCAAAAGCAAAGCTATACAATTAGTTGTAGGTACAGAAAACGAATTTAGCAAAATGCAAGGGCATCATTATTATTTAACGAAGCCTTCGTAGCTTCCCCTTCTTTCCCTCTCTTTACCCCTCTCCAATGACAGCAGTACTCATGCTAGATACTGACTGGACATAGTTATAACCAATGACACGTCCGCATGAAAGAGAAGTATTGATTATTTCTGGTGACTCACTTAAATCGTTACTCATTAGCTCGACTGATGTTTGATTCCTAGCTTGTCGTGTACTTCAGAAGCTACTCGTGGCTAGATTGTTGGTCTATGGCAAGCTAATAACACAGTTCAACAAATTTCAGAAAATATGCATATCTACAGAAATGTAATTAATTATTAATGTCACCCAAGAAAGAGGTTTACTGCATTACATACTAGAGGAAAATCTTTCATTCGTAACTAGAAAAAACATTACAATATAATCTAGTAGATAAAGATGTTTAGAGCTATTTGGTACGAATTTTAATTGTCTTCGTGATTCTAAGGAAAAAGTTTTTCTGATAATACAGAATCGTTAACTTAATAAATGCTGCTTATTTCCAACAATATTTACATTTTCCATAATAGCCAATAAGAACTTGCAGGTAAATCTAAACAAAATGCAATGATACGGCTTGTCATACCAGGCCAGGTGTATGTACCCTGTCTACCCACCACCACCACCTTTCCCTATCCTCATTACAGCGCCACGCCTCTGCCGCATATTGCAACAGTTGGTCACATTGGCCAGTAGTTATGCTTCCGCTCTTTAAGAGACCTCTGTTAAACGATAAGAAACTGGGGGGTAATCCCAAACAGTGCACATTACTAAATTCGTTTTGTGCACAAGATGAAAAGGGGAAACTGAATTGACAGTGATATATTTAATAACTGAAACGCTAGTAACTAAATTATGTTTCCAAGACATTTCTAGAAACAACCAAATGTGACACCATTTCAAACAATACAAAAGTACTGAAAAATTCAAGACAAATAATAACGAATATCTCGGAAACGACTGATGACACAAAACAACTTATTTCAAATTATTTATGTTTCGAAGATTTGTCAAGTTTTTACCTTTCTGTCAATCGTTTTCGGTTTACCCGTTGTACATATACGAAATTCCTTCAGAATGAAGACGATTGGGTTTAAGAATTACATATTGTCATGCAGATATTTTAAATATGTCAATTTTTAATCAAAAGTGTTAAAACCATTTTTGAGAGCGTAAACGTATTCAAATATTTCTCTATGTGAAGGGGGGTTTGGGATGGAGGAACTGTCGCATCTTCAGCAAATGCTGAACTTAAATACCAAACTTAGTGCTTAACAAACATTTAGACTAATGCTCTTCACTGAAACAGAAACGCACGCACCCCCGCTCGAACGCGAACACACACACACGCACGTACACGCACACACACACACACACTCACACACGTAACATTTTTAGAAGCTTTAGGTTTTCTCAAAAATTGCTTCAACAATTTTGACCAAAATAACATGTGTTTAAGATATCTTTATTACAATGAAATGTATATCTGATTTTCCTAGAAATGTCCTCAGAAGTTCTCTTTGTTCTGAGTGACTTTTGCATATCCGGTAAACCGTAAGAGATAAGCAAAATCTTACTGCACAAAAGATGATCTCTAAGACACACAATTTGAGAAATGCATCTTTTTGGGCAGTGAACCATTTGGAAGATAGTCATTGTTATTTGTCTGGTTCTTACACTTTTCTCAAATAGGAATAAGTTATTTGTTTTATCATCTCTTGGCCATGCAAAGAAAACGGATTTTCAAAGTCATCACATAGCGATCAGCTTTTAAAAATTTGACTATCGCTAAAAGCCTACTGAACTTCCACATTTCTCTTGCATCTACAGGAAAATCAGCAGTAAGGCAATTTCTGCAAATGTTTATCTCGATTAACATGAAGGAATAAGCATTTGTAAGAAAAGAGTAGAGAAAGTCATTAGAGTGCAACACACATTTTTTTACACCAACCTCCATATTGGTGGAGTATTGCAGCTTTCACGTTAGAGAGGTTCCGATCCAAAACCTTGAAGAAGAATAAATTGAATGAGACTTCACAAAGCCACGTCTTAGATCTCAGTTCAAATGCTCTTGCCGCGTGAGCTGTTGTGTCTAGAACCTGCAATATTTCAAGTATGCATACAGTATTATACTGGCGAAACCTGCAACTCCAGGTGCCAGTATACTTGCAGGATTCAGGATGGCCAAGCCTTGGGGCGTGAACCGCCGCTGTTGGCATGTCTTCCTTTTTGTTGCGCTGTTTCCTTGTGTAAAATATTCTCTCCCATCTGTAATCCACAGCCACGTTTATACCACCTACTATAATGTTGTATTTTATTCGCCTCTCTTTTCTTCATGTAGTGGGATAGCATTGTTGGGCGACGACGGCAACACGGTGTTGCAACAATGGGACATTGTTGGCGCAGGAAGCGAGACCCACATTTCATCATGGCACGTTACGTTGCCAACAGAACAGGGAGAAAGTGGCTGGCTGCAACATACGGGTATCGATAGCTCAGGTTACTTATTGCCTCCCAACCCTTTTTCCGATTTAATACTTTAGAGCCATGGGATACTGGATTTTAGCGAGTTTACGTGATAGCGTTTACTCTACACATTATAGATCACGTTACTGCTGCATTCGGGTAATTTTAATGAGAAAATAATTCGTTAATGATCCTTTTCGGTATCATTCCTAATAGTTTTGAAGTGCTTCTCTCTTTTACTGGTACCATTCCAGACTAATAGATTACGTCTACTAAATCATACCTTAACATAAGGGCAGCTTCGCAAGTTCCTTATAAGCTGCAAAAGCTGTTTCCACGTAATCTAAAAAGCTGATTTGTTGCACTCACATGACTTTCTCTACTCTTGTACTAGCCATTCCTACAAACTCTTATCCCTGTATATGTTTAGTGTTAGTTGAGATAAACATTTGTAGAAATTATCTTATTTGCTTATTTCTTCCTAAAGGGAAGGAGAACACGAGAATACAGTAAGCTTTGGGTGATGGTTATATCTTTTAAAGCTTTCAAATTCCGTTCTGTTTGCATGGTTAACATAACGATGTTCCATTTGACAGAAGTACACGTTCTCTAGAACTTGCACAAATAACAAGGAATATCTCCGAAATGGTTCACTCTATAAAAAACTTTATCGGACATAAATTGAGTAGTTTAGCAAGATCTGTATTTTTTGTATACTAAGATTTGGTCTATCTCTAACGGTTTAAAAGTTATGCAAAAGTCATCCAGAGTAAATAGCACTACATGGGCTGCAGCCAGAAAATTCAAGATATACATTTCATTTGTCATAAAAATATTTCAAAGACATGACATTTTAATCAAAATCGTGAGAGCCATTTTCAAGACAATCAAAATTTTTTCATGTAAAGGGTAGTTTAGGGTGGAGTAATGTTCTTCAAAATCTTCGTGTCGCATCCTTGAAAGTCATTAAAGTTAAATACCAACATTGGTTTTCAACCGACTTTTTGTTTTTGAGTTATACTGTTCACAGCCTGACAGACACGTGCGCGCGCGCGCACACACACAGACACACACAAGCGCGCGCGCGGGCGTTTTTTTCTAAAAATGTTTTTTTTTTTTTTTTTTGGATTCAAGGGGACTGAAAACATATTTCTGGAGAAACCTTGACATCAAATGTTTGGGTGGAATACAATACTTCCTCTACTATACTATACGTAGTAGAGAAAGTAAAAATCTGATGTGCTGCACTTACATAACTTTCCCTACTCTTTATTTCCCTGTCTTTTTTATGTTAGTCGAGATAAACATTTGCTGAAGTTACCTTATTGCTAATTTTTGACATGTTTACGGCTTACCTGATATGCTAAGGTCAACCAGATTTCAGAGGATTTGTGAGCACATTCCCAGAAAATTCAGGAGACACATTTTAAGTCACTTAAACCGTTTTAGAAATTTTGTATTTTAGTCAAAATCGTTTGAGTCATATTTTGAAAAACGTTCCATGTAAACTGTATTCTGGGGTGGGGGAAATCTTTCGGTCACATCCTTGGATGGAGCTGAACTTAAGGATACCCATCTGTGAAAAAAGGCTAAAAATTTCCAAAATTGCCAAAAAAGGATCTTTGTTTTATTAAATAGTATAAATCGTCTGCTTTATTTTGATATGTTTTTACAGCCTTACGGCCTTTTTATCTATGTTACGTGGCCGTCTAACTGATTGCCTGTAAGCGTTCGTGTCCATTTAAATCCATACAGTTCCATTATCCTTGCTATGACTTCAAACTTAGTTTTTCCACGTTTTTGTTTTTAGCACCGTTTGCTCTTTAAAATACTCCACACGATGCAATTTTCAGTACTTATGCATGAAATTTGGTGTACTTGCTTAGAAATAACATTAAAAAGAAATGGTCAGATAATTTTCTCATAAAGTGAATAACTGCTGAATAATTAAATATTAAAGTTTACATTTGAAAATTTAAATGAAAAAATAATGAATTTCAAATTTAAAATTTATTTTTATCCAAACTAATAACAAGATTAAGAAATTATCTCATCAATTTGCTAACATTCTATTACAGGACATAACTGAAAATTATCAAGTTTTTTAAATGAAAATTGCATCATGGGGAACCATTTACACAAATATTAAACAAATATAATGAAATATTAATATGTTTACGACTAATCTGCCTAAATGCATGAAATTTAGCACAGTTACTCCTCACTATACAGTGATTGTTGTGTTAAAATTTCAAATCAATCCAATGAAAACTGTAGATTTTCAAAATTTCACAGTTGGGTATCCTTAAATACCAAGTTTAGTACATAACCGACCTTTCGTTAATGATACAGATAGAATGTAAAAATTACCAACGATTTTGAATAAATATCCAATGTTTAAGATATTTTCACAACATAAAATGTATATCTTGAATTTCCTGTAATAGCCTCTAAAGTTCTGTTGTGTTCATTGTAAGAGCCTTTTGCGTAACTGGTAAACTGGTAAAAGATAACCTGTTGGATGATTTGAAGCTTTCGCAGCGATAATTATTAATTAGAGCTTCTTGCTAACAGCCCTGAGATGTGAGATCACTTGTGATGTGAGATGAAATGAAATTTCATTTTGTGTTGTGAGAGCAGGCCGTAGGGTAAGCATGGGCGAAAGCTCGAGCCACTTTATAAACATCTCACGGCTGGTAACCCGAGAAGCTCTAATTATGATAGAAGAAGCATTATTACACAAAATGAGATCTCGTTAAGCTACCTATACATTGTATATCAAATAAGTATTTTTCTTTTTTGTGGAGTTAAGAATCTCAGAGATATTTATTGCTATTCCTTTGAGTTTTTGAACACTTACTGTTTCTGAAAAGCCCATGCCTATTCCCATTGTACGAAAACAGGAAACTTAAGTCTATCTCGATTAACATAAATAAGATAGGTAAATAGTCACAGTAGTTGTAAAGAATGAGTTGTGTAGCAGCTCAAAATCAAATATATGATATACGGAAAGCAACTATTTTATTTCGGTATACAGAGGCCCGAAAAGGGTTGTTGGCTGAGGTTAATTAATATAGGATATTAGACATAAAATTGCAGCTATCTTGGTAATTATTAAGAACAGTGTGATGAATAATGATACATCAATATTTACTTCATTTGAGATCTTATAGGTCTGCTTATTATTTATTTAATTTTCAGGTTGATTAATACCTTCAAGTAGGTGTGGCACAGAAGACATAATGCAGAGTGGGCTGGACTCGTGATAACGAATGGTGTACCGGAATCGAGCCCCAATGCTTTCTGCAAGATCAATGACCTCACAGTACCTAAGCTATATAGCGTTCCACTCTTAGAAGACAGTATGGAGTTAAATGGGACATCTCTGTCTCTATCTAGCGCATACAAGTTGCCATTAGCCGCGTCCTTTTCTAACCTCGCGCGGTTGCCAGATTCCTAATAGCATGGTATAAATATTCATTTGTCATCAATTTCAGATTTCAACACATTATCCTATGCAGAATTTTTTTCTCTATCAGGTTGTATCCTTTTCAGAGTCATTATACATTTCTATAGGCCCAAATTTCTTCAGAAAACGTTTTTTTCAACAGAAGTCCGATATTTGTGTTTCTATACTCATCACGCACTGACAAACTAACTGCTAGAATGCATCTATATTTTTTTCTTAGGTAGAGTAAACCATAGTGCTACTACCTGCCTACTTTGAATTCTCTATGTTTACCCAGTTAACTGTTATAATTTTTTAAATTAAATGTTTTCGGAAAATTTTATATCTGTGCACTGCAAAACTTACGCAGTGTGAAGCTTTTTTGCTATTGAGTTTACATCAGGGAACCAGCGAGAACAAATGTTGAGGAAGGTTGGAGAAAGTTTTTAAAATAAACCAAAACGCAGTAACCTCTTTCTTTTATCCAGTAAGGCAAACAAAAGGTATTCATCTATTCAGCGCCAGGCCTGACACAGAAGATAGTATAAGGAGCAGCACTAACATTAGTTCGAAAGAAACCGTGTGTGTAACTGTGAGCTGCTATTGCGTTATTTGTTTAATATTTTTGTAAATATTTGTAGTTATGGAGGGGGAAGCTAGGAAGAGACGATATGTTGGTAAATTAAGAAGTAAGGAACGCCAAATAATTATGAATGTGTTAGGTTATTTTTGAAGCAAAATGCATGTAAGGCAGTAAAAGAAACAGCTAAGGCTATCGGGTGTTCAGAAGCAGTAGTGCGTATGATTAAAAAGGAACTAATGAAAGGACCTCTAAGAACGCCATCGAAAAAGAAAGCAAAAAGGGCGGGACTACACAAAACGCTAGGTTAACGCAATATGGTTGAATAGTGAAAGGTGGAGTGCGGTGAATTGTTCATTCTTTACAGTTTGCAAATATTCCACCTATGCTGAATATAATTTTGTCACGATTCAACAGTGATGAGACCCTACCAAATTTCTCAAGGGCCACTCTTAGTCAGTTCTTACATGATTTGGGGTTCGAATATGAAAGAAGAGGTAACAAGTGCATATTAATAGAAAGAGACGATACCATCAGATGGCGACATAAATATCTAAAAGACGTAAAAGGGTTTAGGGACCAGGGGAAATCAGTTGTTTATACAGACGAGTCATTTGTAAATTTAGGCCATACAGTGACAAAGACGTGTAGGGATACCAAAGTTAAAAGTGCCCATCTCGTCAAGCAGCAATTGAAGGACTAAGTACAGGACTCTGGTCACCTCGGGGTCGCGCGCGGAGAAAGATTCGCAACTAGTACATGTTGCAACACTGCACTCCATTTAACGTGTACTGTCTTCTAAGGGTGGAATGCGCTTTAGTAGATCATTCGTTGCGTGGAAAGGAAAACGGATAGCCTACACGACTGGCGTTGTCATTTGGTGGCGCAGTTATGAGTATATAACAGATAGTAAATTCTGTGTGAAAGACAAATGTATGGGAATAAAGCAGTTGGCAGAACAAGGGAGAGAGGCCTGTTGAGTTTAAAAAGATGGAGTAGCATATTAAATAGTAGGAATCTGGAAATATGTAATACATAGGGAAGAATGGAGGCAACGCTTAAGAGAAACCAAGTCTCAATTTGGTCTGTAGTGTAGTACTACAGAAGGAGAAGTAAATGATGAGATGGATTTGTGGAAAAACTTATAGACGAAGAGAAAAAGACAACTAACACATATACATACTAAGGCGCTAATTATAAATATATCTGCACTAATAGCCTCTGTATATTACTATATACATGAACTAAACCAATATTTTTCTTGCACTAATTGAGTGCTAACCGCAATCCTTTAGAAATTGCGATGGCTTCACATCGTTATGATAAAATAAAAAACCGCTCGCGAACACTTCTTTTCATCACAAATGTAAATGAACAAATAGCAGGACAAAGCAATGTCCGCATTATGTCTACGGGGGCCACACTGCCGATAATATTGCGGCCATGGTGCATTTACTACATTTGCCATTTGCTAAACCACTCACCAATAACAGATTGAAACTGCTAACCACACCGCACCCCGAAACATAGTTAGTACCTGGCTATATGCCTCCTGGTAAATACCAACTGTATTGCACACGTTTTTGTGTCATAATTTCGGGACCGTATACCAATTATAAACATTCCATATTTTGCTGCTGCAGACAACATGCACTCTATCAGCGAGTACAAAAATTAATCATGCGGTTCTGTTTGTACAAGTAATTCCCGCGCATGGAAAATTAGGATACCGAAGTTTCAAACAACGTAATTCCAATAGCTAGTAAATGTATGAGGACAAAGCTAATATTATCTACACGGAAAACATTTGCTTTTATTCTTTATGTGTATGTATTATTCATTTGTCTACGTGTATATTACTTCCATGCATATGGCCGTACAACTAAAGGCTCTAACAATAAGATTAGGTATTTTATACCATTTTCGCTTTCCGTATTAGGTATGTTAAGTAGGGGAAGTAGGTATTTACTCCATCCAAAACTTCGATGTCGAGATTTCCCCGAAAATATATGTTTTGAAATCCCCTGAATCCAAACAAAGTTTTAGAAAAAGATGTGTGTGTGTGTATGTGTGCGCGTGTGTGTGTCTGAGCAGCATAACTCAAAAACGAAATGTCGGTTAAAAACCAAGGTTGGTATTTATTTATTTATTTATTTATTTATTTATTTATTTATTTATTTATTTATTTATTTATTTATTTATTTATTTATTTATTTATTTATTTATTTATTTATTTATTTATTTATTTATTTATTTATTTATTTATTTATTTATTTATTTATTTATTTATTTATTTATTTATTTATTTATTTATTTATTTATTTATTTATTTATTTATTTATTTATTTATTTATTTATTTATTTATTTATTTATTTATTTATTTATTTATTTATTTATTTATTTATTTATTTATTTATTTATTTATTTATTTATTTATTTATTTATTTATTTATTTATTTATTTATTTATTTATTTATTTATTTATTTATTTATTTATTTATTTATTTATTTATTTATTTATTTATTTATTTATTTATTTATTTATTTATTTATTTATTTATTTATTTATTTATTTATTTATTTATTTATTTATTTATTTATTTATTTATTTATTTATTTATTTATTTATTTATTTATTTATTTATTTATTTATTTATTTATTTATTTATTTATTTATTTATTTATTTATTTATTTATTTATTTATTTATTTATTTATTTATTTATTTATTTATTTATTTATTCATTTATTTATTTATTTATTTATTTATTTATTTATTTATTTATTTTTCATTTATTCATTTATTCATTCATTCATTCATTCATTCATTTATTTATTTGTTTATTTATTAATTATTTATATTCCTTCACCCTAAACTACCCTTTAATTGGAAAATTTTTCAAAAATCTTGATTTTCTTCAAAATAGTTTTAACGATTTTGATTAAAATGCCATATGTGTAACCTATTTTTGTGGCAAACAAAATATATATTTTGAACTCCTTGGCAATAGCCCACTAGTGCTGTTAAGCCTTGAAGACTTTTGCATAACTGGTAAACTGTAAAAGATAGACCAAATCTTAATGTGCAAAAATGTAGATCTTGTTAAAATATACAATTAGGTTCAAATAAATTTTTTGTGGAATGAACCATTTCGGAGAAATTGCTTGTTATTTCTGTGAGTTCTGTAATACTTATACTTTCCACAAACAGAAGATCGTTATTCATTTTATATGTCTTGGCTGTGCAAAGAAAACGGAATTCGAAAGCTTTAAAACATTTGACTATCGCTCAAAGGGCGGCGCCGTGGCCGAGCGGTTAGCGCGCTCGCCTACCACCTAGGCGGCCCGGGTTCGATCCCAGGGACCCGCATGTGGTATTCGTGGTGGACGAAGCGGCGTCTGGGCGGGTTTTCTCCGGGTGCTCCGGTTTCCCCCGCCATCTCATTCCACCGGTGCTCCATCTTCATTCCATGTATCATCAGTGTCATCGCCTGCGGTGCCGTAGTAGTAAAAGCGGGCGTTAAACACTACAACAACAACAATATCGCTCAAAGCCTACGCAGTGGTGGACAGAATAGTGTCTGCTCCGAGTGTATTGTGCACGCAACCCGCGCAACATTCTTTCTGGTCCGAAGAGTGGCGTTTCTTCGCTTCTTAAACTCCAGACAGTGGCGGATTGATACAGCTAACGATCAGAGCGTTTGTTTCAAACGGGAAAGAGATGGTCGTACTTTTACTACGATGAGAGCGTTTGTTTCAAACGGGAAAGAGATGGTCGTACTTTTACTATGTGAAAGTACACACATTAATTGTCATCATCCCAACATACAGAAGACGTTCAGACTGGCGTAATATCTGTAACAGGTATATGCACTTGCACCGAGAGGTGGTCATCTGAAACGCGAGATCTTACTCCTGATTTTTCTATGTTCATCAGAGAACAAAAATTGTTCACAGACATATGTGGAATAAAATATTGCTGTGACAGTGTAACAGAAGCAGAGCATTCTCTCAGACCTGCATATATTACCTTACAGAGTTCTTTTGAATAGTTCTGTGTCAACTAAATCTCTGCAGTTACTTTTTGTTCCTAGATATGTTTGTAGATCTATGAGTTCACGTTGTAAGTTAAACTCTCACACGTACAGTAAAAGGTTTAAGAAACACTCAAATGTCATTCTCAAGATCTCCTTTTTGTGGAGTTATTTGCTAGATATACCCTGTTATTGGTTTTAATTTTCAAATAGATACTTAAATCTTTCTCTAATGGGAAGTCCTTATTAGGCTTTTTTCTGGTAAAGTGAAGACACAGACATTTCAGGGGTATAACATACTGACCAACTGTCAGAAGGCTTGACTATGCTTAAGCTCCTGTTACCAGTCTACCTTCAAGGAGTGTAGAAATGCTTATCTCGATTAATGTGAAGCAAATAGAAGAATGTACTTTTGTAAGAATCATTTGTTGAAGAATGGGGGAAGAAAGTCATATGATGTAAAACGTCTGTGTATTAGAAATAGGTATCCTTTATCCGCTTTTAAAATCAAGGTCTGGAAATTTCAAACCCATGGTAAAGTAATGTTACCAATATACAGGTGTACTCATAAGCAATGTTCATACAAAAGCTGCTTCTTCATTCACTTGACGTTAGTAACGATAACCATTCATCATATGAGGAAAAAAAATATACTTAACTTTGAGCACGAACTCGACTATACTTGTAATATCTGCGACCGAAAACACAAGCTAATTGCATCACGGTATACAAACTACTGAACTGACTTCGTGCTCCTGACTCTCACACTCGTCACACGTAGTTAACACAATTACCCCTAGACAATAATAATAATAATAATAATAATAATAATAATAATAATAATAATAATAATAATAATAATAATAATAATAATAATAATAATAATAATAATAATAATAATAATAATAATAATAATAATAATAATAATAATAATAATAATAATAATAATAATAATAATAATAATAATAATAATAATAATAATAATAATAATAATAATAATAATAATAATAATAATAATAATAATAATAATAATAATAATAATAATAATAATAATAATAATAATAATAATAATAATATGTTAAATAAGATTATATATTGATAAAATTGTTACAATGATTCTATTGATTTATTACTAGCATAGCCTTTGTATATGGTATATATGGTATGACTATATAAGTGATCGTGCTGCACTGGTGCTATGAACGTCAAACAACAACGAAGGAAAAACAGACTACAGCTCATCATTAAGCATGAGCGAATTATTTCTCCTATTTTTACATGCATTTCAACCGGATACTTGGTAATTCAAAGATGCCTAAAACTAGTATTTGACAACGCATATTATAAGTGGTTTTATTTTTTAGGATTGCTACACTCGGCTTTCGTCCTCGTCTCACAAGCATTCCTTCGTACAAAATAAAACTCAATGATTATAAGTGTATCATAAATAACTAATACATCCTCTCCAGACGTAGATTTAGAGTGGAAACTCTATTACAATTGTCTTGGTAACATGTATGTAATGCATGCGAACGCATCTAGGCTCCACTGCAGGGCCAAGGCGGCCCAGTTTCTCTTTCCCTCTTTAAAGACACAGAAACCTCTCTGTGCTATTTATTGCCCGTGCTATAGAGGAAATTGGATATCTCAAATACATTTAATACTGTAGAGATAGTAAGTTATTTATGAAGGGCTGTCGTTTAGGGTTGATCATGCATGGCTTGGTACGAGAGATAGGGCTGTGCCGTCCGCTAGAGAAGGGGGTTGAATGTTAAATATGATTCTTCCCTCGGGTCGAAGTCGCGATATTTCGCAAGTGTTAAGATGATTGCTCTTGGAGTCAAGCCAATGTGACTTGCCTTTGCAAGTAAAGAGCGAGTTCGAAAAAAACAGGTCATGTAATATACTTCCAGTGCACCGAAACTGCAAAAACTGCTTTTTGAACACGTCGAGCAATGCGATAATCGATTTTTACGGTATAATATATCCCAGAATTTCACAGGACATTACCAGAATATCTGTTTTCATGCTTAGCTAAGCTTGCTGCAAATTTGTTTAATGTAACTTGAGAACCGTTAAACTGGTAAAGCGATAAATTCTATGATCTAATGTGTTTAAGCTATTTTATTTGTTCACATACAACCAGATTTTAATTCCTTAGCCAAATCTACATAAAAGGGAACCATGCAAACGAGATGATATAGTTAAGGGGAAAACAAATGTTAGTTTTAATACTATAACATTTCGCCTTATTTTTATTCCAGTTTTCCTTCTGTATTGCGACAATGAGACTGTAGATATTTACCTGCAGGCAGAGCGCGGCATATTGGGTTTAACCATGGGTGCGCAAGTGTGGCTCTTTGTGTCACAGCTCGGTGACGCAATCTCTCCCTTTACAGTTGTCCACTACGTTATTATGACGTCTGATTGACGTGTTCTGAGCACAGAGCAGCACTGACCGCCGAGAGCATACAACAGGGAACAGGATGTCAACAATGCGACCAACGTTTCAAAGCTAACTCGGAAAAACATTGCTATAAATAATGTGAGCATCATTTCATTAACCGCATCAGTGAATGCATTTATTGGAAATTTAAGAAAATGGGATATTGAACTATCGGAGATTTCCTGTGTATGCAGTACTTATGTATTATAAATCCATTAGTTGGCTACAGAAAAGTCCTAGACTACTGCCTGCTACATTTTAATCCAAATTTTCTGATCTAAAAAATATAATAAATGAAATCTGTCTATTCAAAAACCCTTTCTATTTTCGTTCATTTTCATAATCGTTTGGTCTGCAAGATGAATTAGAGCTACTGACAGAAATACCAAAAATATAAACTTTGATTTTTACAGAAAATTATCAAGTGAAAGTTTTCCCAGAATACGCTGCTTTGCAGCCCCTCTAATGACAACCTTCGGCAGAATATACTTGTGTGAGCAATCGTTTTCCAAAATGAATTTAATAAGAAGTATGTAAGGTCTATATTAACTGATAAATACTTAGGTGTATTACTTTGGTCATGTACAACATCTTTATCCCCGGACATTGAGACGTTAGTGAGATCAAAACGCTTGCAATCCTCATTACATATGAAACCGAAATTATAATGTCAATATATATTTGATAATGGAAAGAAACAAAAGGAGATTCTAGTCAATAGTTAAGGGGAAAAAGTAATAAAGCTGAATATGTTAAAGTCTCAAGAATGGAAGCCTAGGCAGATTTAAATGAGTGATAAGGTTACAATTGTTGTTTGTACTCAGCCTTAGTGATTTAGCGGGCTGATTCCTATCTTACCATGACGTGCTCTAAAGTTAGCCAATGGAAATCGCTTCCTTCGTGTTGCTCGCGCAAAAACAAATGCAACGCAACACACACTCGTCTTGAATCGAGCCGAGAGTACACGTGCAACTTGGGAGTTGTACGTAAGCTAGCACGTATACATAATTCGGCGGTTGCTAAAGGGTGACAAAGTTAAAGTGTTGTAACGTTGTAGTTGAAGTTACAAAGTTACATTCTATTTAAATATCGTCGGCAGTTCTCTACAAATTTGGAAATTTACAAATAAAGTGATCTGTTGGTTAATTCTTCGTTTGGTTCCATTCCTACCATGACTCACGCACACCCTGCAGATGAGGACCTCTTGCTAGAGCTAGTTCGGACACCAAACACAAGATCTTATAGGTCTTAAAGGGGACGTCTTCGACGGAGAGGAGCGTTTGCGTCACATAGAAGTAAATAAAATGCACCTGACACAAATTAAATAACTAACAACGATTTAGTCACGGTTTAGTACACAAACAAGCATTTACAATGCCAAGGTGATTTACATAGTTCTTCTCTGAATATGCAGGGGAGGCTTCGTTAGGTCACAGCAGTGGATAGAGGATTCAAAAATTCCCAAAACATTTAATACTAACAATTTATCCAAAAGTGTATAAAGTTGATATTTAATTCAGGAGCAAATGATTGTGTGACGATTTTCATGAGTTAGTATTAAGATGTGTTGGACACAATGTTTTATGCAATCTTATCATTATAAATTGCAGAAAATAAATGATGAAGCAGCTGACTTAGTTTCTCTCTCTGTACTTCAGTTGTTATTACCTGGCATGTTGAACGGATAAACAAGATAAGTACCCTAGCTTTCGCTTCGTGGAAGAGAAGTGAGTAGATGTTTAGCTTGCTATCTGCGCAGCAGGGTAAGTAACTATTTTTAAATATAAATTACCTTGTAATTGAGGTCTATGTTCTTATACGGCCATCTTTCAGTACGCTGTTGGCATATTTACTCGTCCGTCTGCACCGACAGACCAATGTCCGCGAGCTATAAATGATAGTAAAGTTTTAAATATAACATTAACAGTTGAAATGATTAAATGCTTAAAGAATCACCGCTAACTGAAGTGTTTAAAACCAGGTAAATGCATACACGTGAAAAGCCACATAAATTTACAATGAACTTCTACCATTGCAACGCTGATGACGTCATGCGATTTGATGAGCCCTACCAGCTGATACAGACCACATGAGTGTCAATCACAAGGTAATTTCTCCCCTACCGTATTTATTCTTTATTCAATAATGCATATACCTTTGTATCTTCATCGCTCAGCAAAAATATTGCGAGGCCAGGCGTGGCGCACAACAAAGGACGGCCGGGGCCCAGCTTCTTCACACCACATACGAGGTCGGCCAGCAATCAATGGCGCAAGATCAAGCTTCAACACACCACTCAGGCGAGCGAACAGGGTAGGGTAGGGTTTAAGGGCCCGTCGACAGCTAGGTCATTAGGGACGAGCGAACATGTTACTAATAACAATGAATGGGAACACAAACGGTTTCCAGAGCCTTCGATAAATATCTGGGTACGTCATAGCCGGCGCGTTTGTTGAAGTCGAGAAAGGTCCTTGTGCCGTGACCCCCTCTATATAAGGAGGCGAGGAAACAGCAGAGGAGAGAGCTATAGTTAAAGACTTGAGTTGGTCAGTGTATCACAGAGTACGAGGCAGCTGTGCGTGTGTCGTCACATCGTGAATAAGTCTTAACGAGCGTTGAGTGGTTGTATCGTGGGAGTTAGCGCTTGAGAGATAGAGAAAGTGAAGAGAGACAGTGAAATGACTGAGTCATGGCCACAAGAAGAGAATAGTTGTGAGTTGTAATATTACGAAATTACTGTAAACCGTGTTAACATCTGTAAAAGAGAACTGTTTTTGTGTGAAAATTTAGAGGGCAAATAAAGTGATAAAGAAGTAACTGGACTGATTTTGTCATTTTGTCGCACACAAAATGGTTTGAATTTATCTTTCATCGACATGTCATTGGCAGTTTTGGCACACGTCCATAATCTACCATTTATATTAAATACAGTAACAAACCGTTTATAATGCTAAAGTTGCACAAATGAAAGAAAAAAATGTATTGATCCAATCATCCACTCTGAGCACTTTCTGATTTACTCGTGCAATCATCCTTTTAATACGTTATTTAAAAAAGATAAGTAGGTATAATTTTTGTTTCCAGATGACGTTTTCGTCTGTAGGAAACAAGGAACACACGTTTTGAATAGCCGTCTGTGCAGAAGAAGGGCGAGTGAGCCGTAGGGTAGCTTACGAAACACGAACCTAGATAGCGCTGCTGCCGATGTCCGGCATTGTCTGGAGTTTTGTTACAACTTGTCCCAACAGTTGATAACAATCGCGAATAAAACACTTTGCACACAGCCAGCTACTCCACACAATGGAGAAAAGCCAACAAAGGCCTTCACGTAAGTATGTGTGCATGTTCCATTGTGACAAAACCTTAGCCGGACAATGAGACTGTGATTTTCACAAAATAAGGCACTGAGACGGTAGGAAAAGTCTGGCTAAATAGATGTCACTACCGACATAACCGCATTGCTATTCCTGTCTTGAATAAGTGTGAATCACTGTATCGTTATCAAGGAGGTTGAAAAAGTTACTTTGCAGCTTTATGAGACTCTGCTCACTGTTTTGAAGACCATATGCTGCCTTGGAGGAACATCATGAACCCAAAAAGATAAAAATCTGATGTGTCGCACTCACATGACGTTCTCTATTCTTGTACTAGCCATTCTTATGAACTCTTATTCGTCTATCTTCTTTGTGTTAGTCGAGATACACATTTGCAGAAATTATTGCTAATTTTCTTATAGGTGCAACGGGAATATGGGAATACAGCAGGCTTTGAGCAATAGACAAATCTTTTAAAGCTGGTCACTATATGATGACTTTGAAATTGTGTTCTTTTTGCACAGGATAAGGAAGTGAATTTTGCACCAGTTTAAATACAGGAAAACTAATACCAATAACAACGAATATCTCCAAAATGGTTCACTACAAAAACAATTTGAGCTATGCTGTTTACAGACATACAGACAGATACACACACATATGGACCTTTTTCTAAAAAAATTCTTTTTCTTGTTCAGAGGGCCTCAAAACATATTTCCGCTGAAATTTCCACATCGAAATTTTGGGTCGAATACAATACTTTCACTGCTTACAATAGGTACGTAGTAAAGAAAAAAAGTGACTTTTACATATAAACCAAAAAGCGAAGGATGTATCATGTTTAGAAATGGGAAAAAAAAAAAAAAAAAAAAAATAGGTCAGATACAAACATATAACACTGGATGACAAGCTCACTAGGAACACCCCTATCATACCAATTATCCTCATTACTATCAGAATTAATAACAGTCACAGATTAGGCCTTTTAAGGCTTGTTCCGACCCTTCGTGGATTTCCAATCAAAATCCTATTTTGGTACGCGATTCGTCAATTGTTCTGCTCTGATCTTTCTTAGCATTTCTTTGTAATAGGTAGGCAAATATAATTTTCTTAATGTTGATTCTTCTGGTGTTTCAAAGTTTGTGTATTTTGTAAGAAAATGTCCACGATCCGGACTTCTCAATTTTAATAAAAGAATATCACATGAAAGAAAAGTTTTGCATAAATCTGCATAGTATTCAGAACTTTTTGAAAGTGGGGTACGTGAATATCTGTTGCAAAATGTCATGTAACAATGAAATAATGGCTACTTAGAACATAAACTGTACTGTAAGCGTTAAATATGCAAAATATTTATTTACGCTGAATAATAGGACATTATATGTATTATCCAATCGCTTTGAACTTTAGTTATAGTGTTATATTTACTAAATGACTCACAGCACACACACAATCGGAGTGAGCCGCAAACAGATGATCTATCCTTAAAGGTAAAGGAGAAATATGAACATTATGAATTCATTATCTGCACAGTCTGGCAGCAGAGTAGGACTGTGCTATAGAAGTGAATGTTTTGTTGCTCTCAGGCATGCGTGCACAGACAGCTACGACGAGTGACAGTCGAAACTAGGCCAGACCTAGAAAACTGGTTTCGCTACGTGTCTACGTGTTTCTTATCAGCTACTGCAGGTAGACGAGGGGAGGTGTATAATTTCAATATTTCCGAACAGTATTCACGATATCGAGCAGTGCAATCATCCCTTATCTGCTTTGCGCAATTTCAAAACTTATGCCCACAAATATATTGTAATATACACGCTGGAAATCATTTATTTAATATAACTTTATGCCTAAACGACTCATTTTAGCAACAAATGGAAAGGACAAGAATAACTCCATTTTTAAATCTTCATCTGTATATACTAATTGCAGAAGTAAACGATAAAGGAGCGGTTACATATTGGCAACCAAACATTTGGTCAGTTTTATCTTTTATTTATGCAAATATGCACTATAGAGGAAAATGATAAAGCAATTTATGTTTCAGCTTTACGTTCGGAAGTCGCCGCACAGTCTGCGTGCTCTTAGCACCCTGTATGATAGCTATCAGACTCAATATTATCACAAAACACCGTGAGAATGTAAACGTATTCAAGACAGACTGCACTTAAAACTGATAATGGCGTTAAACATAAAAATACGTAATAACTAAGAGTGCAAATTTAGAGAAATTGTGTTTACACTTCACAGTTCCTTTTTTCCCCTCTCTTTTTGTAGTGCTTAAGGCCCGCTTTTACTACATACGGCACCGCAGGTGGTGACACCTATGATACATAGAATGAAGATGTAACACCGGTGGAATAAGATGACGGGGGAAACCGGAGTACCCGGAGGAAGCCTGCCCCAGCGCCACTTCGTCTACCACGAATCCCACATGCGGTTGCCAGGGATCGAACTCGGGCGCTTTGGTGAGAAGCGAATGGTCTAACCACTCGGCTACGGCGAGGCTGTACTTCACAGTTCGCTAAGAGAATAAGACATTAAATTGAATATACGGCATATGAGTTCGCCTATTTTATATTTCTATACTATTCTGTCGTGTCCAAAATGCGTTTTAAGTAACAAGTGAATCAATCATTGTGCCTACTTATGATTGACGATTAGTGAGTATTTTGAACTAGTTGCAGTGCCTATTTCAACCCTCAAATGCAGTGTTGCCATTTGGCATCGAAGACGTTTAGTCAAAATGTTAGAATATTGTAACAGTGTTTTTGTTATTTTCATATTATACTTGCATTTAACAATAAAATAAAGCTTTTGGTAGCTATTTATATTATAAATGTATCAATTTGTTCAGTATTATTGTAGCTTCTTTGATTTTTATTCTTGAAAAATTAAAATCCATACAATAAATAATCTAATGTAGCACCATTGCCATTCAAACTTACCATCCTACAGGTTATTTTACGTGGGCCCTCCCCATCCTGTACTACCACCACATTTGATTGCAGTCACTGTAATTAAACTCACGACGTTCTGCTTTGGATGGATGATCAAATCTATTTCGTCGCCATGTGTAGCAAAGTAATTCATGCAATAGAAAGTTAAGGTTTTAGTCGAGCTCTAATGATTGTTTATTTAGATTATTATACTCCTGAGCCTAAATACAAAATATGGCCAATGTTTTTGTGAAATACTTAGGTGTTACCTACCGCAAGAGGGTATTCTGCAGTTGCAGAGACTGACTCGAGGGAAAACACACAGGATTACGCACGCACATATGCACATCGCATGGGATCACCGCCCCTCCCACCCCCGGTCCTTGCTTCCCAAACAATACCCACGTGCCCAACTAGGGGAAGCTACTGTCGTATGCATTCGGAATAGGTTTGGGACTATGGCAGGCGTCACAACGGAGAAAAAAAGAATGGGCACATTCTTGAAAATGAATTTAATTTTTGATAGCGACGACAGCATCTTGGTGAAGTTGCAGGAAGACAGAGGATATCCTCCTCCTCCTGGAATACACGCATACCCACTTTGATTGAAATCAGTGAACTGTGTAGGTGTGTAGCCCCATACCAATGAACACGCGCGCGGTTTGTCAATCACAGTGTTTCGTAACCTCTAACACCGTAATCCATGATCGCTTACCAAGCATGCAGTCCACAGAAAGGACACTAACAAGATGATCGGCGTCTCCTCAGAGGGGATCATTGCACTCCTGTTACATTTTAACTGATTGAAATGTACCTACGTATACACCTGCACGATTTTATTAATCTTATATCAGCCTTATATTGCATTTTTTTAAAAATTAGTTTATTAATTCTTACATTCAGACCTGGCGTGTAGTACATGCAATAGGGTGATTTTTTTATACTTTGAACCATAAAATTAAGTTTCTAAGGCGAAATTAAGAGCCCTATCCCTCAAAATTGGATTTACTACATTCAAGATCCATTTTTCTTTCGCTACTGGTAAGTAGAGTAAGTATTGTAATTCCCCAAAAATTCGATGTCGAGATTTCACCGGAAATATATGTTTTGAGACCCCCTGAATCAAAAAACGTCATTTTTAGAAAAAGGTCCGTATGTGTGTGTGTGAGTGTGGTTGTGTGTGTGTGTGTGTGTGTGTGTGTGTGTGTGTGTGTGTGTGTGTGTGTGTATGTGACGTCTGTCATACTATGGACAGGGTAACTAAAAAACGAAAAATTGGTTAAAAACCAAAGTGGGTACTTAAGTTTAATGTATTTCAAGGATACTACACGAAGATTTTGAAGAAAACTGCCGCAAGTTAAACTACCCTTTACAAGGAAAATTTTTCGAAAATTTTTATTTTCTTGAAAATTGCTCTAACGATTTTGATTAAAATGCCATATGTTTAATGTATTTGTATGACAAATTAAATGTATATTTTGAATTTTCTGTCTATAGCCTATGTAGTCCTCTTTACTCTGGATGACTTTTGAATAACTCGTAAACTGTAAGAGATAGCCAAAATATTTCTATTTTTTTATAGAGTGAACCATTTTGGAGATATTCCTTGTTATTTGTGTCAGTTTCGGAAAACTTGAATCTTTCCTGAAAAGTAACATCGTTGTTCATTTTTTATATGTTAAGCGTGCAAAGAGGAAGGGATCTTAAAGCTTTAAAACATTTGAGTACCGCTCAGAGCCTATTGTATTCTAGTATTCCCCTTGCACCTACAAGGAAATAACCAATAAGGTAGGTAATTTGTACAAATGTTTATCTCAACTAACACGAAGAAGATATAGGAATAAGGGTTTCTAAGAATAGCTAGTGCATGAGTGGAGAAAGTCATGTGAGTGCAACACATCAGACTTTTATAAATATAAGTGTTACTTTAGTTATCAACAACAGCTCCATGATTAAGCAAATCTCAGTATAATGTAAAGTAACATTTCTTTAATACAAATTAAATGCCACGTCCTAAGACTAATATTTTAGTAAAAAGCAATTATCGAATTATAAATTACGCCAAAAACAGTTTAAATCTGCCAGTTTTCTGAATTCTCGATGAAATTTATTTTGTGAATTTAAATTGTGATCAATTGAAGTCAGTTTTAAGATTCAGTCCCTTATCCACTCTATATCGCCGTTATGTGCAAAAATATAACACTGACTTTTAAATATACCTTATTATAAAGAGGAGACCACTGTACTTCAACTGGCATATCATTGAGCTAAAACATTCAATCTTAAACAAATCATATTATTCAGAACATCACACTCAGTAAACTAATATGACATGTTTATTCAAACCAGACTTTCTAAAATCTTTCTTGTCTTTACAACCTTGCTTTTTGCCTAAAGCTTTGCAGCACGTAGTTCGCACATTTGAAGGAACCTCGGGGAGAAAGTTTTACCACCAATATTAGGGTGTATTTTAGGCTAAGCCACGCCATCATAAAACTGACCATATTTTGTAATCCAAAGGATTAACGTTGGTTCTCCCGGAGAGCCAATCTTCACCTTGATGAACCGAGTCACGTTCTCAACTTATGGAGTTAATGTTGTACATGGTCAGTTAACTAACACTGGGTACAACTGAAGTTTTGGCTCACCTTTCACAACATAATACCTTATGTAACATTGTCTACCAAACAATGCAAGTGAAAAAGATCCTTCGCATCTAAGTAGGAAAACTGTTAGACGAAGAGAGAAAAAAACTAATACACTGAAATATATACACACAAAGGTGATAATTATCAAAATACATGCACTGATAACCCTAACAGCCTGTATTAGATGCAAACGATATTTGGAGAGAGAAACAATTATATCAACTACAGTAAAATAATACGTTTATTTATCCCAACAAGAATATTATAAAACGTTTAGGCCTCGATGTTTTGCATGGTTTCTAGAAGAGCTTGTATATTATCTGGTAGAGTTCTTGTATTATAGAGATATTGCAGTATAACGCTGCGTTATTTTTGATAACGCCAAAATCCTTTATAATTTAATACAACCTTTACTTCGAAAGGGGGCTAGGTCACATAAAGTTCACACGCTTGGTTTTAAATACGGCGTTAAACATCAGACTAGAACTCCCTTTTGTATCAATTGACATTTTTGCTGAAGAGCCCTTAGGAGGTTATGAACCCCAGCCCATGAGATGCAGACACCAGTTGTCAGTCTAGCAAGTTTCTGGTCCCGCAGAGAATGAAGAAGCGCTGGATGACTTTTCAAAGCCACAGCAGCGGCAGCGGAAGTTTTTCTACCAGAGAAGTCCATCAAACTTTCTCATTCTAGTTTTCAAAAATCAAACTTCACCGCATCTTTGGGAAGAGGACTTTGCAGAAAGAAAATAAAACTAAACGCTACTTATAAAGACCCAAAAGGCTGTCCTCCCATCCACGGGTAAGCCAGCGGCTATGACGTCACGGGAAAGTTTAACCTGGATCACTGGCAGTAAGGGAAATTGGGGTAAGCTGGCAAACAACATAGTTCATCTCTCGTGCTTTGCATGAGGCCCTATTGCAATAATTCTCGAATTTAAATTTTCTAGTCTCCACTGTCACTACAAAGATGTAGTTATTCATAATTGGAGGAAAAATTTGTACCAGTATTGCCTATTTTATTCACACTACACTTTTTTTACAAATTAGAACCTTATTATTTAAAGATCTGGCCTGTTACATACACAGGAATCTCGCCACGCCCTACAAAAATAATATTAATACAAAAGCTTACTCTTACATCTACTTCATGCTGCACAGCAATAGACTCTGCAGTAAAGTTAACATCAGAGCTTTGACATCACTGTACATATATTCCAATACGCAGTAACCTATTTTCACTATAGAGCCAACCAAGATCCGTTCTCTAGTTATCACTAAGGATGATAAAACAAAGGTTGTACTGTAATTTACGCAAATGATGCAATATTTAGAAAGTGAGACAGGTTTTGGCAGCCCTTAACGAGAAAAGAGCACATATATAATACGCAAGCATTTGAGTAAATTGTTTATGCCATACATTATATTTTGTGCTTGTTGACACATTTTTCGAATGACGAGAGCTTGCTCGCAATTTTTCTCTTTTGCTTCAGTCAGAAAGCCTAACAGCGCGTGCGGTACTTGTCAGTTATTTTTAACTCCAAATAAAACGTCTACTAAGTTTGGTCTACATTTACAGAATCGCCTCAGTCCTCACTTAGCCAAGCATGGTCTCTAATTCAGCTGAAAAGGCAAGTGCCAGAACTATGGCGCTTGAAGGCTTTTGTTTTTATTATTTGAAGGCGGTTTTTATATGTGTTTAAACATGAGCATACTGTGTAGAGATTTCTCGAGTATTCAACTTCAGAAATGTTTAGGGCTTTTCAAAGACTACTTTCGTGAGACACAATATCAACAGTACCTTTTCTCTGCACTAAAACTTCACAACACCAAAGATGGAGTTACTGCAAAGTCATTTTCTCTTTTTTAAAGTTTCATTCAACGGCAATATGACCTCTGTGCAGGAACATCGTACATCTGACATCTCAGAAGATATGTTTAGGGAGAAATGCTCTTTAAAGTAAAGTTTCGAAACACCTTTATGAATACGGTAAACTTTGCAAAACTAAAGAGTAGTTGAAAAATTCATAGACAACTCCGAAACTTTTATGGAGAGCACACATATACCTATTCATGTGTCCTTGGAGAATTCAAGCTACTTAAATTTTCAGAAGCATACCGAAACTCAGGTGAACAGTTTTTAGGGAAAAAATAATTCAAAACTAGTAAAGCTTTAATTGAAGCACGAGTTAACAAAGGAAAAGCCAAACCAACTTACGACTCAAGACAATTGCATAACATACTAATCTGTGGCGCAACAGTCCTTTCCGGGCCAACCGCTCGGACGCTGCACTCTGCCCACAACAAGCGTCATGAGTGGGGTGAAGTACTGGAAGGTGGAACGTGGTCAGCACCCAAGACCCTGCCGGCCGGTGTATGCGTTCTTCGTGATCAGGGGCCGCTACTTATCAGTCAAGTAGCTCTTCAGCAGACCCCTCAGGACAGTAACGAGGCCGAGTGCACACCGGTCCAGTCTCACAGCTAGAGAAAATCCCCATGCTGGTACCGGTAATCGAACTCCGGTCTCTCGGTTGGTAAGCAGCAGCGTTACCACCGACAACACACGCATTGATTTATTTTTGTATTCTCGACTCTTACCTGTATCAACTAGACAAACTCTTGCATGTTTCAGTGGAAATGTATGTTTTGAGTCCCCTGAATAAAAACTCATTTATATATGTATGTAAAGTCAATTATCTTATATTTTGACAGCTTGATTTTAAATGCATGATGATTCAAGTATACGACACGGACGTTTTCAAGAACATTGCTATTCCAATTCCTATTCAAAATCTCTTAGTAAACGATATTGATAAATTGTAATGATTTTCCAGTTAAGACAATGTCTGTTAGCAGTTTTTATTCGATTAATACATTTTGTCTACACTGACAAGTGTTGTTCATTTTGGGACTCGATTAGGCCCACCACCACCTGCCAAAGCAATAACCTGTCTGTGGGAAAATTAATAGAAGAAGAAGAGGAAAATGAATTAAAACCCTGAGGTGATTATATACTAAGGAACCGGTGATCAAAATATCTCTATGTATAACTTCAACGCCTGTATTTACTTTGGCAAATGTAAGTTTAATCTGATATGGGTCTATTATGTCATTTTGGCTGCCCACATACTCCTAATATTTACTTCTTTTCTTTACAAACTTCTTTTCTTACAAAAAGAAAAGGATATAAACAGGCGGTTCCATAGTTTTATTTCTCTTTAGCAGAACTGATGAATACCAGCCAAAAGAAAGGTAAATACAGAGTGTGGCACCAAGCCAAATGCTCGCTAATGAGATATCAAACATTACCCACTTTCTGTACGTTATTTATTCTCTCCTTGGCACCAGATTCCAGTATTTGCAGCTATTGCTCGAAAACATCTGAACATAAGTACTCTGTCCAAACTATGTAATAGCATTTCTGTAACAGCTCTCTCCAATAATTTGTTAAGTGACACAGTGCTTTGTAAGTGCACGATGAGTTAGCCACCCTTAATTATTTTGGACGGTATACCACCCAACAAAGGGAATGTGCACTATAGTCCAGTTTTGCGCTTATTAAAACGTATTGCTTGGGGTTCTTACGGAGAGACATGCGCAAAATTCAAAGGAACAGGGGTTGAAGGGACAGAACATACTCCTCGCTAAAGTGCAACTAAAAACCATACGACTTGTTTACTGAGAGTGCAAACGTCAGCTGTCTAATTATGAGTATACTAAACGGTGATGCTCTGACATCTATATTAGTACCTACTAATTTCATCAAGCGTGTGACCAAAGACATCCATGTTAAATACTTGGGCAGAACCTTGCATGGGTGCCGATATTTTCATGTTAGAGTATAAAACGCGGATTGCATAAAGCTGGAAAATAATGGGCAACTGATTCACCTGGTAGAGCGTTGTAATAAACTCGAAAAAATAACAAAACAAAAATAAAGAAATACGCCAGAAACTCCACATTTCTCCCGGTTTTCCTCAAAGAAACAGATCTTGCTGATAAGGCTTAAGAGTTTGTTGTAGTCTACTTTATTTCTCCCCTCAATTTGCAGTCCACTGAGTCCTAAACAATATTGTCGCTCAAAGAACAAAATGCAGCAAAAGTGATACAAGTATTAGGCTTTTCTGTTCCTTCTTATATGTTCCAGTGTGCATCCAAGAATGATTATCTGTATTTGATTCAGGAGTTTAACTATGGCATTTGATTGTCACAAGTGAACTTGAGATAGTGCTGTATTGTCTTTTCCTCACCTATTATGATCATCCCTTAATGTATCGAATGAATTATGTTTATTGAAGACTCAACAAACCATACGATATAATATTGTAGCAGCACTGGCACTACTTTCAGTATAACTGCATTGTGGAAAATTTTGAACTGCTGCGTTACTCTGTTTACATCGTACTCAGAAGCTGCCCACTCCACACCACGATTGCACGTTCAAGGACAACGGCATTCTCCTGGGTCAATGACAGTACAATACTACAGTATTTTAACAATATCTAAACTACACAGCTGCAGCATACCTTGTTGAACGTTTACACATAAGGAATAGCGCCAAAGAAATTAAGGAATATAATGTTGAAGTACATCCTTATTGGCACTCTACCAAGGTTTGAAGGGAGAAATTAGCACCTCGACCAATGTAATTTTTGTGACTATGTCCCTGATGCGGCGACACCCAAGAGGGTGGGGTGAGGTGAGAGGATACTATGACTGGGCGGACCGAGCAGAGACGACAGCCGAGGGCAGGGACCCTCACCACTCCTCGGTGGCGGCTCGTACAACCATCTCTCCTCCCGCCCTGTGGGACCCAGGACTCCTAGAATTTACAGAGAGCAATGCACATGCCATCGACGCCAACACTCCGATAGACACTTGCAACCCTGGATTGGCCAATCAGGATGAAAGGTGATATAAAATGAGAAGTGAGATGAAAAAAATGGAGAGACAGGAAATTTGGAGGAAGCAATTATCCTTCCCAGCATTGGTCTAGCGAGTTGGGGAACTCCCGCAAAAAATCCCTTAGATGAGGAAGGCCGGCCACGGGCATCGAACCCAAGACCTCCTAAAAGAGGGCCATGGTCGCAAGTTCTGTGTACAGTATTACTTAGTATCAAGCTAAAATAACAAGTACTATGATAAAATGTGAAAAGGTATACTTCAGGTGTCTGTTTCAGAGAATTGCCATGCAGTTATTTGGGTTACAAAAAAATTACATCCAACTACTTTGCTTCTTAAGTTTATTTAATTAATGTAGTACTTTATAGTAGTTAATATAATTTGATAAGAAATGTATAAATAGTATTACTTAGTGACCTTTTCAATACACCTAAGCAGCTATAACTATTAGGAAACATACTGTTAATCTCTTACGTCGGACTGATGAAAATGTGTTTGAAGCTTAACGTGTTTAGAGTAAACTAAGTCATTTAAGTGATAACACTTGTCGGATCATTTAAAATGCAGAACACCATCAAAGAATTAATATGTGGGGTAGTTAAAGTATTGGAATAAAGTTGAACCCAACTAACAAACGAAGTAAAGCAACAAACATGTGTTTTCTAGACTGAAGCATAGTCGTTGGCCAAAAGAACACTAAATAGGACTTGACCAGTTTAGCATGTTTAAGTTGCACCAAAATCTTTTACCTATTAGTGTGACCCCGCCCGAGGGCAGCGGCAACACAACAAATGAAGGTCGGGACCATGCTATCCCATCCCACTGGTTCGGTGTGTAACAAAGCGCTCAAGATCAAACTTCTCACCGTTCACGCGAGCAAACACATCACTAACAACAATCGAGTGGCAACACACAGAGCATTCGAGAAGCGTATGGCAGCCGGTCATTCTTGTTTGAAGTTCGAGAAAGAGCCGTGTTACGTCATCCCCGCTAGATAAGGAGGCGAAGCAAAGAGCAGGGGAGTGAGTCGTCGGGAGTCAGTTCTTAGTTTGAATGTGTGTGTATGATAACTGCACGTGTCGGCGCGTCGTAAAGCAAGATAGCGAAACAATTATGAGTGTTGAGTGATTGTATCGTCAGAGTTAGTGTTTGAGAGACAGAGAAAGTGAAGAAAGACGAAGGACTAAGTCAACGTTATCAGAAGAAAACAGCTGTGAGCTGTAATAGCAACGAAGGTCTGAAGACTGTTTTAGCGACAGAAAAAGGCGTTTGTGTGTTTGTGCAAGTTTTAGAAGAAAATAAAGTGACAGAAAATTAACTGGATTGCACTTTTGTCGATTCTGACACTCTGGTGTCAGAAGTGGAATTTGTCCAATCGTGAAATTTGCAGAGTATTAACAAAAAATCTCATGTGTTGCAGTCACATGACTTTCTCTACTTTTGCACTAACCATTCTTACAAACTCTTATTCCTATATCTTCTTCGTGTTAGTTAAAATAAACATTTGTACAAATTATCTTATTGCTTATTTCCTTGTAGATGCAAGGGGGCCATTGGAATACAGTAGGCTTTGTGCGATAGTCAAATCTTTTAAAGCTTTGAGATTCCGTTCTCTTTGCACACGTAACATATAAAAAAATGAATAACGATGACCCATTTCACGAAAGTTCTAAGTTTTCCGAAACTCACACACATAACAAGGAATATCTCCGAAATGGTTCACCCTACAAGAAAATTTATCAAGACATAAATTGTGTATTTTAGCAAGATCTACATTTTTTGTATAGTATGATTTGGTCTATCTCTAGCGGTTTACCAGTTATGCAAAAGTCGTCCAGAGTAAATACGACTACAGGGGCTGTAGCCAGAAAATTCAAGATAGACATTTCATTTGTCGTTAAAATATCTCAAACATATGACATTTTAATAAAAATCGTTAGAGCCATTTTCAAGAAAATCAAAATTTTCAAAAAATTTTCCATGTAAAGGGTAGTTTAGGGTGGGGCTATTTTCTTCAAAATCTTCGTGTCACATCCTTGAAAGACATTAAACTTAAATACCAACTTTGGTTTTTAACCGACTTTTCGCGTTTGAGTTATGCTGTCCACAGACTGACAGACTGACACACAGACACACATGGACCTTTTTCTAAAAATTCTTTTTTTGGATTCAGGGGGCCTCAAAACATGAAGTTCCGGTGAAATCTCGACATCGAATTTTTGGGTGGAATACAATACTTCCCCTACTTACCAGTAGAGAAAGTAAAAAGAAAGAATTACTGTTTCCATATTTCCTTATCTTTGCAGTCTTACAACTCATGGCAGTTATATAAAGTAATTCTAATTCACTTCCAAATACATCTTACATATCCCCAAGGTTTCAAAATCGTTAATCTCCTATGCCTAACATTTTTATTTATATTGTTATCGTGGATTTTTCAGGATTATGAGTAAGTTTGCGCTATTTTTAATTAATTTAATGTGGTGCTCTAATTTCGGTTAGTGGTATAAGATATGTAATTGAGTATTTACCTGCTAATTGAAGGACTAGTACTCCGGGTTCGAGCCATCTCATTTACTAGCACGACATGAAAACATCAGCTACAGAGAACAAAGAGCAAATATATCTTCCTCACAGTGCAGTGTTATATCCTTAATTATGCACACACACTCTTGCTGCAAAATTACTTTTTCTCTTGGCTGATATTTGTGTGATTACAAGAGTTTGGCCTTGTGCATACAGACAAAGCTCATACCTCCAGAGGAATGCGAGGAAGAGAAAACGCGGTTGATCTAGAGGAAGAAATGGCTGGAGAGGGCTTGTAGACAAGGGAAAACTTCAATTAAAAAGTTTCCTTCTTCCCTAGCCATCCACTCACCTCTCTCGGCGCAGAAACATCAAAACACACCCCCTTGTTGGGGAAACTTTGCTTTCTCTCCCAACCGCCCTCCCGCCCGCCCGCCAGGGTTGCTTGGACTACGGTACTGGTCAACTTTTACTTCAAGGTGTTAGCTGCCTAACGATTACGTTATCGGCTCAAGATGGATAGTCTGCTAGACCGCTCCATTATCTGACCTGCCTCTCATTGACAGCACCGTGTTTTATGTCTCAGTGGCGTGCATTCTAATACCACCTCTTGAAGCCAGAATGAACCGTGTAGGTATACTTTAAATTGTGTAGCAATTGCCATTAGATGATTGTTAGTTAAAAGAGACTCCATAAATTAGCAACAGTTAATATGTGCAATCCGTATGGAATACTAGCTTAGGGATCACGGTATAGTAACGAAATAGAGGTATTGGTATACATAATTATAATAAAAGAAATTGGGTTGGGAAATAAACAGTACCGAACTAAAATATTCACCGTGTATGGAAGCAAAAGGAAACAACTCTGTATGCTATCGACCCTGTTTGAGATAGTATATGACTTTTCAGAGAGGTTTGAGCACGTCAACCTTGAAGATTTTGTATACCTATGTCACCTCCGAGAGGAAGGATGAGGTGAGAGGAGACAGAGGGCGGCAGACTCAAGGAATCACGTCAGAGTAGGGGGCAGGGGCCCTACAATTTACAAATTTAAACTTCCCGGCAGCGTTTAGTACCACCGGAGTCCAGGCCACCCGAAGCCTTAGACATCCCGCAGGTGGATTCGGAGACCGGAGAGCGACCCGTCGAACGACGAAGGTTTACGTAGAGCATATTCCCTGCCATGCAACGCTGAGACCTCCGCCGACACCTAACACACTGAAAGAGATCAGCCAGATGAAGGGTGAAAGGAAAGGAGAATTAAGGTGAAATGGAGAGACAGGAAACTCGAGGTATGTAGGCATTCCCCTGTCGACCCGCCGAAACCGCTCAGAAAACGTGTGTTAACCTTGTTTAACAAACATGACAAACAATCTCAATGGTTTAATTAAGATTTTCACAGTTTTAATTAATTTTCTTATGAAATAATAAAAATAAAGTTCCAGGAAATTAACTTAATTATTATGTATCACTGCTAAATCCTGTGCGGTACGCTAGCGCATCAGATCAAAGCTCAAGTAGCGAACCCTGATACAAAGAGTACCAGAACAAATATGTAATATCCGATTGTAACACACTGTGTTACTCTCATGGTTATGTGTTTGACATCAACAATAGCAGCGTTATTTGAGAAAGATTACGACTAGAGTTTCAACATATCAAAAAGGCTTAGGGTGTGTAGGTACGTACGTTCTTGTACTAGTTTGGTTGGAATGAAATATCCACGGCCTTTATTTTACATGGATTACCTGTGGAGCAACAACTATTTCCTACGCCATAGCAAGTCAATGTCTTTTTCATAAGCATGCTGTTTTACTTTCTCTACTACTAAGTAGAGGAAGTATTGTATTCCACCCAAAAATTCGAAGTCGAGATTTCACCGGAAATATGTTTTGAGGCCCCCTGGATAAAAAAAAAAGCATTTTTAGAAAAAGATCCACGCACGTGTGTGTGTGTCTGTCAGTCTGTGGACAGCATAACTCAAAAACGAAACGTCGGCTGAAAACCAAAGTTAATATTTAAGTCTAATGTCCTTCAAGGATGCCTCATGAAGATTTTGAGGAAAATTGCTCCACTCTAAACTATCTTTTACATGGAAAAGTTTTCCAAGGTTTTGATTTTCTTGAAAATGGCTAACGAAATTGATTAAAATGCCGTATGTTTGAGATATTTTTATGCCAAATGAAATTTATATTTTGAATTTTCTGGCTATATCCTATGTAGTATTGTTTACTCTGGATGACTTTTGAATAACTCGTAAACCGTAAAAGATCGGTAGATCTCGCTAAAATACACAATTTATGTCCAAATAATTTTTTTTTTTTTTTTTTTTTTTTTTATAGTGAACCATTTCGGGAATATTCCTTGTCATTTGTATAAGTTTTGGAGAACTTATGGAACATTGCTATTCATTTTTTATATGTTAGGCGTGCAAAGAGAACGGAATTTGAGAGCTTTAAAGCATTTGACTATCGCTCAAAGCCTACTGTATTCTAAAATTCACGTTGCACGTGCAAGAAAACGAGCAATAAGATATATATTTATCTCAACTAACACGAAGAAGCTAAAAGAATGAGTTTGTAAGAATGGTTAATACAAGAGTAGAGGAAGTCATGTGAGTGTAACACTTCAGATTTTTATAATCGTAATCGTGTTCATAATTCAGAATAAGAGCCTCGTAAATCTTTAACTTTTAATAATTTGTGAAATGAAATTAGAAGACTTTTCATAGGTCATTTCCATGATAACGATTAAAAGTTTTTTAGAGATTTCCCCTCCGCCCTAGCACACGCACAGAGAGAAAGAGAGAGAGAGAGAGAGACAGAGAAGAGTTATCTATTTATAATATTACTCTAGACTGTTCTGCATCTGTGCTTCGCTCATACCTCCTCACTTTTCACATATTTGAGGCACTGTACTTTATATCTGTACAGAAATATCCACACATAAGTAACTTTGTGATCTCTATTTATTTATTTCATATATTTATTAACCTTTGATCGTTGCTTCAAGATTTCCATTAAAGCAACATATACCACTAACTCCCCCCCCCCCCCCCCCCTCCCCGCAATAACTGCAAAAAATGCACGTATTGCTCTTCACTAAGGAATTATGCTACCGCAGTACTTGCTCCTATGGTGAAAATCCAATTAATAAATAAACCCCTGCGGTAACTAAAGTGGAGGAATAAACTAAAGCAAATATTTGTGATTTAGTAGATAAGTTGTGGTTCCCATATTTTTATGTTAACTAAGCTGGAGGCAGAATACAAAACTTACGTTAAATTTGTGTGAAATGTTTGCCTCTGAAAGTTTGGTAGATGTTGTTTTGCCTTTTGCTAATTTTATTTAATTCAGCATCAGTCCTTGTCATTATCCTTGGTACCATATTGAGAGAGCGAAGATCCTAGGAACAGTGTGTCCCGCCACTGTCTGCGCAGTACATTTCTTGGCATTTGTTTTTCTTCTTTTCCCTTGCTAAAAGGCTGATATACTACCACGAGCGGTCATCTGTTGGGTTCGCTTCTCGGTTGGTGCAATTGGCAGCTGACGTTGAGTGATTTATGCTTTGCCTGTTCCTTCTTTTTGTTCGTTTATCTTTCGCAGGAATCCATTTTACGGCAATCGCCAGGGTTTTATTTGTTCTTAGGTGTAGAATAATAGCTTTAGTTCGTCTATCTCTTTCCAATAAAACTTTCTGCTCAGTCAGTTTATTGCTCTGAAGCAGTATTTCCAACGGTGGGCATCCGTATTTGGTCTTCAGCCACTGGAGGAATAAAGATGATGTCATCATTTAGAGTGGGCATGTTCAAAATTTAATAGGATTAGTCCACAAACATTGCTCATATTATTCATGTATCAACTCATACTATCGGAGAGTAAGCATCAGAGACCAGGTTAAAGTGAAGGCATTTGGGGTTGCACGGAAACACGGCACCGTAATGTCCATCACTTGCCATGAAGTGCCAACACGTCCAATATCAGCCCCATTACCTTTTGGGTTTAATCTACTATGAGCAGAAAATGTGCTTCTGTCGCCCGGTAACAACTTGTTAACACATTTAAATGGGTAGAGGTTTGATACTGAATCAAAAAGCACTTTCACAGATTCACGTCTTTGGGATTAAATTCTAGTTCAGATACAGCACTTCTGTTATTACGAGGGTAGTTCAAAATGTAAGTTAGATATGTCTTGTTCTAAGACCATGGCGCGACAAGAATGGCAAATTCTCAGAACACGGTTCATGTTCCGGAATTCCTGCAGTCCTGCTTCGGCACTGATAACGGGAGCATCACAGTGTTAGAGTGAAATGGCGCGTCAACTGGAAATACTCCAAAGTTGAAGTACGTGGGACGGTACGATTCTTGTGGACAAAGCATCGAAACTGCACAGGACTTCACCTTGAAATTCTGCGCTATAAAGACCAAATGCAATGTCAGGTCTACCATAGTGAAATTAAGCAAAGCTCGTACACGACAATCAGCTCCCCACATGGCACACAAGGTTTGCTTCGATGGAAAATATGGAAGCATCGGCATACAATCCAGGTCTTGCAGAGTACGATTTTCATCTGTTCAGGAAATTATAAGAACATACGGGGAGAAACAGATTTGGTACAGATTAAGGAATTTGCACGTCTTCAAATGTCTCCGTGATCAAGGAACGGACTTCTATCGCTGAGGAACTGGCAGAGCGTACACACAATTGTTTAGAGAGACTTGGTGTTTCATGTATCTGAACCACTTTCCAGTGTAATGCAACATTTAATAATATTTACTTGGCCAGTCATGATCATGCGTAACCCCTCGTCGTTTTCCAGTCATTTTAGCGAACTTTTACTTTACAGAATACACGCTGCTCACTTCCGGAAACTCCCACCGAGTAAACCGTCTATTATGACAATGCAGTACCGAAATTAGTCAAAAGAAATGGGCGGAAGAATACAATTTGGAAACATGGGCAATTAGAGACACGCCTCAAGTCGAAACGGCCGTAGTGAAGTCACGTCACCTAGATGTTTCAACTCTAAAATTGACTATAATAACTTGTGACATTTAATTAAGAAAGCTAATGAAGGAAAAAGGCTTAAAATCATAAAAAGGCTATAAAATGTTCAGAGATTTTAAAGCCAATTTTGCATTTAAAACCTTCAAGTAGGAAGTAGAAAAACGGTACAATTCTAATTCATATAAAACCAAAATTCCTCCCTTAGTTTTGGTATCTGGATTAGTAATTAAATACTGCTGCTTAAAATACCTTTGTTCTACAAATTAAATATGGTATTGTAACAAAATAGCAAAATGTGAAATCCTGTTACTTTTCTAACACTTTATTGTCCTCTAAATTTGACTACAAATGCACAATTTCCTTCTCGTTGCTAACACAATTTATAGTCTTCTCTGCTATACAATTCACAGTTGTTCTTCTGATAATCTTTTTCAGTCTTTAAAAGTCTTTTTCCAGTTTCACTGTCTCTTATATCCTTACTATTACGAATACAATCATTTGACGACACATACGTACACTGGCCGACTCACTCAAGTAACTAAAAACTAACTGTACACACTTACACACTAAACAACTCATTTCTCGAACTAAATCTAAACTGACTCTGGTTGCTCTCGCAAGCTATATTTATACTGGAGCCGTCGTCAAGTGAACTCCTTTGAGTTATTTCCATGCGCACGTGCGCAAATAACTCAGCAAAATTGCCGGGAAGCTTCTGCACACTGCTGGTGTTATTGCGCTGTTCGATCACATACACACAGTCACTAATTTCCCTGCAGCCTCGGACCTCCCCCGTCCATTGTTTATTGACTCAATGTCACAGTATTAATTAAACCAAAACCTTACTGCGGTTTGCCCCCTGTTACGCTCTGAAGGTTAAAGGCTTACATTATGCTATTGTTGGATCTGAACGTTGGACCCTTTACTACAAAATACTTCTATGTCATAGTATTTTCAGACTGAACCTCGTTTTTAAGCTCCTATTTCTTACTTTGTAACTAAACTATGCAGCCTTAATAAGTACTGGTTAGACGAAGAAGCGAATGTACCAGTTAAGTTCAACAAGGATTAGGACACAGCCACACAGCCTGTGGCAAGTTGATCTTTAGCCGGTTAGCCGGAATAGTATGTGTGTTGTAAAAGGCAAAGTGATAAAATAAATAAATATATTGACATGCAAACTTTAATTTCTAAAGAGATTTGGCAACATTTGGCAGCATCAACTTTACATTGCGACTAAATTCATTCGAATTAAGGTAGAAATGCATTACAACATTGTTTACAATGTTCATGTGACAGTTGGGTAAATAAAAAAGAAACATTTATTTCCATTCGTCAAGAAGATAAATGACTCCAAATATTTGACACAAATATTTTTTTTCGGCCAAATGGTTCTTTATTGCACAAACTTGCTACACTCATGTAGAATTGTTGGTTAAGTACGGTCGAAGCAGTAGCTGCCACCCTGTATACGTAATAATAAGAAACATTTTCTGTACATTTAGATTCTAAACGAACATCTTCAGCACCTTCTCAGATGTCACTCTGTTGCTGTTAGAGATTAGGTCCTCTATGATTCAAGGAGGCTGTGCAATGAAACCTTATGCTCTGTGACGCTCTAAGTATATCCAAAATCTGTTCGCATAGTTCTCTTTTAAAAGTCTTACAAAAAAGACTTACCACTACATATTGCATGGAGCATGACATAATTTAAGGTGGGGACATACAGTTTATCGATTGTCTCATTTAGAGCCATCTAAAATTAATCGGATCCTTTGTCCAACAGGTATAATAAGTCCAAGAAGAGTATCGAAATTTCAAATTAACTGATGAGAATTTTGAGGAAACATTGCTAATGCATGACCCAATACATATCGCCATATTACAGCTGGAAAGAAAGCCGAATCTTTCTACTTTGTGAACACGGATCAAAAGCGCTTCTGCTGGTTAAAAGATTCTTAAACAGCTTCGTCCAACCGGGTTTGGAATTTGTAGAACTGGTTAAGCTAAAGCGCCATCCAAAGATGTTAACCTGAGCACAAGAATTTAATGATCACTAATTTGGAGCGAAAGCTATCTTTGAAAAAGGTGGAACCTCTTCGAGAGATTTACAGAATGCGGTATGTTTTGTTTCTCTCATTTGGGTTTATTTTTACTGCCAAAGTCTGAGAGAAAAGCAATCTGAAAACTATTTCCTCAAATTTAAAATGAAATGGATAGCATGAATAAGCAAAGCTACCTATTATCCTGGAATTTTGTAATAACTTGCTTACTGCTTACCACGGAGGTGTCTGCCTGTCAAAGAAATCAGGTTACAAAAGCACATCCAAAAAGCAACTACAGCAGTGTCACTGGAGGAAAACATTTGGAGTTATTTGCAAAAGGATCGTCTTACTCTTGGACTAATGACCCAGCTGTCGACGGGCCCTTAAACCCCACACTCCACTCCACTCCACTCTTGGACTCACAAGTGAAGGATTTGAACTGCAACGGAAATACTTAATATAACAATTGTACAACCCACGGATTTCTTATAACGTTGTCAAAATAAGTAAGTCATTCAAAAATAATTTGCTAAATACAGAACGTATTTTGTTTTCATAAGACTAAGTCAGAATCCTAAGCTGAGGAATAAACTGATTTTTGGAGACGAGGAGTCGCTTAGAATGCGCTGAGTTTTTGCAACTCTCACAATCTCAAATAGGGTAAAAACCCACATTCAAAACAGGATCTCGATCTTCAATATGTTATGCTTTCTCTACTACGTGTAATAAGGGAAGTGTTGTATTCGACCCAAAAATTCGATGCCGTAATTTCACTGGAAATACATGTTTTGAGACGCCCTGAATCCGAAAACAGCATATTTAGAAAAGGTCCGTGTGTGTCTGTGTGTAACTGCTATAAACAGCTTAACTCAAAAGCGAAAAGTCGATTAGAAACCAAAGTGGGTATTTAAGCTTAGTAGTAATTTCCAAGCATACGACACGAAGAGCTTGAAAAAGATTCCTCCATCCTAAACTAACCCTTACATGGAAAAGTTTTCGAAAACTTTGATTTTCTCAAAAATGGTTCTAAAGATTTTGTTCAAAATGCCAAATGTTTGAGATATTTTTATTACAAATAAACTATATATTTTGAATTTTCTGGCTATAGTCCATGTAGTCCTTTGATAAAAGAGATACACCAAATCTTACTACACAAAACATGTAGATTCGTTAAAGCACACAAGTTATGTCCAAATGCATTGTTTTTGTGGAGTGAACCATTTCGGAGATATTCATTGTTATTTGTGTGAGTCCTGCTATACTTATACTTTTCTCTCACTTTTTATCTCTCGGCCGTACAAAGAGAACGGAATTTCAAAGCCTTCATTTAGTGACCACTTTTAAAAAACAGGAGTCACTCAAGGACTACGTATTCCATATTCCCGTTGCGTCTACAAGAAAATGAGCAATAAAATAATTCTGCAAGTGTTTATCTCGGTTAAGATTAAGATACATGAGTAAGGTTTGTAAGAAGTTAGTAGAGAAAGTCATGTGAGTGCAACACGAGCGTTTCACCCACTCACAAAGCATTCAGTTCAATCATCGCTTCAAAGCATACTTTTGGACACAGATTCTAATTTTATTTAATGACTGTGTTGAATCAACTATCAGTACTAACTATTTATTTTGCAATAGGTTTTTCTAAACCTCACAAGGGTAGTGTAGGTAACATGTAAAACCATTTAAGTGTTTACGTTTTCTTGTTGAAAGTGTATGAACTATACGACAATCACCGATACAAGGAGGCATACATATGTATCTCTCCGTCTTCAGAATGAATGTTTGATGCGAGTCGAACTAAACACCTCTTGAATCCAAACCTTATCTCGCTCGGTGCTGTAGTAAGTGGTTCCTGATATAATGAGTCATGAACTGAGCAGATTTCACACTTAGGGACTTAAATCTCCCCTTAAGAAAACGCAGGTGGGTACATTAGAAGAAGGGCTGAGGACGTAAAACTTTCTAGAAGACGGTCCGTCCATCTTGCCAGTACAAAGAACCGGATGATTCATCTGAGCCTGCAAGAATTAATGCGCGACATCCGGAGCGCCGGAACGGAAACTGTAAACAACAGCAACAAGGAAATTCCAGGGTCGTATTCACGCGGAAGAGGGGCGTTATCGAGATCTCTTGCAGAGGACCAAGTTTTTATTGCATTATCTGCCGTCGATACACGCCACGCGCTGGCGGCGAGCCCGCTACACCCGCCCCCCCCCCTCCCAAAAAATCCACTGTGCGGTTAGAAAAACTGCTTGTCCCTTCTACATAAATAAGTAGCTGTTAGTAGTCCCCGAGTAATGGGGTTTATGGGGCCTGTTGCGGAATATCTGATTGAGTGCACGTGCTGCTGCTACTGACTTCCAAAACTAAAAGCGCCTCCAGCCTATCTTTTTGCCAAAAAGATAAACGAGTCTCGCATGCCAAACTATGCTATTAACGTTATTTATTAAACAGAGACTTTTACATACGAGTGAAACTCTTCTACAGAACACAAAATACGTTTTCCTCCTAATTATTCAAGTATAGGATTAATATTGTGACAATTTGACACATTCGACGAATCCCTCTCCTGACACCAGTGTAACAAAAACGACAAAAGTCCAATCCAATTACTTTCCCTCACTTTATTTTCTTCTAACTGAATGTAGAACAACACAGTTCTTTTTACTGATGTTAACACAGTTATATAACTCTCCACTGTTTTCTTCTCGTAAACTTTACTCATTCCTTTCGGCCTTTCTTCACCTTCTCTATCTCTCAAACATCTGTCTTTGACGATGCAATTAATCAACACAATTAACTGCTTCGTTATTTTCCTTTCGACGCGATCGTACTCACGCGGCTTTTGCACGCATACTAAAACTAAAAACTGACTCTTGTCTGTAAGTCACACACTCAGCTCGTTGCCTAACCTTTTTGCATAGTGACGATGAACAATCTTGGGCCTTTCTCGAACAACGCCTGTCGCCCGGCACTTCTCGAATAATCTCTAAATCCCTGTTGGTTCTTTCGCTCTGACTGTTGTCATGTGTTTACAACAGTTGCGCGAGGCAGCGGGACCTTGAGTGTCTTTGTTGCACCAATCGTCAGTGTTTTGAGGTACCCCGGCACCGAACCTTTGCCGTTGCCGCTGCTGTCAGCTGGCGTCACAATATAATTGATGACAGTGTTCACTTGAAGCTTTAATGAAATTCAGAGTAATGAAATGAGTACTACCAGTGGAGACAGAAACACTCAACATTACGCCTCAACAGCAGACCAGTGATTTTTAATGTTATGCGAAAGAGATGAAGGCGGATTTGCCTCCACCTATGACGCATTTATGTCTCGAAGGCGAAATCAAAATACTTAATGCTAAAAACGGAGGCGAGTAGAATGATAATGTGATGAATTATTCGTCAGAGAAAACATTGGTATCTCTTCATTAGACCCACTCGCATTATCGCCTTATCAACAAACTTGGGAATGTACCCAGACGACATGGTCATCAACTAACCTGACAGAGTTGTAGGTACCTCTTGCAAGACCGCAGTAATTGGCAGAGGAAAACAAATTCGAAATATTAAAACAAAGACATCCAATTGGAAGACCATCTCCAAATTATGGCATTCCGCTGGCGATGCACCTTAGCAAATTGTAAACAACTATCAAATGTTTAGGAGTCAACTTTCAACAGACGGTTTCTAACTCGGGCTGTATTTATAGGAAAGAGATGTAGCTGCCATCAAAACACGTATAATGTGAAGAAGTACCATTCCTAGCACACCCTGTCAAAGACAAAAATAGCAGAGGTTTACCAGAAGTAACCTAGCTAGGACAGAAAAATTAAGAGTGATGACTTGGGTGTCGCAAAAGCAACTAGAATTTGACTAGTCTACCAGCTCACAAGAGAGCTCCAAGAATATTCTACCATCTACCAGCCCTTACATCGAAGTAACGCAAAAGAGGGTGAAAAGAAGCAGAGATGCACAAAAGCTTTTACAGCACTAGTGCGATGATGGACAGATCCTGGACCGAAGAAAAAACATGTTATTACAAAACTGGCGACCCATGGTTTCCACCACAAAGTTTTTAATAGCTGTTTATGATGCAAAGGTTAAAAGGAAGAGTTTATTTTGTGAGTAGGTGTCATTCCAAAACGAGGCTTCAGGCCGAGTTGAGGAAACCTACGAACAAAATAAAACCCTTTTAACCCGTGCATCATACACTATTTTTTAGACAGTCCTAAATATTCATACATATAGATTATATATAAATTCAGAGTGGAAGTGAAATGATCCGTCAGACTTTAACAGTGAATTTCTCATGTTGTAAATAACAAGAAAGTCTAATACCAAAATGTTGAAAAGTTTAGACTTTATTGCAATAAAAAGGCAACAAATTGTGGGTTCTTTTAAATTTAATTTACACAAAAACCGTTGAATCTATTGAAATACGCCAAAGGAAAAAGTTGTTGTTTATTCAATTTTCTATGAATATAGAATTTAAGTCAAGAACCTTCAATCAATAATAATTCAGCCAGGTGATGATAAATGTTTTGATAAAAATATTTTTTTTTTAGATAAACTAGAAACTTTTCAACATTTTTGTATTAGACTTTCTTGTTATTCACAACATGAGAAATTCGCTGTTAAAGTCTGATGGATCATTTCACTTCCACCCTGTATGTGGTATTATTTTACCTTTCTCATGGCCATGATAGATTGCGATGTTCATTTGCCTTCTGTAGCATCAGTGTTGGCAACATGACTTTTACAAAACTATAATATTCTACAGTGGAAATAATAAAACGAAGAAAATTACGTAACAAAATTTAATTAATATTACCATTTTTTCTAAACTTACTCATATTCAAATTCAAATGGCCCGTCATTTTAAACAAACATTGTGTAATTCAGATTAATTTCCTACTGAAATGAAGCGATGGTCATATTCCACAAGAAAACTTCCAAATGGTTTATTTCACAAAAAAGATCATTTTTGGCATGAATTGTATGTTTTAACGAGATCTAAAGGTTTTGAAAATTAAGATTTGGTCTATCTCTTACGTTGTAGCAGTTATGCCAAAGTCGTCAAGAGTAAACATATAGCCAGAAAATTCAAGATATAGGTACATTTCATTTGTCGAAAAAATATCTTAAACGTATGATATTTTAATCAACGCCTTAGCCAACTTCGAGAAAATCAAAACTTTTCCATGTAAGGAATATTTTTAGAGTGGAGGAATTTTCTTCAAAATCTTTGTGTCGCACAAAGATGTTAAACTTAAATACCAACTTTGGTTTTTGACCGACTTTTGTTTTTGACTTATGCTCTTCACAGGCAGGCCACACGCGCACACACACACATACACACACACACACTCACATTCACATTTTTTTAAAAAGTTATTTTTTTTTAATTCAGGGAGCCTCAAAATACGTATGAAATCTCTACATTGAGTTTTTGGTGGAATACAATTCTTCTACCTACTATACGTAGTAGAGAAAATAAAAATGCACTAATATGTACATTTGACTTTCGCTCACGACATTCCCGATACAGAAAAATGTATACCAGAAATATTTATATTTCAGCGATGACAAACTGCAAAACGTTATTATATTCTAAAATGCTTGTTTGGTGAATAAGAAGTTGTTTTATGATTATAAAATTACTTCACTGTGGCAAATGTGCTGAAGACCTATTCCTTGCGATTATATTAAAACAAAAGTATTCTCGGAACTTTCGGAAATCTACATTCTGCTGACAAATATAAGCTCGAGAACTGCGTCTTTCAACAAGATTGAGTAAACATGTCACAGGCTTGTGATTCAGTGGTCCGCATTCCCAGAAGTGTAATAACTCTGCTCAGGTTTATAACCGGTGATTTGTCTGTGTGTTTTTGTATGCAGAACGTCTTAGAAGATAAAGTTTGTCAAAGGAGTGTGGGCAAACTGCTATCCAGGTCACTGACTGCGGTTTTCATGAACTAGGTACCTATATCTTAACAAGATAATCCACGCGTCGAAATCCTTAATAAGATTCAGGTTTTAAGTGAATTGTTATGTGTGCGCTGAATTATGTAATTAAGAATGCTAATCAATATTCTACGTGCTTTAATCACAATAGTGCCTGACAGGATCAATTCAGCATGTGTCGTAAAATTTTGTCTTCCTAAAATTCTCACTTTTAAATACGTCGAAATTTGTAATTCTACAAATTTAAGAAATAGTATTTTCAATGATTTTTTTCTGAAATTTCCATCAATTTTAAAGAGGAAAGCAGCAAAGGTATTTCTCCACTTTACAATGAGAACAAGGAAGTACTGGGAGATATATTATAGTCCTGCCTACACTGGACTAAATTGGCACGCATGACACGTTTATACTACAGAATCATTGAAGAACTTAGCACCTCGACGTGTAGAATCTGCCTATGACTTCACGGGGCGCATCCGAGAGGGCGGGGTGGGCTGGTCGAATCTCTGGAGAGGTGGTCGCGGAGGAGAGGGTCCCTAACCACTACAGATTGATGTCCTTGGTGGTGGCAGGTACTCTGGGTCTTCTGCCACCGTCCAAGGGCTCTAGAACCCCTGGGGTCCCGGCTCAGAGATCTTGGAGGATGAGGGATTTGCAGGGTGCTATTTACTGCCGATAATCGCTTACCGTAAAACACTTCTATAAGGCTGTTAGATTGGAAGACACGAGAGACAGGTACTTAAAAAAGAGACCGGAATTTTAGCTATACACACTTTTCTATCAGCACACGTCCCGCTACTGTTTGACTGCTCCATCAAACTTCGTACTCATTGTTGTTAATGACGCTGCTAATTTACAATATCAGCGGCTCCAATATTCTGGAATTTCAGATTTGAATTCGTGATCTTGAGTTCAATAGGCCAGCTCCAAACCAACGTGCTATCCAGACTGACCACTGCCAAGCTTATAATTTGTTCTCAAACGTAATGTTTACTCAGGGACATGTTGATTGAATTCAATGAATTATTTTCCTTTCTAATTTTCAGAAATGGCCTACAGGTGTATTGTCAACTTTGTTCGTCTTGAACGCCTAATCGCCGTAGCTCAACACGGATCTTGGCTGATAACTTCTTATTCATTGGCAGATGGTGCTCATTTTGTGCAGTGATTTTAATACCTGGAAATTATTCATAGCAATTATTTAGCTACAATACACATATCAGTTTTTTGTAATATTATTAGTCTCAGCAGTCAATAATTTCGGTGTCAATATGAAGATTCTTGGCATACCGAATACTCTATTTTGAGAAATTCATATATGAAATGTTTTGCAATTACTATTGACTAAGAAAAAACCAGTCTCATTTCTACTTTCCCCACCAAGCACACAGTAATTTTCCATCCAAAATGTACATTTGTGTGCGTGCGCGTGTGTGTGTGAATAGAGTAACGCAGCGTAACTTGGTATTTAAGACATATTTTTATATGTCCACCCCAGACTACTCTTACATGGTACATTTTTCAATAAGCTTCATTTTCTAAAAATACCTCTAACGATTTCGGTGAAAACACATATTTAAAATACTTTTATTATAAATTATATGTATATCTTGAATCTTCTGAGAATCTCCTCAGAGATTCTCTTCATGCTGGACACCTTTACATCACTGGTAAACCGCGAAAGATAGACAAAGTCTTACTATTTGAAAATCATAGCTTTTGTTAAAAGATACAATTTATATCAATACATTTATTTTGTAGAGTGAGCCATTCCCGAGATATGTCTTGTTCTTTATTTATATTTTCCAATATACTTTTTCTGAAATGCGAAGCTTTTCTCATCTCTTGGTCATGCAAAGACAACGTAAGTTCAAAACCATCACATAGTGACCAGTTCTTAAAAGATTTTACTATCGTTTAAGGCCCACTGTATTCCGATTGCACCCACAAGAAATTAGGAGTAGGATAATTTGTGCAAATGTTTATCTCAATTAACATTAAGTAGATAAATGAATAAGCGTTGAATAGTTTGTACAAGAGTGCAACACATGAGATTTATGACATATTCTGTGTACAGCAGCTGTGGAACAAGAGGTGTATGTTTCTTTTCTTGTGCTACCCCGGTGGGTTTGTCAGGGTATTGAGTTATTGCCCGTAGTAGTCATTAGTGACCAACATTCTACATGCGAGTTTGTCATCAAGCAACGCTTATTGCGACACAACTTCTATTAAACGCGAGCCCAACTGGGAATATTCCCTTGTCAGACTAAGGTAGCGGGCATTTAATATGCAATGGAGCCATAATTTTATGTGCTCTGACGTCAATACATGAATTATGTTCAAATGCATTCGTTCAACGGCAGCAATATCGTTATTAATAAGGCATGACGTTGTAAGGTGAAGGATGATAAAATTACAGCTTTAAAACTCCAAAAGGCACGTTCGATTTTGTTTAAAAGTGAATGTATTCAATAATTTATTTCAGATACTTTCCCATTAATCCAATAAACCTATTGATAGTATCGATACGTACATCAGGCCAATGAATGATAATCGATTGTTCTGACACACACAAACCGTGTGTAGGCAAACTTTGAAAGGAAAATCAGATTTGAAACACAGATCTTCCGCTCTACGCGCGGTTCTTTTAATCACTAGTTACCATAGCAAATCCGGCCACGGCCGTCAATTCTCCAACTGAATAGCTTTTTTCCGATACACCACATGGTACACACTTCATACGCTGTTACCAGAATACTCAGGATAAGCTTTGTTTGTCACGTAAACATCGGAAACATGGCATTTTAATTGAGGACGAGCACGAGGATAGTTGGCAGGCTGAAGACAGTTCGAGGTGCCTGCCCTTGTCAGGGCTTAAGCACAGTAAGACGGGATCTGGCATTTGCAGAATGGCAAAATGTGCTTGGGGTGCGTTTTAATCAAAGTCCTTTGAGCCATTTTAGGGAAAATGTGTAGTCATGTCGCATACCGTACACAAACACACAAACACACACACCACACACACACACCACACACACACACACTCTAGGCGGCCCGGGTTCGATCCGAGGGACCCTCATGTGGTATTCGTGTTGGACGAAGCGGCGTCAGGGCGGGTTTTCTCCGGGTACTCCGGTTTCCCCCGCCATCTCATTCCACCGGTGCTCCATCTTCATGTATCATAAGTGTCACCGCCTGCGGTGCCGTAGTAGTAAAAGCGGGCGTTAAACACTACAACAACAACAACACACATCTTTTTATAAAAATTTTATTTTCTATTTGGGAACCTCAAAGTGAGCATTTCCGGCGTTTTCGAAGTTTTTGGGTGGAATGACTTCTACCTTCTCTGCCTACTAGGTATATGATAGAAAGAAAAGTGAGAACTTTAGTTAATGCACCATCACCTGGGAAAGGCATTTCCAAGCAGAAGGATAGGACATTAGGTTCAATTCTTACCATTGCGCTATGACGTCACAGAAAACACACCACCCATACCTCGCATGCTCTGATGGCGTGTGCACACAATCACCAGACCGTGCTTTACCAGCCGTCAGTGTCTCATGGTTGTTGTTGCTGTGCAGGTTACATATTGATGATGATTTAAGAGTAGCTAATTTGAACTGAACTGCTTAAGAATTGCTATGCCTGGTTATCCTTGATTTGTGTACTGAAAATATATCTTAAAATTAATCTTGTCTTCTATTTTCTGTTACTGTTGATAACTATTTTGTTCTGTATTTGAATTATCTGTTCCATTGAATACAAAAGCCACACAACCCCGGTAGAATTAAAGCATTGAAGGCATTCAGGTTGGTATACCTGTTAAAGAGTTTCAAAACGCGTATTTGGAGTTTACCGAACAGATGCTCACCTCGCAAAGTAATTCAGGAAAAGATAAAATACGTTGCAATGTATTCTGAGGCATACTGTATGTGCTACACGGTCCAGCTTAACGCCAGTATATTGGAACTTGCTGGTCAGAAGGTGGGGTAAGGGAGGGGTGGGGCGAGAACGGACAGATAAGGCCGGCACCCTCCTCTTCTCGGATCTGCAACCAAAATTGGAAGCTGAGAGGGTGTAGACCACGGTATCTACGTTATCTGTAGCGCCCTTGTTGCGGGTAGAGGAAGGTTAGGTATCATGGAATTAGAGAATTGCCTGGTGTTGAAGGGAACTCGGGTTAGTTAGGACATCAGGGCTGTACAGAGCGAAAATGTTATTACTTTCGTATGCATGGAGAATACTCATGACGTGGCATATGATTTTCCTGTACAGAATTAGAGCAAATTAACCACTTATTATCTCAACATCTATTAATTATGACAACTAATGGAAGAATAATGAATGCAATAGTGGAATTATACTCAAATGATTCCGGAAAGCATATAGCTCAGTTACCAGACATTCGTCTTTTCAGTATAAGGAAAAAACCCTGGGAAAAATCATCCAGGTAATTCACCCCAACCAAGACTTAAAGTTGAAACGTCCTGAAGTGCAACAAACACGTTACTCCTACATCATGGAAGTGGTCACTGCATTTTTACTTTCTCTACTGTTAAGTAGGGAAGTATTATAATCCACCCAAAAATTCGATGTCCAGATTTCACCAAACAAATTTATTTTGAGACCCCCTGAATGAAAAAAATGCATTTTTAGAAAAAGTTCCCTGTCGGTGTGTGTGTGTGTGTGCGCGCGTGCGTGCGTGCGTGTGTGTGTGTGTGTGTGTGTGTGTGTGTCAGTCTGTGGACGGCATAACTCAAAAAATGAAAAGGACGTTAAAAACCAAAGTTGGTATTTAAGTTTGTCTTTCAAGGATGCGACACGAAGTTTTTGAAGAAAATAATCCCACCCTAAACTACCCTTTACGTGGAAAATTTTTCGAAAATTTTGATTTTCTTGAAAATGGCTCTAACGATTTTGATTAAAATGTCATATGTTTAAGATATTTTTATGGCAAATGAAATGTATATCTTGAATTTTCTGGCTATAGCCCCTGTAGCCGTATTTACTCTGAATGACTTTTGCATAACTGGTACACCGTTAGAGATAAGCCAAATCATACTATACAAAAATGTAGATCTTGCTAAAATACAAAATTCATCTTTGAATAAATTTTCTTCTAGGGTGAATCATTTCGGAGATATTCCTTGTTTTGTGTGTGACTTTTGGAGAACCTAAAACTTTCGTGGAATGGAATATCGTTGCTCATTTTTTATATGTTAAGCGTGCAAAGAGAACGTAATCTCAAAGCTTTAAAAGATTTGACTATCGCACAAAGTCTACTGCATTCTAATATTCCCCTTGCACCTACAAGGAAATAGACAATAAGATAAGTTGTAAAAATGTTTATCTTAACTAACACGAAAAAGATATAGGAATAAGAGTTTGTAAGAATGTTTAATACAAAAGTAGAGAAAGTCATGTGAGTGCAACACATCAGATTTTTGTGGAATGTAACATTTCCTCCGCTTACTATGAATAAGTGACACAGCAAAGAAAAAAAAAAAAAAAAAAAAATCTAATTTGTTGCACTTACATGACTTTCTCTACTCTTAGGCTAACTATTCTTACAAACTCTTATTCCTTTAACTAGTTCATGTTAATAGAGACAAATATCTTATTGATGATTTTCTTGAAGCTGCAAGATGAATATGGGAATACAGTAGGCTTTGAGTGATAGTCAAATCTTTTAAAGCTGATCGCTATATGAAGGCTTTTAAATTCCGTTTTCTTTGCACGGCCAAGACATAAAGTGAATAACGACCTTCCACTTGAAAAGAGTACAAGCATTGCAAAATCACACAAATAACACGGAATACCTCTGAGATGGTTCACTCCACAAATAAATGCATTAGATGTGAATTGTGTGTTTTAACGAAATCTAAATTTTATTATAGTAAGATTTTGTCTACTTTTTACAGTTTACCAGTTATACGAAAGTTATCAAGAGTAAACAGGACTGCATGAACTATAGCCAGAAAATTCAAAATATAATTTTAATTTGCCATAAAATATATTAAATAAAAGGTATTTTAATCAAAATCGTTAGAGCTATTATTGAGAAATCAAAATTTTCCAAAAATGTTCCCGTAAGTGGAGTTTAGGGTGGAGGAATTTTTTTTAATATCTTCGTGTCGCATCTTTGAAACATGTTAAATCTAAATACCAACTTTGGGCGTAACCGTTTTTGAGTTATACTATTCACACGGACCTTTTTCTAAACGGGCTTTCTTTTTAATCAGGGGAACCAAAACATATTTCCGATTAGATCTCAACATGGCAGTTTCAGGTCGAACACAAAACTTCCCCTGCTTGTATACGTTGATTCACCCTAACCAACATTTGAACTCTTGAGGCAAACACGTTACTCAAAAAATTAAAACTATTTTGCTGTTTAACGGCACTGTCAATTGCCAGGATCATTTCAGCGTCACCGTTGTGCCGGAATTTTATCCCTCAGGAGTTCTTTTACGTGACAGTAAATCTACTGACACAGAGCTGTTGTTTTTAGCACACTTAAAAGTCATCGGCCTCGACCGGATTTCAACCTGCGACCTTGGGATCAGTAGGCCAGCGTCTAACGAACTGAGCTACCCCAGACCGACAAAACAAACACGTTACTCCCACACTATAGAAGTAGAAACACCTACTATAAGTAAGCGACATAGTAAAATGTTCATATCGTAAAATATACAAGTACATTATTATGAAAATATACTTCGTTAAGACATTAAAGTCTTTTTCGATGAACTGCGATGCAACATTCACGAAGCTTTTGAAAATAAGCAATCCTTGTTTCGTCCTATATTAATTTGGTCCGGACATCGTGCATGTTGCTTAAAATGAGACACTTTCTATGAAAACCTAACATGAATAGAAATTAAATTATTTGGTTAGCATAATCTGTAAGGGGTCAATTAATACAATTTTAATGGTTAGAGAAATTTGGGAGTGTTTACTTTTTTCGTTTGTGCATCTCCTGAGTTATCTAAGTGTTCCCAAATACTCCAAAGTGATAAAACAGGGATATATTCCATAAAAAAACCTGACATGTTACGTTCACATGACCTTCTGTCCAACTCTTCGTCTAGTCCTACAAATGTTTACTCTTCTATTTACTTTATGTTAATCGAGATAAACATATGTAAACATAGTTTTATGAGTATTTCCTTGCACAAGGGGAACAAAGTAGATTTAAATGAAATATATTTTAAGAAGTGGTCGCTATGTGATGACGTTGATAAACCTTGCTCTTTGCTAGATCAGGGAAAAAATTAATAACAACTACCCTTTATGAGAAACGGAAAATTATGTCAAAGTTTAAACTGACAACAACGAATATCTCGGAAACGGTAACTCCAGAAAAGACATTAACATAATTGTTCACTTTAACAAGATGTTTTCTGAGATTTCATCTATGTGTTGAACTCTAGCGGTTCCGCAAAGGTAATTCACAGAAAATTCAGGAAATACCTAATTTACACCTATGCTATATAATAATTATATTTACCTACGTTATATGATACCTGCTTTTGTCATGAAAACATCTTAACATCGTAAACATATGTTTATTTTTATCAAAACCGTTGGAACCAGTTTTAGAAAATAATTTTCAAAACATTTTTCGTGTAAAGGGTAGTATGTATCGGGGAGGGGGACTTCCTTGACAGTTGCATCCTTCGAAGATTGAAATTAAGTGCCAATTTTCGTTTTTAACTGAGTTTTGATTTTTGAGTTATTGATGTTATTGACATTACATAGATACATAACCCACAAATACCTTTTTTAAAATGATTTTTTCGTATTTAGTAAGTTCAAAATATGCGTCTGCAGTGAAATTTTAGTGGTCATGGATGGAATACAAAACGCCCTGTAAGTACGTAGTACAGAAACTAATTAAAAATTATAGTTGAAGACATTACTAATTAGTACATATAGCGTTACTAATACTTCTGCTACAACCGTCAACATTGCGGTAATATTTCGTTTTGGAGGCTTTCCTACCATTGGAGGTTTTTGTCGTACCTTTTTGCCCTCGAAAAAGCGACCAGATATTATACAGCTTCAGAAGATAGTAGATTCACTCCAGTCATCATTAATTCATTTCACACATGGCTTCATGCTGACTTCAGACGACCAACGTGGGAGGCAGAGGTTTGTAATAAAAGCGTTCAGATATTGATTTTCAATCTCTTCACTTTCCGGAAGTTCAACAAACATTCATGAGATACTCAATTTACTGCACGCAATACTAAGTATGAAAATAAAAATGAAGATTAAACAACAAACAAATTGCTTAAATTGTTTTCTCTGTCAACCATAATTTATTTTCTTAAGTAATTCCCAAATCATTCGTGAAAGTTGTACTAGTTTCTCCACCACATACATAGACAGAAAGGTATTGCATAAAAGCACAAACTCGGATAGTGAGATTTCACTGAAAATATACATTTTTAGGTCCTGAGATAAAAAGGGCTCATTTTTAGAAAAATATCTGTGTATGTGGCTGTGTGTCAGTGAATAGTATAATTTCAGAAATGAAAAGTTCCTTAAATATCAAAAGTGATATTTAAGATCACTATCTTCCAAAGATGCAACTCAAAGATTTTCAACCAAACGCCCCTAACGCACACTAAGCTTTACTCCGAAATGTTTTCAAATATGTTCAATTCTTAAAATTGGCTCTAACAATCTTGATTGGAATGTCGCTGTTTGGGATATTTTTCATGGCAAATTATATATATATTCTGAGAATATGCTTTGAAGTCCTCTTTCTTTTCGATGACATTTACATAACTTGAAACCGTAAGAGAGACCCAAAATCTTACTTCATAAGGAATGTAAGTATATCTTGATGATGATGATGATGATGATGATAATGATAATGAAATGATAATGATGATAATGATAATGAAATGATAATTATGAGATAATAATAATAATAATAATAATAATAATAATAATAATAATAATAATAATAATAATAATAATAATAATAATAATAATAATAATAATGATGATGATGATGATGATTGACCGCCTCCGTAGCGCAGTGGTAGCGCGCCTGCCTGTGGCGCGGAGGACCCGGGTTCGATCCCCGGTACCGGCATGGGATTTTTTCCCCCGCTGGGAGGTCTGGTACGGGGTGCACTCAGCCTCGTTAGGTCCCTGGGGGGCCAATTGAGGAGCTATCCTGATAGAAAGGTAGCGTCCCTAAAAGGTCAAAGTAGTCGCCTTACGGTCGGGGGAGTCGGCGTGCTGACCCCCGCCACCCCCAACCTGCACTCCTCCGTGGCCTTGGCTGCGGCTGGAGGACGCAGCGGCCGGGCGATGAGGGTAACCTCTGAATAAGGGGAAAACGCCCTAGGGAAAATAGTAGTAGTAATAATAATAATAATAATAATAATAATAATAATAATAATAATAATAATAATAATAATAATAATAATAATAATAATAATAATAATAATAATAATAATAATAATAATAATAATCGTAACAACAACATGGGAATGCATATTGAATGCTGAAAGAAGTACAGTTACACACCTTTTATTACTTGTTTTATATTCGTCATGGGAAGATTAATATCTAAGATAAATTAAAATTAAATTGTGACTAAATTCAATCCAAATGAGAAAAAACACTAAGCATTGTTTACACAATGTTTGCGTGACAGTAAGTGAAATAATAAACCATTTATATCCATTCGTCAAGAAGTTAAATGACTTCAATTATTTCAAATATTTGACACTTTTTTGGCGAAACAGCTCTTTATTGACAATAATTGTATTAGACATATTATTACACTCAACACGTATGGCTGAAGCAGTATCTTCCACACCGCATGTAATTTTTGAAATAATGGAACTTATAAATGTGAAACATGTGAAACAAATTTAACACAACGCTGAATAGAGCTAAATGGTAGAAAAGAAAAGTAGTTGAATATCATGAGAGAAAGCGATTGATTTAATACCTTGGTGATATATTTTCAGGATTATAAAATGTATGGGTGCCATAATATTCCTGGGTTACCGCTTTCCTGCTCAAAAAAATATAATAATAATTGTAAGCCTGCAGCTGGAGCTTTGCAAGTTGCACGAGAACGGCAGTGAAGCGTGGACCTTTACGACAAAGAGAAAAGAGGATAGCAGCTTGAGAGACTTGGCTTACATGCAGGATGCCTGGATGCACAAAGTGGCTTGCAAAAATAAGAACTCAAAGCGAAACCTTTCATATAAAGCTTTTTTGAAACATAAAGGAAGGCCTTTTACCTAGGGAAATTGTTTTTATACTACTTTTTGATGTTAATAAAATACTTCAGTTACTTTCAACTTTAAAGAACATTCTTAAGTGCATTATGCTGTACATACTCGGGTGATTAATATAGTATATAGAACCAGGCTTATAATACAACCGTATATGTATATATGTTTTTATTATTTTTCGTTTTTTCACTCTCATTCTACCCTTTTCAATCGTGTCCTAAATACGGCTAGTGTAAAACAACAACGAATTTGACCTTATAGTTGCTTAAATTATGAAGCCCGGAACATAAGTACTTACAATATTGTAAGTTGGCATTACTATATGAGTTTGAGATCTCTTTGTGGTTTACTGGCAGAAAAATTGAGTTGGACAATTATTGTTGTCCCGGAATGTTGCCAAGGTAGCACAGTGGTAGAGTAACCGGACGAGGACCGAAAGATCCACAATTCAAATCCCGGCTATGGCACTGAATTTTGCAGTCTCATTCTACTGTTTACAATCTTGTCCTACGACAGCTAGTGTGAAACAACAATTTCGTAGGTATATATAAGTGTTACCGTAGCCATAGATAAATCACAGCTTATCTTTTCCAGTTGCAAAATATTTGATGAGAATTAAGAGAACCTTCCTGACCCATGGACTTTTTCGGAGGCCTCCCCGGGGGGCCAATCGATTGCTGGGAAGGATTTCCAAATCCTCCGAATTTTCGCTCCCTCCTTAGTAATTTCATTTCACCTTTCATCCCGTTAAGTTTCTTTCAAGGTTGGAAGTGCTGGCGAGCGTCGCGGCAGCAGCACCGCAGAGGAAATATATGCGCTCTGCTAATCTCGTCTTCCGGATTGGAAGGCAAGTCACTGGTTTTCAGGTTTTCCCCATGGGATGGTACAAGCCCGAGGGCGGTGGCAGCAGGGTTATGTCAGCTTCCGCTGGGGTGCTTCTCACTGGGAAAATGTGGTAACGTTCAGGGCACCCTTAGGATCCATTCGCCTTATCCTTCCTTCTGGGAGCGCCCCGTCAGGGGTATGGGTGCAAAAGAACGCATTTCGGTCGAGGAACTAAGCCCTCCTTTGCAAGTTGTCGCAGAGTTATAGAGTCAAGAGATCCTAAAAGGTATTTACAAACAATTCAAAATATACATTATATTTTTATGACAAAGTTACAATCCGAGCGCATTCTAGAAGTACCGGCTGCAAACCCAGGGTCACCAACCTGACTGAAGGTTTTTCCACGGTTTCCCTCGTTCACCAAGACTTGCTGGGTTTGATAATTTGATCCGCAAATTTTCCTATCTTGCGTATCACTATTTCCTTCTTCACCTGTCGGTCTGGATGGCTCAGTTGGTTAGCCATCAGCATAATTTTAAGTACAATTAAAAGCGACAGTCCCATATCAGTACATTTACTGGCATATAAAACAGCTTTTGCAGACAAAATTTAGGCGCATCGGCGAAGCTGACAACTAACAGCGTCGTTAACAACCAAATTTTTTTTTTTTTTTTTTTTCTCATTTTCACTGCCACACTAGATTTCGCTAATCATCCATTCTGGATATGTTATGATCCAAAGTTTGGTACCTTCTCAATAGACTACTGATCCAAGGCATCTACCTTCTAAGTCGTTGAGGGTGCAAGTCCTCCAAAGCACAGGATAATCCTTGAAAAAGGAGACAGGATTGTGATATTTTAATTGAAATGGTATTCACTTACTTGATGAAATAGAATACCCATAAAAAATTAACAAAATTTCTGTGAAGTGTTCTTTTACGTAAGAAGTTCCTTTAAAATATGCACTTTGCGTTCTATCTAGTTTTAGCATGTTTTGACGTCTGGCTAAATTATGAAATTTGGTAGTTATGGAACTGTTATTTTTTATCTACTTAACAAGCAGTGTAGTGTTTCTGATGAAGCAAGGATCTGAATTTTGTGTATCAAACGCAATATTTATTTACCTCATTCAAGCAGTAATAAGGAAATAAAAGTGTGTGTGAACTGAGCAACTATTTTGTTTCTATAATTATCTCCTTGTACAAACCTTGCTGGAAGATGTGTAGAACCAAGGAATTCCCTGCTATGATTCTCGAAAGAAATAAGCTTGAGGGTGGATAAAAATTCCGACACGTAATTTCTCTACTACCCTACCTATTGTGCAAAAGAGGCAGTATCGTAATTCACCCAAAAATTCTATGTCGATATCTCACCAGAAATACATTTTTGGGCCCCTTGAATCTAGTAAAAGCATTTTTAGAAAAAGGTCCGCTGCGCGTTTATGTGCATGTATATGTGTGTGTATGTATGCAGGAGCATACTCAAAAGCGAAAAGGCAGTTAAATAGAAAGTTTAGCGTTTTAATTATCTTTCAAGGATGACAAGAAGAATTACAAGAAAATAGCTCAATCCAACTACCCGTTATATGGAAAATGTTTCATTAGTTTTAATTTTCCCAAAAACGGCTCTAACGATTTTGATTGAAATGCCAAAGATTTAAGATATTTTCAGGGGAAGTAAGACATGTTCCTTGAATTTTCTACTATTACTCTCTGAAGTCCTCTGCATTCAGAATACCTTTTGTATAATGGCCAAACTGTAAGCACTAGATAAAATCCTGCTACACAAATAATATACTAGATCACACGCTTTAGCTAAATAACATTTTTGGTGATGTTAGTTTCAATTTCAAATACAAGGCACCGGCGTAGGTCAGAGGTTTCGTTCGTGACTCTGGTATGATGGTCCGTATTTTAATTCTCGGTTCTGGGTGATGATTAAGTCGGCTCTGTGCATGTCTGTCTAGCACATGTGAGGTATCCTCAAGATCCAACGTGATTCGCAGTCTACGATAAAAGCTGAAAAATCCTTTCATTACATCGCCACCTTCACCGACGTATGGGTGCCTACACTTCAGGAATAGGCCAGTTATCGTTTGGAGAATAAGGTTACCGCTGAATATTGACCAGACCATATGGGGAGCCATCACATAGTCATTCACTTTTTAAACATCTGCATGTCGGTTTATTTACTGCATCATTAGAAATACAATGAATGCATAAATGTGTAATGAAAGGTTATCTCTATTAACAAGAAATAGAAGAATAAGTTTGTGTACAACAGTTGATATGGAGTGAGCGGAGAAAGTCATGTTAATCCAAAACATCAGAGTTTTTATATAAATAAAGAGCGCTTCCTCGTCCTGAAGTCTCGATGTAATCTGTTAGGAAAGCGCCCAATTATCTTGCTTTAAATGGTGTACAGTTGCCGCTCCACGCATGAAAATGGAGACGTCTGTTGCCGGTGCTGGGGGTGACGAAACATTTTCCCTGCACGACCTGTAATTAACCGAAGGATGCTGTAACAGCCGTCGAATCCCTCTTCATCACATCCACACCATCTTCCATGTAGCGAAGCGCCATCTCTTGGCATTAGTGCAAATTTACGGCATCCCCAAACATGGAGAATGTTGTCATAATGGTTACCCCTGGAATATTCCGGCAGGGTGGGGTTGTTTTGTGGCTCAGTGACGCTCTGGTATTTGGCAATTGGATTTTCACCGCCACAGAGCAGCAGATTCCTGCCACATGAGCTTACCCGTGATCCACTGTGTGTGCATCCTCCGAGAAGTAAGCCTTTCATCAAACTTGCCGCCAGTGCTAACCACTGCACTTCTCGGGAAATGCATCCTTACAAACTACACTCAACTTGATTCGTCTTAAAATAAAGAGGATTAACACTGCCTGTGTAATTTATTTATGGTTCTGATGTATAAGATATACCAGCGCTACATTGCAAATTAAGAAATCTGACGTGTTACACTCACATGACTTTCTCTACTCTTGTACTAACCATTCTTACAAACTCTTATTATTCTATATTATCTTCTTCGTGTTAGTTAAGATAAACATTTGCACAAATTATCTTATTGCTTATTTCCTTGTAGGTGCAAGGGGAATATGGGAATACAGTAGGCTTTGTGCGATAGTCAAATCTTTTAAAGCTTTGAGATTCCGTTCTCTTTGCACACTTAACATATAAAAAAATGAACAACGATGTTCCATTTCACGAAAGTTTTGTTTTCCGAAACTTTGTACTCACATAACAAGGAATATCTCCGAAATGGTTCAACCTACAAGAAAATGTATTTGGACATAGTTGTGTATTTTAGCAAGATCTACATTTTTTGCAGAGTAAGATTTTGTCTATCTCTAACGCTTTACGAGTTATTGAAAACTCATCTAGAGTAAAGGGGACTACAGGGGCTACAGCCAGAAAATTCAAGATATACATTTCGTTTGTCATAAAAATATCTCAAACATATGGTATTTTAACCAAAGGCGTTAGAGCCATTTTCAAGAAAATCAAAGTTTTCCATGTAAAGGGTAGTTTAGGGTGGAGCTATTGTCTTCAAAATATTCGTGTCACATCCTTGAAAGACTTTAAACTTAAATAGTTTGGTTTTTAAACTACTTTTCGTTTTTGAGTTATGCTGTCCACAGACTGAACAGATACACAGACACACACGAACCTTTCTCTAAAAAGGCTTTTTTTGGATTCAGGGGGCATCAAAACATATATTTCCGGTGAAATCTCAACATCGAATTTTTGGGTGGAATTCAATACTTCCTCTACCTACCAGTAGAGAAAGTAAAACCCTGATGTGTTTTACTTACATGTCTTTCTCTACTCTTGTTCTAAATATAGTTGCAATTATTCTTTTTCTATCTTCTAGCTAGTCGAGATAAAGATTTGCAGAAATTATTTTATTGCTAATTTTCTTGCAGCTGGTTACTACACAATGCTTTGAAATTCCGTTCTTTGTACGGCCAAAGGATGAAGTGAATAACGACCTTCCATTTGAGAAAGTGTAAGAATTGGAAAACTTACAAAAATAACAAGGAGTATCTCCGAAATGGTTCACTCCACAAAAACATGTATTTGTACATAAATTGTGTTCTAATGAGATCTACATGTTTACTTTCTCTACTAAGTAGATGAAGTATTACATTCCACCCAAAACTTAGATGTGGAGATTTCATCAGAAATATATGTTTTGAGACCCCCTGAATCCAAAAAAAGCATTTTTAGAAAAGGTCCGCGCGCACGCGCGTGTGTGTCTGCGTGTCTGTCCGTGTGTCTGTCAGTTTGTGGACAGCATAACTCAAAAACGAAAACTTGGTTAAAAACCAAAGTTGGTATTTAAGCTTAATGTCCTTCAAGGGTGCGACACGAAGATTTTGAAGAAAATTTATCCACCCTAAACTACCCTTTACATAGAAAATATTTCTAAAATTTTGGCTTTTTGGAAATAGCTCTAACGATTTTGATTAAAATGCCATATGTTTGAGATATTTTTATGACTAATGAAATGTATGTCTTGAATTTTCTGGCTATAGGCCATGAAGTCCTGTTTACTCTGGATGACTTTTGCTTAGCTTGTAAACCGTAAGAGATAGTCCAAATCTTACTGTACAAAAATGTAGATGTTGCTAAAACAGACAATTTATTTCTAAGTAAAATTTTGGATACTGAACCATTTCGGAGATAGGTATTCCAGGTTAGTGGAAGTTTTGGAAAACTTATACTTCTATCTAATGGAACATCGTATACATTTTTATAGTAACCGCTTTAACTGAAGACTTTAAAAGATTTGACTATCGCTCAAAGCCTACTGTATTCCCATATTCTCCTTCCAAGTACAAGGAAATAAACAATAAGATAATTTCTGGAAATACTTATATCTTCTGACACAAAGATGTAAGAATAAGGAGTAGGAGCTTGCAAGAGTGGTTAGTACAAGAGTAGAGAAAGTCATGTGAGTGCAATAATTTATTTATTTATTTATTTATTTATTTATTTATTTATTTATTTATTTATTTATTTATTTATTTATTTATTTATTTATTTATTTATTTATTTATTTATTTATTTATTTATTTATTTATTTATTTATTTATTTATTTATTTATTTATTTATTTATTATTATTATTATTATTTTTTTTTTTTGTATTTTAAGATTTGGTCTATCTCTAATGGTTTATCGGTTATGAAAAGTCATTAAGAGCAAACAGGAGTACATGAGCGATAGCCAGAATATTCAAAATGTACATTTCATTTGCCATAAAAATCTCTTAAACATATGACATTTTAGTCAAAATCGTTAGAGCCATTTTTGAGAAAATAACAATTTTCGAAAAAATTTCCATGTCAAGCATAGTTAAGGGTGGAGGAATGTTCTTCAGGTTTCTTCATTCTTGAAAGATGCAACTTAAATACCAACTTTGGTTTTCATCGGACTTTTCGTTTTTGAGTTATCCTGTTTACAGTCAGATACACACACGGCCATTTTCTAAAAATGCTTATGTATGTGGTAGCTCAGACATATATTTCCGGTGAAATTTCGACATCCAATCTTTGTGTCGAATACAATAATTCCCCTACTTACTATACGTAGCAGAGAAAGTAAAAAATGTGTATGTTGCAGTCATATAGCTTTCTCACTCTTGTACAAACTATTCTTACAAATACTTATTCCTCTATCTGCTTCATGTTAATCGAGATAAACATTTGCAGAAATTATCTTATTGCTAATCTTCTTGTAGGTTAAAAGGGAATACAGTAGACCTTAAGCTATAGTAAAATCTTTTGTAGTTGGTCTGTATGTGATGCTTTAAAATTGCATTCTCTTTACATGGCCAAGAAATAAAAATATCAATATCAACTTTCCACTTATAAACAATATAACCATTTGAAAATTCAGACAATTGAGAACGAATACCTCAGAATTAATTTAGTGTACAAAAAAATGAATTTGTTATATACTTCGTATTTTAAGGATATCTTGGTACATTTTTTGGCAGTAAGATTTTGTCTATCTCTTACGGTTGACCAGTTAAGGCAAAGTTCATCAAGAATGAAGAGGATTTCTGAGGAAATTACTAGAAAACTCGAGATGTATATTTAATTTTCCATAAGAATGGCTTAAAATGTGGAGTTTTAATCAAAATTGTCACTTTCCAAAAAGTCAAAAATTTCCAAAAATGTTCCAGGTCTGTAATCCGAAGTGTGGGGATTTTCTTGAAACTCTTGGAATTGTATCCTTGAAATCTGCTGAAATTACATATCAAGTTTGGTATTTAACCAACTTTTTTTTTTTTTTTTTTTTTTTTTTTTTTTTTTGAGAGAGAGAGAGAGTCAAAGCAGGAAAATGTGTGAAGAATTTACATCTTGGTCATAAGGCAATGTAATATTATTTGTAATTTTGAAACATGTTCATTATGTAGGGGCTTTATTGCATTACCACAACCATTTTTATATCCAATAAAATAAATCGAATGATAGTTTGGTAATGCAGATACTGTCAACAAGTTTTCAAAAACAGTGAACAGTAGTACATTGAAGGACTTACTAAAATAATCCACAAGTTGTTTTAAAATCCTATTTTATTCCCCTTTCTCCTGCCTGTGTCAGATAAGAAGCCATGGTAGCTCAAGCTATAAGAGCATCAGCACATCTTGTAGTTCGAGTTACTGTCATGAATGTTGCAGTCTCTTTTAACATTGTGAGCCCTCTACATGCTTGGTATAGTTTAACTGTTTATAAATGTGCATTTGAAGGTAAAATGCCATTGCCCATTGCTATTAAACACGATGGATATACTATCCCAATAATGCTTGGACGTGCAGAGCTTGTCTGAAGAAAGAGGATTGGTGCATTTTTATCTGCAGTGAGTATACAGCTTGAACGACAGTGAGAGACGGAATGCAGTTTCATTCCCTCTCTCTCACAGGAATTCGCCGAGCTTCACGTACGGCCCTTTATTGCATCATCACCTCACACCACTTCTACGCAAAAATGTTTTAATTACACTTTTAATAAGTAGAATATTTCCCTCTCCATTTTATATATTCTTACACGTGATATCACGCTTACAACTAATGTGAGTTTATACGCCGACCTCACAAATACATACGTGCACGAGCGACGATATTGTCCACAGGAAGACTAAACTACATCCAGTACCATTTGGACTAATTTTAACAGACCCCGATTTGAAGTAACAAATAAATCTGCCTAAATAAACTAATATGTGTATTAATTTAAGTAATTATTTTGTTTTGTGTACTGAAATATTAACTTAGAAGTATTTTACTTCACTTCTGTCGTGCCTGTTGTTGAAACCAATGGTTTTACTTGTTAGTGAATTTTTACCCTTGACACATACCTATAGTGAGAATACTCAAGATGCGTCGCTTAAATTGAAATCAACCTAAAAATAAATCACTGGAAAATAAATCATTAACCACACGTTAATATGTTTCAGTAAGTATAAATTTCTAAACGTTAAGTACACAGGTACTTGTTAGAAATGTTCATGAAGTGCAAGCCCACTAACTTTGTTATGCTGGAACTCATGAGATTAACATGTTTACAGAGTGTAGTTTCCTCTATTTAAATATTCACACTTCTCGCATTTAGAACTAATGGACGAATTATCAGTACATACCTTTGGAACATTTCTTTTTCATCTACTTCTTAAAGTAGCTCTGTCGGCTCTTTGTAAATATAACATTGCATTTTCGTTGGGAAAATAAATTTCTTTAAATTTTTATATATATTTTCAAGGATAATAAGAGTGGGATAGTCAGTAAAAACATAATACAATACCTTACTTCAGAACATTCTTGGCTATACTTACTATATAAAATTAATTTTATACTGGTTTATAGAAAACTTATCACCACGTAATGTAGATGATAACGAGGCCCGCCTCGGTAGCGTGATGGTTAGCGTGTCTGCCTCACGTTGAAGAGGTCGCGAGTTCGAATCTCGTTTAGGGTAAGTTATCCGGGTAAGTTTTTTTTCCAGGTTTTCCCTACCCTGAGAACACAAATGTCGGGTAACTTAAAGCTCCATGGACCTCGGGCTCATTTGAGCATCATTTCACCCGTTCGTCCGATATGACACAATGTTGGAAGACGTTAATTTAAAAAAAATGATAACGATGTATATCCAAAACTTGATTTTTGCTTACTCTAGTTTTGTTAGTAGAATAGGATGGAATGAGTACAAATATATTAATACTCATATAAGATTACTTTGGTTCATAAGTAGAAAAACACCTTCTTCAGTTAAGGAGAGGAAAATGTTTTACTCGTACATTTAAACTCATTTTGAGGAAAAGTTCTTAGATGCTTTTAATTTTGGTAACATTATTTGTTCATTTATGATTATTAAGGTCATAAGATCTTCTAGATGTTCATTGTACAGAAGCGCACATATAGTTAATTTAAGATAACTTATCTTGCATTCAAGTGTCTTTTCTAGACTTTTCTTTTTGTATCTACTTTGTGCTAATCGAGATAAACGTTGGAGAAATAGTTCCATTAGTTCCATTGTAAGAATAGTTTGTGCACGGTATGTGAACATAAGATATTTTGTTACTTATGCCTGAACAAACTGGTATTAAAATGAATGTTCATTTTTGCTGCAGCATATTGCACTGTCTAGACATCTTTATAGTCGTGCCAATCCCTGGTGCTATAGGTGCAGACACTTCAGTTTGGACCTGGGGCTGCGCACAACGTATTATTATCCCTGTTTACGTCCCTGCTAAGGCTAATGCCATACAGGCACCTGGGAACAATGCGAGGAGACTACTCCCGTGAAGGAAAATTCAATCCCCCAGGTCCCAGGAGAGGTTTTCCTCTCGGAAGAGGCTAGGATGGTGACGAGGGATGGTCAAATGGGGTGGGGGTTCAAGTTATCAGCATTGCGGCTGTTTCTGCCCTCTTAAAGCCATTGCATCGAAGTATCGAGAAGTGAAGATGGCGGTAGGTAGGTCGGTAGACACCGTGTGAAAATTGGGTAATAGCTTCCTCCGTTCTGTTCGTGCACAAGTGGAGCATGAAACGTGTTCCCAATTGTTTCTACAAGAACTTTTCAAATATATCTGATACTTAGCAATCACCTGAATTTTTAAATAATTTCCCATTTGTTTTTATTCTTATTCTACAAATTACTTCCACTTGTTCATCCGGTTAAAAGCGATAAACCGACAATGTTTTCTCTATGGTTAATACTACGATAACGTACATTATCTATTCTGAAACCATACATATTTCCTTATAAATCGATTCAAATTATTCAATAGTATAACATAATCTTTGTATTAACTTGTTAAAAGCAAAACAATGACAAATAATATCACATTTAACTATTTAAAATAGGCGAAAAGAAAAAAGTACAACAATGAAAAGAAAAGAATGGAAAGAAACAACATCGACGTTACGGGAACGACTAAAGCTATACATATTAGGAAATAAGCTACACATCTTAACAAAATCTATGCCTTTTCTTCATTAGTAATTTCCTACCCTTCTATCCAGCTTTAAATGCCATAAACAGAAGAATCTTCACGTTGAACATTTTTTTTCTTTGTTCATATGTTGCATATCTGATTTGTAACCAAAATCCTTTAAATAATATTTGAGAAAATAGAAATAAGCTTTTCTTCTTTACAACAAAATTTTGTTTATCATGGGAGGGAGTTGTTGAAATATTTATCTTGCATTTCTGAACATATTCCTGAAATAAATATGAATTTAAGAGTATACTAAATTCATATATGTAATTTCTGGATGGAACGCAAAAGGATAGCAAAGAGCTCACAGTTCGTCAAATGCCGGGATTTCTTAACTGGGAGTCATCCATTTCCATTCTACTCTAAGGCGTTTTAGTAAACTATTTCATAGTCATTATCCATAGAAAAAACAATATTTATTCAAATTAGCTCTGTGAAGCTGCTTCCAAAACTGTTAATTTCTTTCATTGCTCATATAAATACTTAAAATTAAAATGAGTTGAAATGATATTGAAATATATACAATTCAAATTTAACTTCAAGAGTAATTTAGTGTTTTTATTATAGCCATAATTATTAAATTTCCATCTTTATGTTGAGCCTTTTATTTCCAGATGGCTATGCAATAGCTTATAAGAATTTGAGAAATCAATATATATATATATATATATATATATATATATATTTTAAAGTACAAATAGAGAAACAATTTTTAAAGGAAAATACGCAATCAGATCAGATTTGTTTGTGAACATACTTAGAAACAGTATAAAAATGAAATATGTATGCTACTAAGTTATAATAAAGATAGCTGTATAAAAAAATAACAAACTTGAATTTTATTATTTATTATAAGGTTTTCAATTTTTGTTGATTTAGCGCCTCTTTAAATGTGAAGTTTCGATATGGTAGTGAATATTAAGATTCAAAGAAATTTGAAATAAAAAGAAAAGGAAAGAGACAAACAAACACAGAATAGCAATACTCCATTTTATTTTGATTTATAAAAGTGAAACCAGTAATTTGAGGAATTTCTATGACGGATATGAAGTTCGTAAAAATTATAATTAATCGTCATATTATAAGAAAGAAAAACACTATAGGAATTTCTGCTCTTTTCATTAGTTTCATAGTACTACTTTTCAAAGTTAACACTAATTCATAAAATACAGTATACATTAATGTCAATAATTTATGTGCCGAAAACATTATCATAGAGACAAAGGTTGCATTTTTCCTGTTTTAAATATCAAGATTTTTTTCTCATTTTAAGTACGAAAGTTTACGTTGATATGCTTCCCTAAAGCATACGAGTGATTAGGGTTTAGGTTGGTTAGAGTCTTTAGAAATGAAATTAGAGATTCTGAATAGTAAACTACACACTTATAATTCCTATAGCGAATATTACTAAGGTTCCTTCAATGTTTAGAGAACAGAAAAAGCAAAGCCTTGTGCTTTATTATAATAGAGTGGGCAGACGGTGCAGATGATGATATAGACGGTTATTGCTCTGAGAGGAGGAAGGACTTGGAAGACACTTGGCTATGTGGGGCACGTCCTGGCATATGCAGAACGTTTTGAACGTGTCTAGATAGGGAGGTAGGTAGGAGGCCGATAATGCACGCCCCCCTCCCGCCACTATCGGCTCCCACCGTTATAATAATATGGCTCACAACATGAACTTCAAAATGCTCGAGGCGGAGCTGTCTGGGGTAATAACGCCCCAACTGCGGGGGATTTGTCCACGAATATTTCATTCCATATCGAGTTCTCACAGAAAAATTGCCATTACTTGGCTCACGCTTCTCCTTTTCAACAAACACCTAGAATTTCTCTTAATTAACGTACAGATTTTTCCGTGCTTCATATTACGGCATGAATTTGCAATTGACATTGCTACAATTTTTTAAAACGTTCGATTAACAATATCGTTAATTAGCAGCTATAAACCAAGCTTGTCCGGTCGGCTCCAGGCATTTGGAGAAATAAGTAAGGATAAGTAAACGCGGCAGCGCTCTCTATCAGCGTATACACCAGAAGCGCCCTGCCGTATAACCAGAATCTTCTGGAGTTTTCTGTTCTGCCCGGCTTCATAGCATTCTAGGGTATTTCCATCGGCTATATAAGAGAGCGTTCTCGCCAGTCAGTGGGTTAGTGAGTAAGTTGCCGATACATCAAGTGGGGTTCTACATGTCTGACTGTGACGTGCTGATTCCGCGAGAGATTAGAAATGTCTTGTGTTCGATTCCCTAGCTGGTGAACCACCCAAAGAAGCAGCTGCTTCGCATGCATTTCATTACACGGCTACGCCACGTAGATAAGTGAACTGTTAGTAAAAATTGAGCTATCCATTAGTGAAGTGCTAGTTTAAACTAAGTGAAGTCACAGTATTAGTTGAACTAGATCTCACTGGCGAAGAGACTGAAATTAGTGAAATAGAGTGAAAACTGGACGGTGACAATATTTAATACTAGGCAGATTAATAATATTCAACAGCATGACTTTGGGCTTAGATCACCTCTTTCTCAAACAAAAAATTATTTCAAGTATTTAATCCACCCAGGCATTCTATATCGAGATTTTATCTGAAAACAACGAATTTGTTGGAAAATATCAGTTCACTTCAGCCTGCGTCTGTGTGTTTGTGTGTGTGTGTGTGGGGGGGGGGGGGGGGCGGTATAGACAGTATACGTGAGAAACGGAAGGTCATTTAATACCAATCCCAAGGATGCATGTGACTACCAAAATGTTTAAGATGATTCCCAACTCCAACTTTACATGAAAAACTTTCGAAAATTTTGAGTTTCTCAAAAATGGCTCTAATGATGTACATTTAAAGTTTTCTAGAAAAAACCTCTGAAGTTCTTTTCATTCTGAATCTTACTGTTGCCAAAAATGTAGGTTCCGGCAAAGCTTGCGACATGTGATATATATAGTGTTAAACATTTCCAAGGCATTCTCAAAAATATATTTGGAAACCTTTGGTGTAATATTTTCAGCATTTTTCAATTAATGCAAACGTTAAACTTGAGGCAGATACTTCCTGAGACAAAAATAATCCATTGGCATTGGAAAAGTTATTTAAATTAAGTTAATTTGTGAATAATGCAAATGCATTACTGTTTTATCAATTTCAAACCAATTTGGTTGGTATCTACAAATTTCCGTGGAACATTAGTATATAAACATTTAGTCCATGTGTGCTATGGTTTATCTGTAGGGGGAACATTTCAGACATACACCCTCAATTTGCTATGGGTGGTTTCTTCCAAACATTTATGTATAAAACGTTCCCATATTCACATGCAAAGACTGTTCTACATATTTAGAGGTCGGAGTTTATGTCTTTATCTTGATTTTTAACAGTCACAGGCAAATTTAATTTGGTTTAACTTTTTAACTTTGTAGGTACAAAGTTTCGATGGCAGTTATTTTATGCTTGAACACAAATACACGGACAAACTAACCATATGTAAAGTACAACAGCGAACGCCAAATAGAACTATGGAATATGAATTGGAACTGGCGGAAGATTTCAACATCATTGCCAAGCTAAGCCCGTTATGTTTAATAAGTGGAAAGGATGATGCAACCAGGTCTGACTGTGGTAGATGTAGGCGCATTGGAGTTCATAGCTTTTCCAGATTGAACCCTATCCAGGTTCAAGAGAGTGTTACACGGTTGAAAGCAACCAGTCCTCTCCTTAAAGCACATTGCCGCTTAAGCTGCACGCCACCGTCTATCACACCTAACCCTGCTAATCTGCACCATTAAAGAACATGAAATGCGAGGAACCAGCAACAGAATCGTGATAATTCCACTACAGCACTTACTACCGATGTAGAAAATCAAAGAAAAAAGCCAAAGGTGACCGGGCCAATAGGTACCGAACTAGAGATCCCCTAAATGATACTAGCCTAGTCCCCCCCCCCCCCCACCCGATAAACATAAAATTTGCTGAAATGAAGATTGAAGCCCAAATTGTGAACGCCATAATTATTATGGATAGAATACTGCATCACATGGCGGAATTAAACAATAAGAAAATGTTAAAATCGTTACATATATAAAGCTACAGGATCTGGGAGATTAGTTGTGACTAAAATTGTCAAAAGGCACGAAAAGGTACAGACAAGTCATAAGGGGCGAGCTTCAGGTAGTCAAGCGAGACCTGGTAAGACCAGTTTTCCTGGAAATCGCTCAGTGCCGGTGTGAGCCGGAAAAAAAGGGATGGTCGTTTCTTCGAAACCCTGTTGCTAATTAGGAAGTGAAAGGTATAGAGAGCGTCATGACGCACAGACTTGCCTGCTAGAACCCGGAGAGAAAGGGTCGTTTACAGTTGCCCTCCATAACCCGGCGGGTCACTACACTCGTCGCCCATATCTTCAGTTACGGGACTTGTATTCCGGATCTTCAAGTGTGAGGACACATTATAGTTAATATTAACAATCTTCTGTCTTAGTAAAGACACGATAACGACTCAACTAATTTAATAACGATCGGCAAATCTCACGCTTTCTTATTTTGGTGAGAATAAAAGTGTTTCAACGAAGTTCTGGTTTTATTCGCAAACACTCACGCATACCCTGATGTTAAGATCACATGCCAGAGCAGCCGGAGCAGAAGACACCAGAAAGCAACAGTCGGAGTAGGAGAGTGGAGCGGAGGAGCGACGATTCCCACATCAAGATAAGGTTTTTTCCCCTTTACATTTGAGCTAACTTTTGCAATGAAATGTGTTAAAGGACAAAATATAACTAATCTGAACCTTTGTTGGCAAATCTTTGTCAAAGATCAGCACTTCCTTTCATTTTTTGATTCTATAGACGTCAATTTCATTTTCGGCTTTCCCTTTTTCATTAAAACGATTTTAATGTCAGCAGTTTCTGTGCTCCCTATCACAAAGGTTTTTCAATGCCCATTAAACCCATCTTTCCATGCCTTATAAACAGCAGCGATAGGGAGATAATAGACTGTTATACATCCCGAACAACGTGTGGCATTGGTCCCACACATACACCCAGTTTTATCACCGCGCCGTAATTAAAACAACGGCAGGTTATTGCCAATGCCCTGTAAAAATCGTGCCTGAATCTTCGCCGAGTCCTCACACAACGCCAACTATAAAAGGAGCCGTAAACCGAGAAGTAAACTGAAGTTTATGCCCACAAATGAGTACAGGCAAGCGTTTAACTGCCAGTAATGACACATCAGAATCTGTTTTAAAAGGCGGTGCTCTAATTTCAAGTTGCCAACGTTCAGTGCGGAGCAGTGCTTTACGGTGCTTCCTGCTTCGCAATTGTTTTTCATTTCCCTTTCCTTAGACAATGCATGCATAGCGGAGCACGTACAAAAAGGAGTAAAATATTGTTTTCTTTTGTCTTACAGTCGCTGGTGTTTTGTTAGTTTAAAAGCAGAGTAAATGAATAGAAGTTGAAATAAACAAGTTAAAAAGGGGATGAAAATGACTACGTTGTCTAAATTACGGTTCACGAGTATTGGTGTTATGGAGGAAGTTGGTTTCTTTGTTCTGTTGTGATAGAATAAAAGTAATTACTTTTCATCTATGGCTAATGCAAATTTTAACGGTGGGTGGCTCGATACAATATCCAAACATGGCTTGCCATGCCTTGCGGTGTTGTACAGCTAAAATGGTGTGAAATCGCGCTGTGATGCCAGTGATATAAATATTATTTGCACTCACAAAATGTATCTATACAACAGGAAAGAGAATAGCAACAACCATCTACCAGCCGCCATTACATTTTGCGTCCATCATATTTAACAGGAATGGGATGTTTATGACTGAACCAAAGGTGAGGTTGGCATTTTAATACTCGAAACGGAGTGGAATGGTTCAGCCGCTAACGTCCGTGGCTGGCATTTCGGAGGTTGCGGGTTCGATCCCCGTGCCCGACCTTCCTGACCCACTGGTTTTTTCGGAGGTTTCTCCGGGTCGCCAGGCGAATACTGGTATGAATTTCCATATCCTCCGAATTTCCTTTCCCTCCATATCGTTACATAAATTATTTCATTTCACCCTTCATCCCGTTACGTTTATTTCAGATTTGGAAGCGTCGGAGAGCGTCGTGACAGCAGCACGGCAGGGGGAACAAATGTGGTCTAAAAATCCCGTTCCTCGGATAGGAAGGCGAGATACTGGTTTCGGGATGAGATGGTACAAACACGAGGGGGGAGGGAAATTAAGCCAGCCTCCACCGGGATGCTTCTAACTGGGAAATGTAGGGACCTGTCACGTGCTCTGTCGTGGCAATATTCCTGCCTCCCTTAGGATCCATTCACCTCATCCATCCTCCCGGGGGAGGGGTGCTCCGTCACGGGCACCTTGGTCGAGGAGCCAAGTTCGCAAGTTGTCATTATGTCGTAATAACCAAAAAGACATGCCAATTCCTCGGCAACTGACCGCGAAATGGCTCCGCGATCTCCGTGTTTCGAAAGTCCCGAGTTCGATTGCCGGTGATCGCCCAATCTGAGTCATGAATTTTCTGCCTTTACCCGCATTGGTAAGCAAATGCAGAGATGGTTCTTCTTTTATTGCAGCTTTCCTATTCGTCATTTTCTGTACTCATCACTTTCTTCACTGTCATTTTTTCAGGGTTGTAGGACCGGCCGATAGTGTTCGGCACATTATGGCTGGACGTTGAAGGTACGCTTTGTAAGGGTTTCTTCCTGGCTTCATTTGGGGCTGCTCAGAACAGTCTCTGGATGCTCGGGAAACCCTGATATTAGGGGCTTGTGGGTGGGTTTGGGTGACGTCGATGCTCCAAACTGGGACTATTTGCGAGGACCACACCTTGGTCTGCATCTTTACATTAATATTTTTCTCAGCAACTTTGCCGTAACTTTTTATTTAAAAATAATTTATCCTGACCATATATTACAATAAATGTAGCCTGTAGCCGTAGCTCAATCTTGCTGTGCAAAGGGTCTTGGGTTCGATTCCTGAGTGGCATTTTTCTTCCACTAAAATTATTCCCATCCTCCCTAGACCCTAAAGGTATGAATGGGAATGTGAATGTGTGCGTAGTGTAATATAAACCAAACAAAATAATAGAAACTCGAAGTTCAAAACCACCGTAAAACGAGTGAACAATTGTTCCAAACGGTTAAAAGCCACCGATATGATCTTCGATGTTAAAGGTGGTATACAAATGGAACATTTAAAAAAAGTGCTCAGAATGGAACTGTGGGTAGCTGAACAGCACGAAATTCAAATAATTTTCTCAAAGCTATATCCTTCTAAAGGTTTGAGAACTAAGTACATTAAACGAACATTTCTGAAGTAAATGTATTACGGTTGGTATATGAAGTTCTTCAGTATCAGAGTTCTCTCTATTTATGTTGATAACGCTGTACTGTATGAAATAAAGTTTGATATTCCGTTGCGTTGAAAAAAGGCTATAACATATTTATCTATCGCCATTCATTTCTGAGCCTTCAGGGCTATTTTCTCCTTCAGGACATTAAGATCATTTATAACAAGAGAAATATAAACCACTGAGGATAGATTGTTACAACATGCGGAAGTTGAAAGATATTCCAGTGCATAGACAAAGAAACCTTGCCTCTGGCGCGGAGGAGCCAGGTTCCATCCCCGGTACCAGCATGGGGATTTTCCCCCGCTGGGAGGTCTGGCACGGGGTGCACTCAACCTCGTTAGGTCCCGGGGGGGCCAATTGAGGAGCTATTTGACGGAGAAGTAGCAGCCCCAGGTCCAAAGGCCACATAACTGGCTGGGAGTGCTCGGGGCGCTGACCACGTCCCATCCTCCAGTACTGCACCCCACTCATGACGCCTGTAGTGGGCAGAGGTGGGGGTCTCAGCGACTTGGCGTTAGCCTTCACGGGCTGTTGCACAAGGATTTATTTTATTAGACAAAGAAACGCTTTTCCGAAATGTCAGTTATAAAACACAGAAGGATACTCTATAGCTGTACCTAAAAAGACAAATGGAGATCCAAAAATGTGCAAGAGAGGCTGTTTTAAATGCTTATAGCCTTTTAAACATAATCTCAATACCAGATTATTGCATGGAAGGAAGTACAAAGCTTCCTTAATAGCTAAATCGATTTTAACAGAATTTATTATTATGTAAACAAGTAACGTAAGTATTAATATGGGCAAAATTATATATTAAAAATATAACTGTTTGGATTCCTAAAATTTGGATAGCGCTCATTGGATATGTATGACTTAAATTTTATGACAATCAAGAAAAAAAAAACTTTTTCATTCTATCAAATAGTAGAAACATTAGTGAATGCGAAATATGTATGACTGCCTTTGGCGCCATTTTTAAGTGCATGACAGCAAGTTTAAGTCCCGCATGGATTTTAATGTAGAACGATGCATTCAAATCTGTTTATCGCTGCTTTCTCGCTATTTATATTTTTAGCATTTTCCTTTCTGTAACATATTCCTTGCGGAGCAGATTGTTTGTTACACTAATTAAATTTGCTGCACATGTTCACAAAGACATAAAAAATAAAAATTGGCCTACGTTTACTGTCAGATGTCTATGACTTAATTTTTAGCACACGTATATCGGTTTTTGAAAAATAAAAAACATATTTGTAAGTTTAGACATTTTGGGGCCTAAACTGAAGAAATCACAGAAGCACCTACAACAATTTTAAAATGATGTGTATTTTAAACCTAGGTTTAAAATATTAGACCAAACTTTCGAATATTTTATCACTATGGAGGTTTTTAGTGACGTAACAAAAAGAATTGATCACAATTGCTAAATCATTAGAGAAAAATGCAATTTAGGCTTTAACTTGTTATCATGGCACTGTGCCTAATGTACGAGAAGTTATTAGTTTTGAGTTTCAAATTTTCAGTCCTTAATAGAATTTGTGATTAGGAGAACAAATAGCATAAGGGTATTAATATGAGCAATCTTTCATACTAAATATATAATTGTTTTTCGTATCCTAAAATTCAGCATTCATTTGGTCTGTTAACATTGGTGTTTGTTTTCGTTAACAATCAAAAGGTCAGCAATCACACGAAAGCAATTGCTTAAGGTTGCATTACTGCATAACAGCACTAGAGCACATGCGCGAGGCAAGAAAACCCACGAGGGTGTTTCTCCCAACGCCAGGAGGAAGAATCTGGGTCTCGTTTTAATTTAGAAACAAAACCCTCGCCAAAGGTGGAAAATCGCCCGTTATTGTTCTGTCTCATTCCCTCTGGGGAAGCCGCGATGCTTCTCTCTCTCTGTCTGATTTTAATTAGTTGCCTTTCCCTTCCCTCCAATAGGAAAGGTCAGCATTTTTTAAACTTTAGCCGCCGCTGCCTTGTAAAGTCGAAATAATGGGCGCAGGTAATGCTAAGTCGCATGGGAACGATCCCCCACCCACCCCTAATATCGAAATGTCTTTCGTACTCTTCCTTAGCCCGTTTTTGACATTTACACCAAGACAAGCACCTCTCACTTCTAGCGAAACATCTTACTTTGCACCAAATAACGACCTTAATTCCAATGGGTGAAGAATACGTGCTAGTTTGGTTATTCGCCCAAATAAATTCAAGACGTACTTTTTATCTTTCCATACTAACCTTAGAAATCTAAGCAGCTTCGTTTTTTATTACCATCGAGAGTGAGGGAGGAAAACAGAATACAATATACTTACATTTTCCCGTTTTAGAAGAAAATTGATTCCTGCAATTATGCTAAAATTGGATTAAATGTTTTTAAACTCCCAATTATTACTCTATTATTGTATTTATTCACCCTGCCTGTGGCTAACGGGACTTAAATGTCTGAGTTGAAAATTAATATAGTGTTGTCCTCAATCTTCGACCAAGGAAAGACAGCTTATTCATTTGTAAATTAGGTAAAATTTTTCATAATTACATTTAAACAAGGATACATTAAAGGGACAAAGAGTTTGAACATCACAAATTACACCCTAGTGTGTTAAATTAAGCTAAATTACCATTACTCTCAAAGCCCTCAATTGTTTTTCTTGAAATTTTTATGAATTATTCTATAGACCATGAAACCTTTTTCAAGGGATTGTTTGCGTCTATGGCTTATATGGTTGAGTCCATAAAATATTTCACCCAGTATACAAATAATAAAATTTACTCTTAAAACATGGGAATTCGTGTACCTTTTTATTAGAAAGTATTAGAGCCAGAGAGCTGAACTTTCCGGTATATGTATACAACACATAGTTAAACTTTTTGAACTACAGCAATACTTTTATAATATATATTAGTGTTATTAAGCAAGCAAAAACATTGTAAATGTTCTACATTTTTACTTTTTTGACATTAAAATACTTTTTACTGCATAGAAAACTGGTATACATAACTAAATAATTGAGGTTCAGAAGATAGTCGACTATGCTAACAACAAGCACGCAAAACTGTGATTCTGTATTGTAGGTACTTTCGGAGAAAAAGGTACATGATTCACAGGTTTTAAGAGTAGTTTTCATTGTTTTTCTGCTGAATGAAACAATTTTATAGACCCAACTACATAAGTTATCAATGTAAATAACCACTTGAAATAACTATTCTGATTTATAGAATAATAATCCATAAAAATGAGGTTAGGTTTTGTTATTCTGTTTAAAATAAACTTCTTTCAAATTTTTGGCAGTGTTATTACCATTTTATTAACACATGCCTCGTAACAATAAGAAGTGAGCAGGTTCTAAGATTCTGGGACTTACATTGACTAATATGGACATCTACCATTACAAAGAAATTGGAATACTGGAAAAGAGTTTATCAAAATGTGTTTAACATTTCCTAGGGCAAAGTGGTTGCACATTCTTTTTCAAATAATTCAGGAGGACTGAGGTACAATAAAAAATAATTCAAATCCAACAAAGGTGAAATTTTCGCAGAACTTAATTTGTGTGCATTAAGTGCTAATAATTGTGTTTTATATGTAAGTTACTTATGTGCCTAATGTAGCTGGGTTACATCCACTATGACCCCACCAAAAAGACAGTGACATATCATTAAACCGTTTCAAAATAGCTCGTTAGCGCAGAGATAATATGTGATTATTCACAAAACATTTTTTTCCCATGTCTAATGCGGTATTTTGTAGAGATCTTACCAGTTTTATCTGGAAAATTATGCTGACCAGCAACACTTACCTGAAAATAAACAAAAATAAACATGTCATTAAAGAATTCAGCTCAGAATGCATAGAAAAGGCTGCAGAATGGACGATTTAAATACAATTTAAACGTATGAATTTAAAACTAAATTCATAAAATAAAACATCAAGGCAAGCATATGAAAATACATTCGTTTAAAACATTACCTATTAATAATTATCTCCAAGAAACAACAAGATATATTTCTCAAGAATGAGTTCTAAAAGCATTTTTTTAAAATTCTTGCATATACATTTCTTAATCTTAATCTTATGGTTGATTTTGGAATATGCACATAAGAATAGCCTTTCTTTCGCGTTTCTAAAATATGCATTATTTATAGTGGTTGATAGAAGGTTTGTGTACCATTAGCTATTAACAATGGTATATTGTCACACTGATGTCGCAGATTGAGCTACAATTTTATTTTAGAGTAAAATCACATCGAAAACAATAATTCCGTGTCTCGTCTTTCTCTCCCAAAGAGCTCCTATTCACCGGAAAAAAAATATAAAGTTTTAAGCTTAGCGGCTGATTAAGGTCTATTTTCCATTCATTAATCGGCTGCCTAAGACAACCAGGATTCCATGTAGCGAAGAAAAATTCCGCCACGCTTACGTTTTGTTATTTCCCCAATGATGGGTGCCTCAAAGAAATAAACCTGAAGAGATAAAAATTGTATACTTTTATAAGTTCTCACTTTTAGCACTTTCTTTTTAAATACAGTATATCTAACAATTGTATTTTATTGGTGAATCATTCTAATTTGTATAGGTAGGTATAGTCTTTTCAAATTTGCGCCTATGTTGAAGAAACCCGAGACATAGGTATTTTTATTTTTCCAACTACTTTCACTAAAATAATCGCAGTTCGATTTGTAACATCAATCTGACAGTTGTGCTTCTTCTTCTTCTTCTTCTTCTTCTTCTTCTTCTTCTTCTTCTTCTTCTTCTTCTTCCATTACTACTATTTCTGTGTCTGCGGCCATGACTAACATAGTATTTTTACATTTCCACTGCACACTCTACAGTAAGTAAGCATTTGCTACCGAGATTTTACAGAAAATATATATATTTCGAGACTCCCCGAGAAATCCCCCAAAGAAACGAGAATACCATTTTAAGAAAAGGCTTTTGTGTATATATGTTCGTCTGCTTGTGTTTGTGTGTGTGTATGTGTGTGTGTGTGTGTGTGTGTGTGTGTGTGTGTGTGTGTGTGTGTGTGTGTGTGTGTGAGTCTGGCTGTGTCTGAAGCAACATTAATCAAAAACGGAAAGTGGGTGGAATAAAAACTTGGTATTGTAAGTACAGAGTCATCCATGGACGCTACGCAAAGACTAAAGAAAATCCCCACTATCGAAATTGCTCTTTACATGGACATTTTTCAGAACATTTTGATTTTCTCAAAAATAGCACCAGAGAGTTTGATGAAATTGCATATATTTAAAATATGTTTATAACAAATAAAATGTATATCTTGAACTTTCTGGGACTATTCTCTGAAGTGGTGTTCATTTTGAATAACTTTTGATAAATCGTAAAACATAAATATACAAAAACTTACAGAATAAATAATACAGATGTCGTTAAAGCACACGATTTTCATTTTTATTATTATTTCTTATTTGAGTATCTATACCATTTCCAGATATTCCTTGTTATTGGTTTGAATTTTCGATACCTATACTCCTCTTAGTGGGAAATTGTTATTTGTCATAGATACCAGCCCTTAAAAGTTTAATTATCACTCAAAGCCAACTCGTTTGCCTAATCGCGTTGTACCCCATAAGGAAATGTGCGAGAAAACAATTTCTACACATTTTTATCTCGATTAACGCAAAGGAGATAGAAGAATAAGCGTTCGTAACGAAGAATTGTTTGCACAAGAGTGCAAGTTATGTGAGTGAAACTCATCAGATTTGTATTTTTAAATAGTCAATAATTCAGCAACTATTAAACTGATACAAATTACCTTTAGGGTATTAAAAGAAATTATGGGATTAGTTTAAATAAAATTGAGTCTTTAGCATAAAAATGTGGAAAATATTAATTTCGCCCAAAATTTCCAACCTTTAAAAATTTTATACATAGAAAAAGCTGTATCATTTTTCAGGGATATAATTACCAATATACGTTAAACAGATGCACTATTATATACTCTTTTAGCTTCATTTTATGGTTTAGTTATCATGGGAAATGTTACCGATTTTCAAACGTTACAATGTCACACATGTTGAACGGAGAGAGAAGCATCGGAGGCTCAGAGAGTGAACCAGTGAAAGAGAGCGAGAAATGTTGACGTTCAACGCAAATCGAATCCAGTGCTATACCAGTAATGTATGGTTACAGCTCGGAAGCTGAAGGTCCATCAGTTAGCTAAATACCTAAAAGTGCCCCAAAAAGGACCTAAAAGCTGGAAAAAAGGACATAAAGGGGTGGTCCAAACAATTAATAATTTGAGTATATTTAATGCAAGGCGACACCATGGCCGAGCGGTTAGACCGTTCGCCTATCACCCTGGGTTCGATCTCAAGGGATTAGCATGTGGTATTAGTGGCAGACGAAGCAGCGTCTGAGCGGGTTTTCTTCGTGTTCTCCGGTTTTCCCCGTCACTCATTCCACCAACTGCTCCATCGTCACCATTCCATTCATCGATTTCGCCTGGCTGCACTCTGTCCGGTCCATAGGGTCGTCTGTTCCCCGATAGGCACCTGGCAGCCACAGTCTTCTAAGTTCTAGAGCGTTGTATGTCCTCGTTAAGGCGAGGGTAATCAGGTCAAGAAGATGTTTAATGTATATGTTTGATAATACAACATTCTAATCGTTTGCAGCATGCGCTTCTTATGATTCAGGAATCAATAGTGGACATTCTGGAGAAAGAATGTATCCTTGCTAACGGAATATTAGAACTAAAGCCCTACTGTATTTGTCTCAGGAGTTTGGCTATGACCTTGTGATTGACACAAGGGAACCTGGGATATCGCGCTGTTGCTTTTCCTCTTGCGCTGACCTTTTACACCCTGCTTCAAAAGAAACTTATCCTTTCTTTCCCGGCACAGAAAATATGTGAAAGAACATGACTAATACGTTATATTACCACATAAAACAAAGCAATTATGATCATGCTGCATTTCAGGAAAGTTATAATTTTTCCGAAACTGACACAAATAACAAGGAATATCTCCCAAACAGTTCACACTACAAAAAAATTTATTCAAACATAAACTGTGTGTTTTAGCGACATCCACCGTTTTTGTAGAGTCAGATTTGGTCTCTCTCTTGCAGTTTACGAGTCATGTAGAGTTGTCATCTAGAGTAAACACGACTACACAGGTTATAGCCAGAAAATTCAAAATATACGTTTCATTTTTCATACAAATATCTTAAACATATGTCATTTTAACCCAAATCGTTAGAGCCATTTTGAAGTAAATATTTTTTTTTTTTTTTAAATTTTCCATTTAAAGGGTAGTTTAGGGTGGAGACATTTTCTTCAAAATCTTCGTGTCACTTCCTTAAAAGATGTTAAACTTAAATATAAACTTTGGTTTTTTATTTTTTGGATTCATGGGACAGCAAAACATATTTCCGTTGAAATTTCGACATCGATTTTTGGGTGGAGTACAATACTTCCTCTACGTAGAGAGAAAGTTAAAAAAAAGCATAAATAAATAAATAAATAAAATAAAGTTCTTTCCTTAACTTCCTGGCCTGGCGTTACATTCACGACGTTCGGGTCAAATAACAACACCAGAAATGTGCATTATCCCGGAAGTAGCCAATTTGAAACTTATTCGTGATTTTTGCGCTGTTTTGCTATTATTCCTACTTGATGTACGAGGCTCTGTGGGTAAGAAAAGAAAAACGCACCTTGCTGTTTCCATAGGGACAAGTCCTAGGGGCTAATAAACCAAACAAAGCAGACCAGGAATGAAAACACGTTATAGACATCTGCGTCCATTCGGGCTCGATCAGCAAATCCCCAGCCCAACGTGCTCTATGGGATGGGCTATTTTCGGGACTCCCATAAACATCCTGCTGCTGCTGCCATCTGCGTTCAATAACCTGAAACTGTAAGGAGCTGCTATATTTCCCCTTTTTTGTTCCATCTCTAGCAGCAACTTTTATAGCCACGTTCCCATTCCAACGGAGCGCCTATTGATTTCATCTTAACGCGTATAATAAGTCGTAAAAACGATTCTGCGTTCGATATTTAAATTTGCAGAGAAGTGCCTATCGTTTTAATGCACAGTCTGTATTGATTCACGCGAATATAACGGTTGCAGCTGTTTCAAAGAGCAGACTGATGCTCCTTGCAGTTTCTTTTGGAGTCAAGGCATCAAAATCTTTTAGCGAATAAGATGCTTTGGCGATGAGGCTTTTCAAAATCAAGGTAAATATAATATATTTGCTATCAACAAACCATTAGTGGTAGTGGAGGTGGTAATGCGTTCCTTGAGATACCATAATTACTATAAAATATTCTTCCCATTGGTATTTAAGGGAAGATGTAGCTGAAGCTTAAAATATCATACAAAGTTATTTAATCAAATTTTAAAATTGTGTTGCCAGATTTAGAACAATTGCGTGAAGTGTCATATAATTTCAGAATGTTTTCTCTCTGAGTTATAAAGTTTTATAACCTGAGCTGACAATGCTGAAAATAAGAAACATTTCCACAAAAACTATTTTCTATAGATATGGAACTGATATTAATTTGGCATACAGTTTCCCTACGTTATATGCAACATGTTCCTCCACATATAATTTTAAAATTTGCTTATTTTTAATAAAATAATAAATATTAGTAATACTAACATTTATCTCCATACTCTTCAGTTATTACTTTAGCACTGAAAGAAAACTTTAGACACATTCTATTTTCCTTCATTTCTCATAGGTTTTTGCATAACGCTTTCTCAAATACTGCAATTCAGTAAACCCCGTGGCATAACAGCCCATCCAGGCCAGGCCTACCACCCAAGCGCTGCCTCTCCCTCTGTCCACCACAGGCGTCATGTGTGGGGTGCAGTACTTGAGGTGGGACACGGTCAGGGCTCCGGTCCCTCACGGCTGGTTATGTGGTCCAGGCACCACTACTTTTCATTTCAGTAGCTCCTCAGTTAGCCCCTCAGGGGCCTAACGAGGCTGAGTGGACCCCGGATCAGATCTAATAGCAGGAGAAAATCCCCACGCCGGTATGGCGAATCGAACCCGGATCGCCCGCTTGGTGAGCAGCAACGCTACCATCGCGCTGAGGATATGACCACATAATTCAGTAGTAACAAAAATAATAGCAAATAATAAAAATAATAGCATATAATAGTAATAATAATAATAATAATAATAATAATAATAATAATAATAATAATAATAATAATAATAATAATAATAATAATAATAATAATAATAATAGCAGCTTATTATTATAACTATCATTATTTTTGTTGCTTTTATCATTCTTAAGCTATAATATCAGTGCAGGATGAAATGTTTCTAAAATGTATTAAATATAATGTGTATTAGTGACCTTTAATTAATGTAATCATTATCGTTTCCATGGAATGATAGCGGAAGAGTTCTTTTCTCACATATTAGTATACATATGGTGTGTGTTTCAAGCTGGTCCATATACTACGTAGTCCACATTTGCATTTATTTGAAATATCATGGTATCTGTCTTGGTTGCATACGTGATGATGGATTACTACCTTTGTGTAAACATGGTGCAAGTTAAACTAGAGAGCTCCCCTGTGGTCATCTGTCATTACTGAGATTTTCAAGAACGAGGGATCCACCCCATGTGCTCTTTCTGAGAGTAATTGTCACTGCCATGTTTATATTCCATTCTAATGAGGTATTCCATGAAGGTTTCCGTCTCGACTTGTAAGTAGATTTTCCCCGTGGGGAGAACTTGGAGATGTAGGAAGGTTTCCTCAGGTATGTCGTCCTAACTTTGTCCAATCGTTTGTCGCGTTCGTTGGCTAGGAAGTGCCTCCGTACGATGCAACTGCAGCAACTTTATGACCGAATAATTACAGTTACACAGTGCCGATGTTTTTCAAAACTATGATTGCTTTTGTTGCTACCACCTTGCATTACATCTGCTTGTTAAATGTGATTCGTTATTTTGTCGATGGGTTGGAACAAATTGGACAAAATTGAAGTAAATATGAACAGTTGGAATCAATATATAGAAAGACTGAACGAGGATATAATACGTAGGATCGTGTATGTTTATAAACCTCAAAGTAAAAGAGATGTTGGACGCTGAAGAAAGAGGTGGTATCGCTATCAGCCAAATTGCTGGTGTGAAGATGGAACTCCAGTTGTGTGTTGCACACACTACTTGTCATCCTTAAATGAGTGACCCCCAATTTCATAATTGGTTTCTAGACTGTTGATGAGCTGGTTTTCTTTGGACCCTGTCTCCAGTTTTTATGGAAATTCTTTCTAATTTTGCTAGCAGAACCATGTCATTGGCGTGGAGTATTGACTTTGCAGTTGCTGAATTCTTTTCATTATATCGTCAGTCAAGATGTTAAAAATCAGGTGTAAATTAACTTAACAATAGTGTGCATATTATCGTAAATCAGAAAACAATCTTCTGAATTTACTTGATACTTCTTGACAAACATTCATTGGCCCATTCCTCTTGGTGTTTCTTGTGTTTATAGGTATAGGTGAGTCAGTCATGCTCTGACCTGTATGCACGCTGTTCTAGTTACGTCCATATACTTTCTGGATCGCTATTTTAGGAACAATACTGTAGAAGTATTATTTACACTTGTGTGATAATTACAAAGAAGAAACAACCATTTGTGTTTCCCATCATCAATACCCTCACGTGAAGTTACATCTAAATTATTACAGAGCTAAACGCAGGGGCATACATTTTGTAATCATCAGCTATTTGCATTGTTGCAGATATGTCAAGCGTTTCAACTGTGTCTCAAGAGAAACTGAGGTTCTAGAATCACCCGAGACTTTCACCAAAGCAAATAAAAAAATAATTTTACTCTTTGAATATGCACCGAATAAAAAATGCACGTGCTATTTCTAAGGAAACCAAACCGGGAACAAATAAACAAACCTTCAAGAGGCTTTTTTAACTAGCATCCAGCCACAATGGTAAGGGGGAAACCTTCAGGGCTACGTGGTTAAATTAAATAATTAAAGCAGCTGAAATGTCTAGTGGAAAAACAAAAGCGAAGCGGAACTATGAGTGGTTGCCTTGGAGATTTCCGGTTTAGACAAGAGAAAGTCCATTAAACAAACATCAAAGTGGTTTTGTTGGAACTCGGGGGGGGGGGGGGGTGGGTGGATAAAGCGCCCGCAAAACTCGGATGAAGATGATAAACAAGCCTTGAAACATTTACCAGCAACTCTCCTCGAAAACCTGCAAGATTTGCTAGCGTCTGAAAGTCGTCACATGTTATCGTTGCGTGCTGCGCAAGCTCCGTTTTTTTAGATGATTCTAGACCCAACCGTTCAGCAATCCTATTCACTCACACCCATTAAACATTACAATACGGGTTGGAGATGTGTTTCAGCCTTAAACTAAGTCAATGTAATGAAAATATTCAGTGCATTGCTGTCTATTCAAAGTAACAAATAATTAAGTTCTCCTTGAGAGATGGCATGGGTTATTTCGTGACCCCAGTCAGTTTTATTTCCACGTCATATATGAAGACTTTGGATACCTGCATTCTGTCTTTCCCTTACCTTTCGGTGCATTCCTTGGCCTTTGTTATGGGCTATTGGCATTGGAGTGCGGGCCACACATTCCCAGAAAAAGGCTTCTTCAACAATATATCCATTGTCTATTTCGGATTGGACTAGTGCGCGATATATTCGCAGCAAAATTATCCGATTTGCCATTTAGTACTCGCAAGACATTCAGGGTCATATCGCAACGGGTTAGTATCGGTTTGGCTTGGATAGAACTCACTTCTTCAGAATAGCTTGAAGTGCGGAGAGCGGTGCTGTCATGCTGGCACGAAGAGTGGTCAGTTCTCAACGGCAATAAGCTTAGAGAAGTGAGAGAACTTCCGATAAACTGGGTAACTTCCTCTCGCGAGGAGGTTAACCTGGCTCGGTTGCGAATTGGCCACTGCAGTTTATCGCATGGTTACCTTTTTAAGCGGGACCCCACTCCTCTTTGTTCGCTGTGCGACAACCTTTCGTCAGTCCCTCACTTGCTGCTAGTGTTCTTCTCTAGCTACCTTCAAGGCTCTCTGCAGCTGCCTGCCAGACTTGCAGAGGTCTTGGCGGAAGACAAACAAGCGGTCGAAAGAGTTTTTAAGTTTTTAGCGGAGAGTAACACAAGTTTGAAATCTTAGTTATCTAGGTTTTACACCCTTTTGGCAACTTTACACTTATTCTGGGTTTTGCTACTCTATGTAATTATATTTAATTTCCTTTTTACTAGTAATTTTATTTTTTATTGAGGTCTATGTCGGCTTTTGCCATGAATTATTTTTAAGAATGTTACAACATATTTTCTACAACTCACAACATCGGCTGCTTTTCCATATCACTTCATGTATAAATTTCTCAGAACTCCGTCCTGATATTCCAGGAATCTCACATTAGACCTCTGCACTCATGCTTTACTGCACTAATTACGCTCGTCTGGCTGTTCGGGTGAATTCCACGAATTGGCCACACAAATCCAGTCACTTGATAATAACCTACGTACCTGGTAAACAAAGACTAATTTTCCTGTCTGGTGAATTTTACATTCTAACTTTCAACAACCTGTTTCATATTAACGTTTGCAGTGATTCTGTTTGCTTGGTTTTCTTACCAATTCTTCATCAATAATTTATGTTTATAATAACATCATTCATTAAATCAATTTTAAATTATAATATATTTACTGAATCCCTAATTTCGGTATCAAATGTGAGCGATGTCAACATTTAAATCTATTTTTTTTTTTTTTTTTTTTTTTTTTTTTTTTTTGTGCTACGCATCAGTTCCTAGTTTCTGGGATTATACAGAGTAACACTTATTTTATTGCTTTATTTTTAAGCCAATCTTTGTATCACCAACACCACTAATAAAAGACGCCACTGATCTGGAATTAAACTATATTTTGTTTTAAAGCTATTTGGAATGCTTGGTATTACAATCCCATACATTTTACTATGGACAAATAAACTAACATTAGCATATAAGAGTTCCCAAATATCTCCTCCAAGGATCCGGATCCTCGCTATGAGCTCTGATTGTGTTCTGCGGTGTCTTATGGACGAGGATGTGTCCCCAGAGAAATAAACCTATTGGAGGCCATCTTGACATCTCAAATTTAGACTGATTATCACAACAATACATCTTCATCCAGTTAGTTTGTGTTGGCAGAAGTGAGGTTTAAATCCTCGTGGTCATATTTTTGGGGTATGCTGTATGCCGAACTTATAGGCAAAGTTTGGGATTTATTCGACACTTTGCGTTACGCCGTAAACCCATGCGCGCGCACACACGCACATACACATACGCACAGGCATGTACGTATAGGCACCTTATGCTTTAACGGGGTTTGATTCGGGGCTCTTCAAAATATATTTGCGGCGAAATCCTGATATTAACTTTTCTTATGTGTGATGAATTATTTACTCTACTAATATAAGTAGAAGGTAGGGAAGTATAACATTAACAAGTTTGGCATGTTATAAGAATTACTAGAAAAGTTTTAATGACGGTGCCTTTGTAAGTATGCGATAAGGAAGAAGAAAGAAGAAAATAGCTGTGTCCTGAAATAGAAGAGCCTCAACTCCAATGTAAATTTTCCATAACACTCAAAAGTATCGAGAGCTTCTACAAGGACAAACATAATCATCTTCAGTAACAAAATAGTACTAAAAATATCTAGGGCGACAAATATGTTGGACCATTGAACCAAGTTTAACCCCTTTTTCATGCCATTTCATTTATTCTATATCGTCTGCCAAATATTAGCAACTCTCACACGTAAGTCATGTTCTTGGCTTCGAGCCCAGACCTAACATCTCACGTCTTGGCGGGGAGTAGGGAAAGAAAGTGTGAAAATGTACCCTGCACTCAACTCCGGTGAGCGTCTATTGACTTGTTCCTGTCTATCGGAGCTTTTAGTGAAGCTGCAGCGGAAGGAAGGATGTTTCAGAAAAATTGCACACTTACATGAATATGGTACAGGCATAATAATGGTTTTGCAGAGAACCGTTACCGATCTGAGCTTTACAATGTAGATCGAGTTTTACCGAGAACCAAAGCTCTTCCCCCATTACTTAAGGAAGGGTCATCCATGTGGCCTTCCTCTCTGTGGTCCTTTCCTTGAGCCAAAACCTTTAAGAGTCGAAATGAGATTTTTTTTCCATTTTCATGTCTTGCATATAAATATTTCGAATCTCCTGCTCACTTTAGTATAACTCTCATAGAGGTACGCTAATTATAAACAGTTTAAAATACTGTTGAAAATAATCCTGCATATTATCTTTTCAGAACTTTTTGGTACCCTCACTTGGTAAAACATCAATAACTTTGTAAATATTGCAGTTCTTCTCTTGCAGTTCAGACCTCGACCAATATTAGTGGAATGGTGCCAGTTTCTTTGTAGTTTTTAATTGTAGTATCTACTATAGTAAGCCTATATGATTTATTATTGGAACAAAAAGGCTACAAAGTGTCGGTTCTTTTAAATTTAATTTGCACTAAAGCCATTGAATCTATTGAGATACGCCAAAGGAAAAAGTTATCATTTATTCAATTTTCTATCAAGAACCTTCAATCAATAATAATTCAGCCAGGTGATGATTTGATAATTTTTTTTCTAGAAAACTATAAGCTTTTCAACATTTTGGTATTAGACTTTCTTGTTATTCACAACATGAGAAATTCGCTGTTAAAGCCTGGCGGATTATTTCACTTACACATATGGTAGTGAACTAAGAAAATGTATCTATGCCTGTTTGATATCAAACTTTTGTCCAAACATTAAGATTCCTGCAGTCAATGGTCTGAGGTTTGTATCCCTGGGATAAAACCTGAGCTAACTTTTGTAAGAGAACCTGTCGAGAATTTTGAGGACGTCTCAGAGTTTCTTGTTGGGAACTATAAGCTCGCTAATGTCAGAAACCTCTTGGTGACTTTTGGTGATTCATATTTAGCCCAGCTAAGCCGCGGGCTAGAACTTGTATCTTGTTTCCTCACCGGCTGGCTCCGTGACTTGAGTCCCCTCGTCCGATTTCTTGCCACATCTTTCTTTTTCCGCTACAGAGGACAGAGAGAAAGAAGAGTTTGTAACAACAAGAGCGTCGCACTAACTTCTTGTCATTAAGGCCAGTTTCACGCCACAAGTTTTTCCTTCTCCACGCCAACTGTGTATTTTTACAACAAAATCTTGTTTAAAGAAACACTTGTAGCATCCTGGATAATCCTAGAGGGATTTACTGATTCTGTCATCACCACCACCACCCAAAATTTAGTTACTTTTGTATTCCTTGTGTTCCTGTTTCGACCACAAATGTCTGTTCTAGCAGAACACTAATCACGAGGAAAACCTACATAAAAATATCATGTGTGGAAAGTTCATTCTCCTGCCGATTATACTTTAGCCGAGATAAATATACAGCTAAAGATGCTTTGGCAATCAGCATTAGAGGCTTTGCACCAGGATTGGCAGACATTTCGCATATGAAGCATCAAGACCAAGTTCATTAGCAGACATCTGTCTGTGCGTCACCATAGAGATTCCAGCACGCCAGCCGTCAGCCTATTTTGTAGTATACTTCTTTCCCTAACAATGCTACCAATACTATCGATAATCCTACCTTTATTGCGTCATTTATGTACTGTAGCAAAACTACCGAACCGTAGTTCTGGCAGAGTGCAACTCTAGAGATACAACTATTCCTCACATTGTAACTTCTCCATGTACAAATATTTACTTAACCTAAATGTTGTACTACTGTAGAAACAATTTTGTTTAACACGGATTATAACCCTATTTGATTGTGTGGTGTGCAGAAACTCCTGTCGATTTCCTCATAAAAATTCACAACTGTAGTTGTAACGTAATAGTCAGGCATAGTAACACTTAACCAGTTGGTTATATCAAACCATCATAAATGAAATGTATACAACAATGAACTTTAGTCGTTGACAGAATTTAGAACACGGTCTTGTAATTAGTCTGCAGACGCCAACAGTCTATACGCTGAATGGCAGTGGTTTGTTTTCTGGGACGTCACAGCGTAAAAAGATTAAAAATTGAAGTGCAAATAGAAAATAAATATTTTCCTCGTTAACAATGCTATCCATTCTCGGGATCAAAGCAGTGCATACTTAAAAACTTTTGGTCTGGTTAAGATTTGAACCTGCAACCTTGGGATCAGTAGGCCAGCGTTTATCTAAGAAAGTCACCAGATCGAAACTAAGTAAATAAAAATCTTCAATTACCCCATCACTTCAGTTAATTTCCTTTTTTAATACCCAATAACTTGACAAAAGATATCTTCGTTCGATCTTTAATGTTTCAAAACTTCTATGACCAGTAATAATAGATTATGTCGCTCTTAACACAAAGTTATTACGTACTGTTTAATCCATGATAGTGTATTATAGAAATACTCACGCCAAAATGTAAGTAATCACTGTGAGCTGTTCAAAAGCAGTTTCAAGGTCGACCGCGCAAGCCTCTCCGAAGTGGTGATACAGTAGTGTCCACCACACGTCAGCAACTGAAGGGGAGGTGGCTGTTTGCGCCGAAAGATCCATATTTAAATGTTGCACGTATTAAGTTGTAAGAAAGGATAGCAAGCAAAGGAAAATAAGGATGGTAAGATTTATGAGATAAAATTCAATATTAAATATGATTACATTGCAAGTTTGCCACAAAAATTTAGATATGAATATACGCAGTTTTAAATACATTTTATCAAGGTCTGCGTTAAACATATAAACAGTAGATTCGGGTTGCAGGAATTTCAACTTCCTACTCATAATAGCATGGACCGGATAAAACAATCCTACCGTCAAAAAATAGCTGTTTGGGACAATGTGACTTGTTCATCGGCCTGATGTGCGTGGAGCTCAGCGTTGAAGCGGCCCGCAGTGCTTGCAAGAAGACATTAAAACAGCCCGTTTGTTTCATAAATAACGCGTAGAGACAGACAGACAGTGCGAAATGGCTGGGAAGGGGAAAACAAACGGCCCATGTTTGGAGTTCGGTCAATGATAAACTTACAAATAAGATGGCGGCCGGAAATTACTTCAACTCAACGGAAATTACGGATTGTACATTCAACATATTTATCAGAGTTCTGTTGTGTTGCCCGCAGTGCTGCCAACATTAGCTGATGAACACCCCTCAACATACGGTCACTGAAGCTGGAAAGAAATTACTCCTTCATGGGAAAAGAATACTGGAAATGTTTGTTTTTCCTTACGCACTGAAAATTCTTCAGCTTTTGTTTGTACGTGTTTTCCGCTTCCGTCAGACCATAGAGCATAGCTTTACTGTAACCTGGTTACTTAAGTCTGTGTGGAAATATACATGCTCTCCTGTTGGTAAGGAACTTTGTGTTTATACAGTGTGTTCCTTATATTGCGGGGCCCTATCTGTTACACTAGGGAATTTTCCATTCTAAACCTCCCGCGCTACCTAGTCACGTGAGTGATAGTAACATGCACTACAATGAGCACTAATACTGTTATAAGTTGTGTTGAAAGTGGCTGCAACCTGCACTGATATATTCCACACAACTTTGAATGAAATATCCATTCAGGAGCTTAAGTTCTTGCGGAAATTTTCATAATGTTTTTTCTGGTATTGGTCTTAAGTTCATCTTTAGTGTGAGGAGTGTTCCTATAAACTTCACGGTTATCGTTTTTATTTGTGTGAAGAAGCAAAGAGTTTACATAAATACTTTTAGTTCCAGCCTGAATTCTATGGTACGTAACTCAGTGACTATAAATAAGAGTAACGCGAATCATATACATAGCGAATTTAGTAAAATACAAGGGTATAATGATTGTTGATAATTGTGTTGATAATTTCTGATTGCTCAGTAAATCGTTACTTATTAAGCTACCACTGTTAACTGTTTCACACCATGCCGTGCACATTAGAAGCTACAGGTAGCCAGATTATTGGTCTATGGCAAGCTGGTAAGAGTTCAAAAAAGGTAGAAGCTGTGCAAATTTACAGAAATGTAATTAAAGTTTCGTAACACCCAAGAAAGACGTTATTGCGCAGGTATCAGAAGAAAATGTTTCATTCGAAAGCAGAAGCCGTATTATATCATGTAATAGACAAACGTGCTTGCTATTTGTGTGAGTTTTGGACATCAAACTTTCGTCAAATGGAACATCGTTATTCATGTTTTTATATGTTAGTCGTGCACAGAGAACGGAATTTGAAAGCTTTAGAAAATTACTATCGTTCGAAGTATCTAAAAAGAAATAAGTAATAAGATAATTTATACAAATGTTTATCTCAACTAACACGAAGAAGATATAGGAATAAGAGTTTGTATGAATGGTTAGTACAAGAGTAGAGAAAGTCATGTGAGTGCAACACATTAGCTTTTTCAATGCAATATTGCATTATGTTTACTATAAAGTTTTACACATTTTTGTGATTCTAAGCACAAACATAAGGCTTACAACACAGTATCGTTTAAATCAATAAACGTTGCTTATTTCAAACAACATTTACAACCTTTTCCTTAGGCAACATTTACAACCTTTTCCTTAGGAAACATTCACAATTTGGAGGTAAATCTAAAAGAAATTAAAATATAGCTTTCCTACAAGGCTATGTGTACCTACCCTTTCCTTATCCTCACTACACCACTACGCCTCTTGCCACGGAACACAACTGTGAGCAGTTATGCCGCACTCCTTGCGAGACCCCGTAAGACGATAAGACTCTAAGAGATGCTCTCAAATAGTGCATTTTACCAAATTTGTTTTGTACACAATACAGAGATCTTGAGTAAGCTTTCAGTTTTGAGGTGCGCAATGAAGAAACTATGGCCTTTACAGCATTATAATATACTCAGTTAAAACTACTTCGGCCCTTATAGTTCAAAATGAAGGCAGTAACTGACAGTTAACATGCAGACAATCGTTCTAGCCTTGCTGAGTGATTTCGTGGTAGTATGTTACCTGAAATATACAGAGGTTTCTGCAGTCCAAATGAACGTGACCCTGCTAAAAATGAAATGAATGGTAATATGTGTTCTAATATGATGGAAAAAAGCACATTGTTAAAATCAGTGATTATCAAATATAATTTAATATCAAGTTTATTAAACAAAGGGCTAGTTTTCGCTCCTTTTATTTTCTTTTTTATTTTGTTAAGATTTATCCACAAGTACCTACTTTTAATTCTTATTTTATTTGAAAAGACATGAATTTATCAGAACTGTTATGAAATTACAGAATATGGACTTTCCGTGTGATATTGAAGTCTTCTGACCACTAACCAGGCTTTTCGTCGACCTCTGTATATCAGTTGGTTAGGTGCTGGCCTAATCCCAAGAATTAGGGAACCCGGTTCAATGCTAAAGGCATTTTCTCTGACACGATGCTATAACTTTTAGCTATTTTTGTTTTTGGGAAAACAGTGCCTTATGAACAAAACCAGAGAAACTTGTTTTTTGTTCAGCATCTGTTGTCGGAGATGTTTTGTGCTGAACAGACTTGCTAAGGGAAAAAGAAAAAAAAAAAAAAAAAAAGACAACGACGCCGGCAAAGAACAACAGATTACTTACAAATATGAAATCTGCATGTAGGCAGGTGCAGTTTAAAAAAGCAAGTTAACATGTTGTTTAGTATTTATCTGATATTTCGTTTTCAAAACGTTCACATTCTTATCCGCACCCGCAAACCTTTTCCTAAAACATGGTTTTTGGGATTTAGGGATCTCGAAACATTTATTTGAGGTGAAATCTCGATATCGAATTTTTGGATGGAAGTCAACACCTTCTCTGCCTCTTATGTACTGGTAGAGTACAAGTTGCGTTAAAATATCAAATAACTGTGAATAAAAATATAATTTGTGAGAAGGAGTTGAATGTAAAGTACACACTGCTTCTTATAATGACGCTGTACAAGCTTGTTTCAGGGACTGTACCATAGAAGAAAGTAGCTGGACCGAGGAAGGAAGAGGCGTGGTTTAGCAGAACAAGTATTTTACATGTTCACATACAAGTAGAAAGCTACGGGTTTGCTGTTTGTTGCCTTTTTTTCTCTCCTTTCTTCCTTCCTTCTTTTGCCTCCTACCGCCATTACAAAGCCTGCCGGTATGTGTTAAAAACATAGAGAAAGGGAGAACTTCCACAGGAGGCCGTGCTCGTCTTCATTTCCAAACACAAGATACTAAGTATAGAAGTCTCTGTTTATTGATGTTTTCCATCCATCTCCTTCACTTATGTAATCGCTTCCCCACTCTTCCATTTTTCGAGCATCGAATCTAACCTCAGGTTACATCAAGCGAAACGGAGAATATTCCAGAATGTTACTTAAGCTGACAAAACGTCAATATCTATCAAGCCACCAATCCGATACGTTACGATATGATCCTTGATTGCTCCGGAGCTGCTTTCGGCTCCTTGTTGTGAGTGTAGGCACATGAAATAAGCCGGCAAGATTACCCGGAAACTTTGCACTAGTTGTTCGCCACCTATTAACGTACGTTGTTCTCTCTACGTGCTTCCGGCTTAATCTTTGGGGATTTCACTGTTGATGCTGTTCCCTTCTTGGGTAACTATAGCATTACACTCCTGTTGAAATTCTGCATGCCTCTCCTTGTATGCAAACTTCCTAAAAACCAGACTAAAGGCACATACCCCAAAATTGAATAGCTAAGGTTTCAGGCAAGAAGCGGAAATAGCTACATTTCAAAATATCTCAAAAAGTATTTAAGACTTAAAACACATCGGGTATTACACTAATTCTGAATGACTTAATTTTGTACACAGAGGCTTATTTAAAACATCTCATGTGTTGCACTCTCTTTCTCTACTCATGTACGCACTATTCTTACAAACGCTTATTCTTTTATGTACCTCATGTTAATCGAGATAAATATTTGCAGAAATCATCTTATTGCTACTTTTATGTAGGTACAAAGGAATGTGGGAATACTTAAAGCGGGCATAAGCTTAAAGTGATAGTCAACTCTTTTAAAGCTGGTCGGTATGCGATGAATTTGAAATTCCGTTCTCATGGCCAAGAAATTAGAAAGGTGAATAAGGACTTCTCATTTGACAAAAGGATAAATATTGGAAACTTCAGAGAAATCACATACAATATCTTGGAAATTATTCATTTACAAAACAATTTATTTGACATAAATCGTGTGTTTTAACGAGATTTACTTTTTAATGCTGTAAGATTTTTTTCATCTGTTACGGTTTACCAGTTATGCAGAGCTCATCCATAATGAGGACTTCTGGGGCATTTGTAGAAAATTCAAGATAAACATTCATTTGTCGTGAAAATATTTTAAACCTCAAAGTCGTTAGAGCCGTGTTTGAAAAAGAATGAAGGCTATGCATTTAAGATGGCCATTTGTTTATTCAGTACCTGATGATGGCCGTGGAGTTTTGTATGGCCGAAAGCTCGACATGGCTGATCGCCGTGAAAGCGTTTGGCGTGAAAGCTTCAACTCTTCCATTAACTGGTGTTGTTCATCCATACATTCACCCACGTATACCCTGATAGAAAGATCCCACGTAGCAATCGGCAGCATATTCATGAGAAACTGCGGTTGGTGTCAATCAGAGGTACACCAAGGGAGGCAGTATGGACCATTAGATCATAATGCGGCCTTCTAGACGAGGGGGTGAACAATTATTTCCATGTATGATTAAACTACGAAGTTATTAAAGAGCTTACTTCAGCGACATGCCGGGATGTAGGTCGCATTTATTTCTACGCATATATTTTGCCCCTAAATTTAATGAATGATTGCCTTAACGCTACTCGGCTAGTGAGAGCAATAGAACAGTTCATGCTGGCAGAGGGTAGCGGTACATTTTTAATTACCAACACCAACAGCTGCGTCCCACTATAGGACACTTTTTGTATACGTCGGTAGTGTTTTAAATTGTAAGTGAATTAAAATCATAAATGAACATTTACGTAATTGAATGAGCGCATTCCAGTCGTTCCTGATGAAAATAATTCTAATGAAATGCATACCTCGCGAGTGCAAATACAGCTTTCTGAGCTTTAGTAACGGCTGCGGTTATTGATGTTAGCTGTGCCTTGGCACAGAATTCTGCTATGTTAACTGGCTACGCTGTTTTCGATTCCTCTGTATCCGGACGGTTGTTATACAAATCTGTGGGTTTTTTCTCCCATCCTCGTGCGGACATTTTCGGTCAAGTTACTCCTGTTTTTAAATTCAATTTAAAGCAGTTCGTTATTTGGGTTTAGAGGGGGGCTTGTTCCTGCTGCTTTGTTTGTACAAAGAGAGAGCGAGAGAGAGAGACTAATTGAATGAGACGCGCACCAATAGCACACAACACGGTATCACCAACCACACACTCCCATGCAGGCATGCTGCTCCATTCTAATCAAGTAACTTGGTACAGCGCCACAGCGGCGAGTACGCGAAACAATCTTCTGTAAATGAGAATGTATGCTCTTTGTTACCATAGCCTTGGCTTCATGTTCTTTTTGTGCTACTGCGGGATGCGAACAAACAAATTGGATTCGGATATTAGCCACTGCCACAGACTTGGGTGTTTGCAAAGGATCTTCTAGGTTATGGGCGGCCTTGACTCCATCAAGAAAGTTCTGTCGCTGTTGTCTGTCGCTAAAATGTGGTGCTTCGCGCAAGCTCCTTGCTGTTGCCTTCCGTCACAAAGACAATCTTGAAATACGAAGCATGCATCCGAAGTGGGGGGGGGGGGGGGGGGGAAGTAGTCTGTCTGCCTCAGAATCGAGAGCTCCCGAGTTCGAATCTCGGTTAGAGTGAGTTTTACCAGTATCAGGCTTTTTCCCGGGCTTTCTCTATCCCGAAAGATGAAAGCTGGGTAACTCTAAGTGGTATGGAGCGCGAGTTCATTTGGGCTTCGATTCCCCTATTTAATTATAACCTAACCTGTTAAAGGTTTAAAAGAATTAGAATTACAAAAGCCACTAAATCCTTTTCAGGTAAGGGTCTCCTACCCCTGGTAAGGTTAACTCAGTTTCACATACAGGATGAGCTATTCCCTGTGTGCCTAACTCAAACTCCAAGTGTTTTTACTTTATATTAGTTATTGTGTTCTGTTTGTACTCTATTCTAAGCCTAAAATAGTGTCTCGCCATTTTCCACAATTTTCTTCGCTCACGGCACTGTTAATTTCTAAGATCTGTTAGTATTTTCTTATAAACTTAAAATTGTGATTTTCCACTCTTTCCTGTTCCTCGCTAGTCGGTTCACTGTTTTCCAATCACTTCCGTGAAGTCCTGTGCAGATTCTGGTCTTACCCTACTTCTTTTCCGTCTTTTTGAGTCCCAGAACGTGGCGGCAAAGGCCCATCTGTCTGCAGGCAGTCTGGCCACATGTCCTCCCCATTTCCATTTCAGTTTTTTTTTTTTTTTTTTTCCTTCTTGTGTGCATCTTCGATGCCACTTCGTAATCTCAGTTCTTCATTCCCTACTTTATCTTGTCTAACTTCCAAAATATCTCTCTTAAAAAAGAACAGAATAATTACAGAGTAATTTCATGTTATAAGGAACAGATAATTCTTTTTTAACTTCGTATGAGTTAAATTTCTGGATAAATAGAAGACATTTCCACAATTTAACTTTTATTTCATTTTAAATAATACTGTAACATACCATACTTTGACAGCTCATATAGCTTTCTTGTTTGATAACAGCTAAGTTCTTGAAAGTCTGGCATACATTTACAATAGAACAGTATTGTGACGTTCTGAAAGAAAAAAATATATGTTCAACTAACACAATCTTCTCTACTCGCTCTTCTAGAAACTATCCTTACTTACGATTATTTTATATCAGCTTCTTGTTAATTGCCTTACTAAAATTTTTTCCGATACCTCAAAACCTTATTAACCGTATGTTACCGAACGGGATGGCTTAGACTATTACGTCTTTGACCGCATTCGGGAGGTCGAAGTTCGATTTCCATCGACAGATCACTCAAAGTTGTCCCTAGGAGAATGCTGGGGTGGCTTGCCTAATCCTTAGATTTCTTTTCTTCCTGTCCTCATTTTATTTCCATTGTCATCTTTCAGGTCTGGTTGTCAGAGCGGTATTTCGAATACATGCGGGTAGATGCATGCGCTGTGTAAACCTTCTTCCCTGTTCAGGATAGAGCATTTAAATCTGCACTATGAGATCGCGAAGGTTATACCAGCGAGAAAGTAAACAAATATAGTTTTTCAGAATTTGTTTCAAGTCATATCACAGTCGCGTAAACAAACTTCAAATATAACAATGGTGAATGTAGAGGCCACTTTACAATTTTAAGTTTTCCAAGTCATATTTCCACACGAAGTCAGATTCAGCCGATATAACCAAAGATGGTGTGAATTTATATTGGGTTTTGCCCAATCAATACATAGCAGAATTAGAAGATTAAAAGCAATCCAGTGTTTTTATCATTCCCAAGTTAAATATGTTAGTAAATAGGTTATGCTTAACAATGCAGTTGGGGTGTGTCATATAAACAATGGTAGTTACGATTATAACGTCAAATATTTAATGGTCGTAAATCAATATGAGTTTTGCTGCCATAGGGGAATAACTATCCCAAGTTTGCTCTCCATATGTATTTAATGTGATATTTTAGCCCAATGATATTGGACACACAGACATTTATTGACTTTTATAACTATGTTTGCATTATACTAACATAATAGAATGATTTGAACATAAATTCCTAGATTATGCTTCTATTAAGTTGCATACAAATCAAGCGACCACGATTAAGAGAAAACAGTTAAGCTTTTGAGAAAAAGAGCTTTACAAACTATGTATCGTCTCCTAATAATTTCTTTCTTACCTGAATGTTCACACTCTTCGAACTACAGTTTTGTGATTGCATTATTCAATGGATTTTAATTACGAACTAAGTATGATAAAACAAAAACAATAGTTAATTTTTCAAAGGAATTATCTTAACTCATTGTTCAGAACAGCTCGAAAATACGCGGATTGTGAGACTCTTACACAACTCATTGCAAACATGGGCTTTTTTGGAAGTAAAAATCCTCAGCATCGTTTCCTTCGAACCGGCGGTCTCGTGCTTTTAGAGGTATGGCACGTAAAAGAACCTCAAAACTGATAAACAGGCCTCTGAGCAAAATTAAGCGATCTGTCACGCTGCCTCACTCCACAGACGGTATGTGCATCATAGACGCTTAAGGTCAGGCTGCCGCGCGCCATTGCTTGTGAACACGTGACAACAATCAGAGCGGCACGTCAAAGGGGTTTTCGAGATTATTCAAGAGGTGTTCGGCAGCCGGCGTACATGCAGAAGTTCTAGAAAGGAGAAGGTCGAGAAAGGTCCGTGTTACGCCATCCTTACTATTTAAGGAGGAGGAGAGACAACGAGAGTCTGAAGTCAGTCAGGTTTTAGCTTTAGTGTGTCAGCTGCGTGTGTACGGTCGCGTCGAAAGGAAGATAACGAAGCGGTTAATTAGTGAGAGACAGAGAAAATGAAGAAAGACAGAAACGAGTCAAGGTTACGAGGAAAAAACAGTTGTGAGTTGTAATATCACGAAAGACTGTAGATTGTTAACTCCAGCGCAAGATAACTATGTTGTTGTGCAAAAGTTGTAAAAGAAAATAAAGTGAGAAAGATTAACTGGACTGCGATTTTGTCATTTGTTTACATTAAAAAGGACATTAAAAAGTAGGCATAATTTAATGTACGATACATTCTGAATTGCCTGTCTGTATGTATGTGTATATTCACACAGCGTACTGAAGCAAACATCTGGTTGCCTCGTATGTAAGTAAGTGAGAATGGAACTCGCTTGTACAAGATCCTGTAGGTATCTACATTATGAATTGGGCGAGGAGCTCAAGCATCCAGAACAAACTACAATATTGTCACGTTAATGCGATCAGGTTAATTGGATAAAGCTCTCTCTCTCCCTCTCTCTGTCTGTCTATCTGTCGCTGAATCGCGATGCGTTTCCATGCTAACGAGTTTTCCCCTGCCGTTAGCCTTGCATTCATTTTAATGAAAATCAAAATTATATTGCAAATTGCTGTCAAAGGTCAGGTATCGCATTTTATCGAAACAGTTCCTCGTTTTGCTGATTTAACGGCGATTATGACGACCTCCGGCATATTTTGTTGCTAGCTTCCGTGAATGAAATGCTACTGCTGCCTAACCGGAAGCAGTTCAAAGCCCCAGTGCATTATACCATTATCATCACCACCATCACCACCATCACCATCACCACCGTCATCACCATCACCAGAACCACCATCACCACCACCATCACCACCATCACCACCATCACCACCATCACACCATCACCACCGTCATCACCATCATCACCATCACCGTCATCACCATCATCACCATCACCATCACCACCGTCATCACCATCATCATCATCACCATCACCACCGTCATCACCATCATCATCACCACCATCACCATCATCACCATCATCACCATCATCACCACCATCACCACCATCATCATCACCACCATCACCATCATCACCACCATCACCACCATCATCATCACCACCATCACCATCATCACCATCATCACCGTCATCACCATCATCACCGTCATCACCATCATCACCGTCATCACCATCATCATCACCACCATCACCATCATCACCGTCATCACCATCATCATCACCACCATCACCACCATCATCATCACCACCGTCACCAGAACCACCATCACCATCATCATCATCATCATCACCACTACCACCATCACCATCACCATCACTATCACGATCACCATCACCACCACCATCACCACCACCACCATCACCACCGTCATCACCATCATCATCACCACCATCACCATCATCACCGTCATCACCATCATCATCACCACCATCACCACCATCATCACCACCGTCACCAGAACCACCATCACCATCATCATCATCACCACCACCATCACCATCACCATCACCATCACCATCACCATCACCATCACCATCACCATCACCACCACCACCAGCACCACCACCACCAGCACCAGCACCAGCACCACCACCACCACCACCATCCCCATCCCTGGGCTCAGAAACTCAATTATTGACTTAATTTGATTTTTATAAAGATTATAGACTTCAACTTTTGATGCCTATAAGGTTTATTTGCAGTGTTAACCCATATTTATGGTTTTAGTTAAATTGACTGCTTCCTTTAATTCGGAGCAGTATTCTTTCAGTTCAGGACACTTGCACTTAATGGCAATTGCACTTAGTGACACTTGCACTTAACCACTCTTATACCCGTATAAAAACTGGTTCCTCGCTAATTACTAGGCTTAGTAGCCCAGCAAAATTAAAGAGGAATCAAGTCATGCGCGTTCATCTGCTCTACAGACAAAGCGTGCATAACTTCATTCTTTTGGTAGCTCACTTACCAAGCTTACTAATTACCTTGCTACCTGCCCAAGGATAACACTCAACCAGGAACAGTCAACTATCTTGAATTTGATAATCTTTCTCCGTTACTAGGTAAAGAGATTTACTCTGGATATTATTTTATTATTATTATTATTATTATTATTATTATTATTATTATTATTATTATTATTATTATTATTATTTATTTATTTATTTATTTATTTATTTATTTATGTTCTTGTTAATCAAGGGATACCTAGCCGACATAATGTCGTTGACTAGGAACATCGTGTGCAGGTGGTCTCTGCGTAACTCCTGTTTTTTCTTCTTTCTTTCCTTGTTATCTTTAAACTGTGTTATAAGCCAGTCTTTCCAGTGGAAATATCCATTTCACAATTTTTACTAAGATATTTATTTTTATTTTTCGTGCCAATAGAACCGTCAGTTTATTTTATAGTGTTGTGCTTCGTCCTTCAACAGTGAAAGTGCATTTTTTGTAAGTATGCCAATACTTCAAGGAAATGCATAACATTTCCATTTTCTTGCAATATTATAATGCTTCATTAATTATTTGATCAGAATTTATTGCTGATTTTATCCATGTTTTGCCTGCAGGATTGAGATCGTTTGTGTTACATGTATGAATATGGCATTCGGCATCTTCCCGAAGGGTATTAACTAATATGTATACATTTAGGTGTGCATTCGATAATAAACTGTCCAGCCTTCGATTCCATACTTCAGAGGCGTTGTTGGTTATGTGTCGTTTGCCTGAGTAGCTGCACATAGACGTTGCCCTGATTTGCATAATTATATAGTATATTGATAGCCATTATATATCAATAGTGGCTTGTGCTTGCTAGTTTCGGTGAAGTCTATAAAATCAGATAATGAACCTCAGTTTATCTCGACTATGTAAGCTGATCTAACAAACCCAGCTTCAGGTAACAAGAGGGGTGATTTCCCCCACTATCCCCCACTATCACCTCCTAATTTACGCCGATAGTTTCCCAGAATAGGAGTGCAATGTCACTAAATTGTATTGGAGTGCAACTGTCGCTATGTACAAGTGTCACCGACTCAAATTTTTAACTAAACCGCCAGCTATACCTATTAGTGCAAGTGAGAAAATAATTTCTTCATAATTGAAGAACTTGTCACAAAAGTTGTGCACAATTAAGTTTATTTACTTGTCAGGACAAAAATATACTATAGTCTCTTTTCCTCTTTCTGAAATTACCTTTTCTTACATCAGTAGGTTTTACGTCTTCATTACATTTCTATAGTTACCAGTCTTCATCAGCTTAAAACTTGTAATAATTTAATACATGTTAAGTCCTAAGAATCTTCTTCGACACCTTAGAATAATATTTGTGTGAGAAACACAATAATCCTTCATGTATTAATTTCCACTAATTACCTACAACAGGTATGGCCCCAATCACACAAATTCACGTGAATATACTTCTTTTTCGCTGCTTTTACACACAAACCTTGCAACCAAGGTTCAAAACTGGCTAGAAATAACCTCAAAATTTAGCAACTTGATATCAGCCACGGAACATAAAATATCGGGAGTGCTTCCCGCATGGAAGCTCGGCAGTTAGTGTTGTAAAGGCGCTCCGTGACAACGCCACACTCGCCTACCACCTAGGTGGCCCGGGTTCGATCCCAGGAACCCGCATGTGGTATTCGTGGTGGACGAAGCGGCGTCAGGGCGGGTTTTCTCCGGGTACTCCGGTTTCCCCCGCCATCTCATTCCACCGGTGCTCCATCTTCATGTATCATCAGTGTCACCGCCTGCGGTGCCGTAGTAGTAAAAGCGGGCGTTAAACACTACAACAACAACAACGCCACAGACTTAGTCACACAAGAACGAATACTTCAGAAATGGTTGGTATCACATAACTGTTAGGTATTAATTGCTTATATTAATGAGCATTATATTTTGGACTTTAGCAATTTTCATCTATCCTTAATTGTTTCTTGGTAGCTTTTTTCTATACAACTTAAAGAATGTTTACAGAAGAAATTCGTCTATACTTTATTACACCATACAAACTATCTCGATTAGTGATTACTTTGTGAGTAGTTTCAGTATCAGTGTTGCAGCCCTCACTTGATACCAGTAATTGTCCTCTCGTAGTGAAATGAACTGAAACTCCTGCACCACGCATGCTCTAGTCTAGATGGTAGTTGTAGAGAGAGTGTATAGCGAAAGAACAGCGCTTGTTTGCTGTTACGTAGATAAAGCCATGAACAACATGGAAGGTGACTATCATGCACAAAGATGGACTGCACGGTTTTTGTGGAAGGAAGGAGTCAAAAAGGTGTGTGTGTGTGTGCCTTGTAAGTACCCGGGACTTGACACAGGTACAGATACTTGTGTTGAAGTATGCTGTGTCAGCTATCGGAGATGGAAAATGAAGATCCAGATTTTTGGAGAAACTGGTGACGAACCATTAGCGTAAGTCTGAGAAGAAAGTCTTTTTTCGATAACATGAAGGTAAAATTTCAACAACAATAAGGAATTACAGGTAGCTGTCCACGAGTGGGTGCGTAGTACCCCCAAGCAATGGAATTCCCAGGAAGGTAGGAGCAGCATATTCACATTGGTGGGGAGCATATTGAGACGTCCCATGCCCATTGAATCATTTTATTAATAACTAGTGTCTAAAAGTTGTAATTGTAAATCATTTCCGTAATATGACAGTCACCGTATTAAATGTAGCAAAGCCCCGGAGTTTGTTTAACATGTCGATATGTTTAGAAATTACAATGGCCTAACTTTCGGTGTACATCAGTAATCGCAACCATATGCTAACTAAAATAAACAGTAAGAAGAAAGCATTTAGTATAATTTAGAATAAACTGCAAGCAGATTTTGCAATGTTACTGTACACTAGCCTAAATACCAGGCATTGCCCATGGTTTGACGATTTTATCCGTACAACTTTTAGAGTTAGGTTGGCTACTATAAAGAACATAAAATAGACAAAATAAATAAAAACAACGGGGAAAGACTATGCAGAAGCACTGTTTGAAAACCCCAAATAGCATAGAAAGAAAAGCAAGCAGAGAAAGCTGTGTGAGTGTAAGACGTTGCATTTCTATTTTAATCATATACAATAGTGTATGAATTATTTGTAGAAGAGGGAGTAGAGAAATATGATTGAGTAAAGATAACCGTGTGAATGCAATGTGTTGCATTTCAATTTAAAACATGAGTATGAATTATTTCTAGAAGAGGGAGTAGAGAAAGATGTGTTATTGTGTTTCATAAAAGAAAAGTGTGTAGAGAAAATCGTGCGAATGTAATGTGTTGCATTTCTATTTCAATCATAGAACATTTTATGAATTGTGTATTAGATAAATCCATGTGAATGTTACGTCTTGTTTTAAAATTGAAGCACATAAACCTTTTCCATGAAAAAATACATATACATGCCAAACTTCGAGATGATCGGTAAAGCGGTTTAGGGGCGCATAGAGGATAAACATACATACGTGTGTGTGTGTGTGTTTGCGTGCGCGTGCATTTAGTCACACATATAATATTGTTTTAACGTTGGTTGATGTAAGCCTAAACACATAACGTACACCATTATGATAATAATGCAGTGTATCTTGTTTAAAGGCCACATTGCATTTGCCGGGTTCATTGCTTGTATTAACACGAAAGAAACGTATTGTGTGACATTCTTCTAGCCAATTAACGCGGCAAACAGTGAAGGTATAGCACGTATGTATGTATGTCTGGCCGCGTCCCAAGAGTCAAGAGGACACATTAAATCGTGGAAGAGGAGAGAATTCTGTACAGATGTCCGTGTGGGAAGGTGGCTGATGAACGTGAAGAGCAGCCGAAGCAGGACTCCCAGACAATCAGTTCCGATGCAATCTCTCTAACAAAGAGTTTTCCTTCCTCGAAGAAAATGATGTGCCTAGGGCTTCTAACTCTGTTAGACCACACTTTATATGATTATAACGGTGTGAGGGGTTGGCCTGATACAAATTCTAACAGCAAGCCAGATACTCCATCTTCATTGTTTTTATATTTCCTTCAACCTCTCCTTTCTTCCGACTTTCTCTTTTTGTTGCGAGTCGGTGTAATGTGTATGTTTTTTCTATGATTTTTTCCTCCCTCAGCTTCTTTTTTTACGCTCTCTGTTCATTTGTACGATTCTTTTCTTTTCTTTTATCGCATGGTCTTGTTCTTTCGGAGTGCAGAATCAAAAATGCTGCAAACCCTTATACATACAACCGAAAAGAAACGAAAACAACAGTGCGAGTGGAGAAAAATAACTTAAAACCAACTCCTTGTGTGAGAGAGACGGGGGAAAATACAAGAAGTTGAATCAAAAGCGCATGAAATTGACTGTCGAATTGAATTGCAAAATGGAATATGAAAATTGGTTCTGAACCCATTCTCCAGTTCGGTGAAGAGCAGAGTGCAAAGATTATTTTGTTGCTTTCTGTCGGTTTGGGCGTTTTTTGCTTCTTGTCAGTCGCCCTTCTCGGATTTGCAGTTCGTTTAATGCTTTGGAAATCCTTAAATAATTTGCTTCCCAGCGAGCATGGCCAACACGGAGTGTAATGGATTTCTCTACAACAGTTCTAAGATGTTTAATGCTTCTTTGAAAACTGTTTTCTTTCGTAGAGGAAACGGATGAGTGCAATCATGTGGAAAAAAGATTATGTAGCTTCTTGTGCATTCTGTTGCTCACAGCAACCAAGATCGAATACATGGACTGGTGCAGCGATCAACAGAAATAAGTGACAGGCGCTGCTTATCACTTAACAGTTCGAGATTACAAAGAAAGTGGGCAGATAACCTAAAAATGTTATGTGTTGCACTCACGTGACTTTTACTACTCTTGTACAAACTGCCCTACAAACGCTTATTCCTTTATTTACTTCTTATTAATTGAGATAAACATTTGTAGAAATTACCTTATTGCTAATCTTCTTGTAGTTGCAAGGAGAACATAGATATATAGTAGGCTCTAAGCAATACTCAAATCTTTTAAAAGATGGTTGCTATGTGATGGCTTTGAAATTCCGTTCTCTTTGTATGGCCAAGAGATAAGTAAATCAATAGCCACCTCCCATTTAATAAAGATGTAAGTATTGCAAAATTCAGACATATAACAACGAATATTTCCGAAATGGTTCACTCCACAAAAATTTACACGACATAAACTGTGTTCAAAAAGATCTAGATTTTTGTTTCAAATGTTTTTGTATATCGCTTACGGTTTACCACACATTAAAGTCACTCACTGTAGAAAGCTTCTGAGATCATTCGCAGAAAATTTAAGGTGTACATTGTATTTCGTATGAACTATCTTATACATATGGTATTTCAACACAAATCATTGCAGGCATTTCACATATTATCAAAATTTTTGAAAAATATTCCATGTGAAGAGTAGTGAAGGAGGTGAGGGATTTACTTTAAAAACTTAGTGTTGCATCCTTGGAAGATACCGAACTCAAATACCACTTTTGGAAGAATTCGACTTTTCGTTCTTGACGGACGGACACACCCAAACGACATTTTTCTAAAAATGCTTATTTTTTTCGTTTCAGGTGGTCCCAGAACATCTAATTCCAGTGAAATATTGGTATCGAAACTTTTGTTGCAATGAAATACTTTACCTATTTACTATATGTAGTAAAAAGTAAAAAGCTGTCTACAGAAGCATCCAGTTATGCAGTTCGGAGAATAGTTAACTAAAGGTGTTCTGGTGTTTTTAATGGAACAGGAAGGAAATAAGCTAATTTTACAAAAAATAATTATACCAGAATTAGATGTACTTAGGGATTATACATTTAATAATATCCTTTCAATATTAATGGGAAAAGTATATCAATAAATTCCAAAACCAATAAAAATTAAAACATCCACACTTTGATTATTCGGAGCTAGAGAATGTGCTTCTTTTCTGCAGATACTACTTTTCAACGTTTGAAACAGAGCTCGAAAACATGAAGCGTTAAACAGCGAATGAAATGCAACAGCTTAGAGAACACAGCAAATGTATTTTGTCAAAAACCAGCGATCTAACGATGATCCTCCTGAATAATGATACAACGACGTTTCTCTTTGAATTTGAAACAGCTTTGTAATGGAAATTTTTATAATATAGGCTCAGTTGTAATCTCCCACTCGCAGCCGAGAGAAGAGTGAAATACAAAGCACTTTAATCTACGAACGGTATACTTAAACCCAGAAAGGATAAGTATTAAAGATACATTTGCATGGTTATCTTCATTGTCTTTGAGCGGGGACACGTGCGTGCATGCGTGCTAGATCAGAGCGCAGTGGGTTCCTGAATCATTCATGGAGGAGGTTATTCAAATAGAAGGAGAAGCCCAAGGTAAAGAGTAAAATTATTCCACTACCCTTTTCCTTTGAAGGGCGAATCTCTTTTGCCAGGATGTGTTCGACATACAGACCAGTTTTGTCGGACAGTAATCCAACCCCGGTATGACTCACATACAAAAGGAGTTTTAAGGAACGATTATGTCAAATGTTGATTCAGTGGACTTTTTGTTTCACATACATCTCCGCATTCGTGCTTGAAACTGCAAAGCTCTAAAGTTGATTTATAGCATTCTTTTTCATTTTAATTAGCGCTTACTATGTAGAGAAATACTGTAGTTCATCCACAGCAAGCTAACAAACTAAGCACTCATAAAAACTATAGTTCTAGTATAATCGTCATCTGTTTCACCCAAAGAACTGAAAATAAAGATGTCACCGTAAATACGTCCCTAGACCTTCGAAACCTCCCAAAGGAAAGCATTTTTGGAAAATTATTCATATAGATCTATGTGTGTCGTAAACAAATTATGACGACGCTGTCAATTGCCAGAATCATATGAGCGTCGCCGGTGTGCCGGAATATTTTCCACATCAGTTCCTTTACATGCCAGTAAATCTACTGACATGGAGCTGTCATTTTTAAGCACACTTAAAAACCATCGGCCTGGGCCGGGTTTGAACCCACGTTCTAGAGATCAGTAGGCCAGCCACTAACCAAATGAGCCACCCAGACCAGCATTGATCTCGAGGGAAAAGGTGGCCCATTCCCTTAGATTGCAATAATTTTTACTTTCTCTACTTACAGTAACCATTTATTGCATTCCACCCAAAATTTTATATCAAGATTTAACCACAAATACGTATTTTGGGACCCCCGGAATATTTAAAAAAAAAAAAGAAAAAAAAAACCTTTTTAGAAAAAGTCTTCTGTTAGTGTTTAGTGTGTGTAGCAGCCAGACAGCTGCATTACAAACCAAAATTGAATTAAATATCAAACTTGGTACTTAACTTTAGTATTTTCCAAGGATAACACGAAGGCACGAAGGTTTTCAAGAAAGCAACCCCCTCCGCCCCCTACACCAGAGTACTCTTTAAATGGAACACGTTTTCAAATTTTTGATTATCTAAATAACTGAATAAAGAGTTTGATTAAAATATTATATGTTTAGGACATTTTTATGACAAATAAAATGTATATCTTGAAATTTCTTAGAATCTCCTCAGAAGCCCTCTCCAGTCTGGATGACTTCTCCATATCTGAAAAATCTTAAAAGATAAACAAAATGTAACTTCACAATAACGTAGATCTCCTTAAAACAATTTTTGTCCACTGCATATTTTTTGTGAGATATTCCTTGTATTTTGTCTGAATTTTGCTGTAGGTACTTATACTTTTGTGAAATGAGAGGTTGTTGTCCTTTTCTAATCTCTTCGCCATGCAAACAGAACCAACTTCAAAGCGACCAGCTTTAAAATACTTGACTATCGCTTAAAACTTACTGTACTCTCATATGCCCCTTGGACCTACAGGCAAATTACCAACAAGACAATTCCTGTAAATGTTTACCTCGATCTACCAGTAGAGAAAGTAAAAAGGAGAGTTTAGACTCAGGAAAAATGAAGACGTATATAAAAGTAAATAATGGGAAAAGATTTCAGATACTTTCTTTCCTTCTTTACCTAATTACCCTCCCCTTATGTAGGACTTACACTCCCTGGGACTTATAAATCAGTGCCAGGGTCAGACGCCTGTCGGGGAGCACAGGAAGTTGTGGACCGGACAGAGTGAAGACCTGGAAGCAGGTGGTCAACCAAGCACCAGGTATGATAGTGAGGAAGAGGATGATATGGAATACAGGCGAAATCGATGGTTGGAAAGGTGATAATGGAGCAATTGGTGAAGTGAGTGGCGGGGGAAACCAGAGAACACGCCGCTTCGTCCACCATTAATATCGCGTGTCATTTTTGGAGCTAAAGAAATAAAGAGATTAGGTTGTTGTTGAAGCAATCGAATAAGGTGTAATGTTATATCTTCTAATCAGGCAATTACGTAGGTGCGTTCGGGGGTCTCTGGGGCCTCCACTGACCAAAGGAAGGTTAATACGCTTTGTTTCAATGTTGTACAAAGGATGCTCATATTTTTGGCGGGTTTTTACGCATAGGAAACGTCTATCAAATTTCACAACTATGGAACTACATTTGCTTCCCATTAAAATGGCGTAACTTACTCGTAAATAAGTTGTATGCCTATACCACGGAGGATTGAAACTCGTGGTATACGAGGCGAAGGAACGAAATTACGTGAATATATCGAATACATTTTGTCCCAATAGGGTAATATTTTCCTTATGGTGCCCTCTCCCCTAAATCACCCAGGCGACAACAAAACGATGGATCCAATACTATTCAACCTTCCGAGTTATAAAAATGTCCGGGCCTATATTCCATCAAGGGGGACATAATTTCGCTGTTATAACTACTTGTAAAATGATTTCTCTGCGCAGGTCCGATATTTTAACAAATAGCTTGCAATTTACAGCAGCCGATAGACCGATAGAGGAAGATTCATGGGAACACGGTGTGCAATGACGTAAGCACGATACTGTCACACACCGTGATTATTACGTCACAAGAGGGGATGCGATAAGCTGTGCACACGCTCACATTAATGCCTGAACTTTTTTTTTCTTTTTCCACCGGTCCATGCGTAATCACTCGGAAATTAATCGCGGTATCGATAGCCGACATTCGCGAGTTATCGACTTAGCGATATCTGGGCGCTAATTGTGATTGGTGGATCCGTAAAGCTATTATGCAACCTGAAGGCCACAAAGGAATCAATTTAATGTGCAGCGGTCGCATTCTTAGTGCTTTAATACCAGATCCTCTGTTACCAGTGTTTAAATTATTCATCACAGAACACCACAAATTGCACTATGATGCTAAGTACCTATTTCTTTTCATTAACACCAGTTCTACTCAATTACCACACTGCAATTACCACGAGCACCATACAATGAAAGTGGTGACAAAATACACATTTTAGTTTCAGAAGCTGAATTTGGATATTTCGCACTAATTGCAACACACATGCTTGTTAATCTCACTAGAGTATTTTTATCTAGAAAAAATCAAAAGTCGAGTAGAATTTAATCAACTATCTCATGAATAAAATAAAATATATAAAGATTAAAAGAAATAAATACAGAAGGTTAACTTACTAAATAAATTTATCGAGTGTTATGTTGGTAACTTTTTTGGATATCTATGTGGTAAACAAATGACGACTGCAAACAGATTAAATACGGACAAATGTTACGGAGGTGATCAAACTGCGAAATAAGTAGCAATTAGTCGTTGAAACGTCATTCCTAGCATATTATTGGTCAAAAGTAATATGACATAGTAAACAGTGCGATAGTCAAAATAATACTCTCGAAAAGTGGGTAATCAGTGGTTAATAAGACTAGTAATTTTAGGCAAGAAATGTTGGAAATTTGCTGAGGATTATTTCATCTTTCGTTTCTTTCATTTCAAAACATTTTTACAAAATAACGTTTTACATGAAAATTGTTCATTAGTTTTAATTGTTCAAAAATTTTGCTAATTTCTCCATACAATTTTCATATAAAACAAAGAAAATGTATATCGTGAACCATATTTTTTTTTTTTTTTTTTACTAAAATACATAAATCAAAGTTTTGTTTGGTAGCTGTGATATATATATACAACCATTTGCTCCTAAATTTATTCCTGAGTGAAATATACGAGGATGAAGATTTTAATAATGCCTGGAATTGTGTGCTTTTTTATTTTTTCACCTGCTTATTATAATATAAATGGAGTTGATTTTGTGAACAATTGAATTTTACTTCCGCAACTTGCATGTAACTTCGTTATTATTTTCTAATTTGTGAGCATTTCCAGAGATACTTCTGTGATTAGTGTTAAAAATAACATTTTATATTAGCAATATAAAATATATAATAAGCAACATACCAACTGATAAGGCTAGTGAAATTTCTCGTAAATTTTAGAAGATAAGATCCTTTTAATGGGCTTGACAACCTTTCAAAAATTCAGGTCAGATGAGACGTGAATGAATCTGCCTGACGTATATTGTCTAAAAATGAGGGAAAGCTTTCGAGAAGAAAAGCCCACCGAAATTAACAGGCATTTCAACTTGGACTAAACTAGCTCTAGAAAGGGGACCTACAAACCCACACCACGGGGTTGAACATATTTTTGGTTCAGAAAAGGTCATAAAGATCACCAAATAAAATCTGTTCTCCTAGGCTTCCATGGTCGGTGTCATGGGTGAGCTGTTGTCCAAGCCTGTTGAAAAGTCTTTCAGACAGTGCTTCGATCACGTGTTGCTGTCCTCAGTTGACCTAAATTTAAAGATGACTGCTATGTGGTCTCTTTGAAACATTGCTTAGTCTCCACTGACACTGAGATTGTGGTTTTTAAATATACCGTATAAATAACCTATAGATTCATGTGAATCATTTTGGCCGAACATTTTTTACTATACACCAGTTTTAACTATCGGACACTCCCTGAAATGTCAAAATGGACGCGTCCCTTGCTCTTTGTGAGTATATTTTTGCTCAGTTTTGCATTTTTGTGCATTAAATTTATTCCTTATATTTCAGTTTTTCTGTGAATTGTATGCACATTTGCATCCATAATCATAAATGTGCTATCTGAAAGCTCAAGAGTGTATTTTAAGATTACTTCACTTACTGTCTCACACAAAATTGATTTATTTTAAAAAAAGAAGTAAAATTATATGCTTCATAAAAACGAACATTTATTTCTACTATTGCCACTGTTGTACTTCTGTATTTCAAACATCAAGGTGTTAAATTATCACCTGCTCATTATTTTGTTTTGTACAAATTATCACCAGGTCATTCTTTTGTTTAGTCAGTGTTGCTAACGGTATCCTATAAATCCCTGAAAAAGAATTTATTACTCATTAGAATCAATTAACAATCAAAAGAACACTCTATTTCAATTTGACAACGGTGGTTAACAATTTTTTCTTATAACTAATGTATTTTTAGAAGGGTTATTTGCTAATATTAAACATAAAGTGAAGTTTATTTGAGATTATAAACTGGTTCTCCATTACAACAACAAGAGAAGATTTAAATAGATATAATTCTTGGGTTTTCGTTTTCCTCAGTTGGTAGTGCTGAGTAAGTGGAGCTACGCTAATCTAAATGAAGATATTTAGGTTAGTTTTTATAGAATGTAATATTTTCTGGTTAAATCTTTCGATATAGTGTTTAAATTCATATTTTATTTACGAAATAGTTCGGATGGATATCATTCGACGGTCTCGTGTCATGATATTATGCCTGGGACAATTTCAAAAATTGCATTTTTTCGCTGATTAAATGTATTGAATTTATTATCCCAGAAACCATTTGAGCTAGAGCGTGGAGATTTTGCAGTCATTTCGTTACTCATATTAAGTCAGTTCTCAGGTAAATAACTTTAAAAATAAAAAGAGCAGTCTGAATGTCTCTTAAGCAATTGAGTAGATGCAAGCATAATTTGTAAGACCTAGTTATCTGACGAAAAAAGGTTGTTCTTTTAGCACTCCAAAGTTAGCACCCTGCATTTAGTAATTGAAGAGAATGAACTTAGCAGAACAATAATTATTGAGGAAGTTAATTAGCGGCTCTCACGTCAACTGTTTAACATCCTCTGCACCCTTTTACATTTCTCTATGTAATGCACAACTTTCACTACAAAAAACACCAGGTGGTTTATCCGACACTGCACAAATAACCTTCTCTACTACACAGGGGAAGTATTGCATTCTATCTAGAACTTCGATATCGAGATTTCATGGGAAAGCATGTTTTGAAACATACTGAATCTTTTTTTTAAAAAAAAAAAAAAAAAAAAAAAAAAAAAAAAAAAAAGGACGCCCCCAAGCTACTTAACATCACATGCCGTACCGGCGAGAGGGCAAACTTCCAGGGTCGGGCTGCCTCGCGGGACTGCTGTGGGTACATGACTATCAACAATCGAGGCAGGAGATGTCGAGAACATTTGTGAGACTTCTAGTTGAGTCATATCCAGTGCATGTGTGTGGGACCCGAGGAAGGTCTGTGAGACGTCATCCCCAGGATATAAGGAGACCAGAGAAGAACAGAGCAGTGACTGTCAGTCTGTCAGTGAGTGTGTGTCGTCGTGTTGGTACCTAGTAAGAAGATTCAACGAGCGTCACGAGTGATCACATCGTCGTAATTAGTTACGAGAGACAGAGGAGGTGAAGAAAGACACTTAAAGGGCTGATCAAGGTTATGAGAAAGACGTTAACGACGAGCTAATTGTAGTCTAATTTTAGAAGACAATAAAGTGATAGAATAGGTAACCGGACAGATTTTTGTTATTTGTCAAACTGGTACCAGAAGTGGGATTCGTCGACATGTTACGACATGAATATAGATAATATTTTCGAATGCTAATTAATGTGTTACTCCAGTAATAAATGAGTAAAACACTTTTCTTCTAACAGTAGGTTCTTCACTGCACGTCTTCATTTTCTCTTTTGCACTCCACATAGGTAACATTTATCTTTATGTTACCCATCATCCAATATCTACTTCAACCTCGAAACTCTTTTAGTATTGGCCATTCATCTAAGCGTTCTCTTACCAAGCAGTTTCTTTACATCCATTCTCCTGAGCATTACCATTTCAGCAATGTTCCTTCTTCGCTGACTCTTTCCTTATTACTTTATTTGTTTTATTCATTCCAAATATTTCATTCTTCCCGCTATCCACATGTTTCCAATGATTCCAGTCAGTTCACTGATCTATTCCCTAAGCTTTCATCAAGGTTCTACAGCTTTTTGGAAACTAATTTAGCGAGTCCTCAAAGCAGTTTTCAAGTATCATTGTTGTTTTCTAACGCTTACTAAAAGCTAGACGAAATAGTGTATTAGTCCTAAGAAAGCTAACATCAAGGTTTAATCGACCGTATAGTCATGTTGAGTACTTCTTTTATGTCTTCATTCTTTATTTTATCTAATCTAGTGCATCTGTGGTTTTCTTAAAAAGCTCATCTCTGCACTTTGTATTTGGCTTTTCATTTTGTTCGTGAGAACCAAGTCTCACTTCCATATATATACCACGTCTTAAGTTTAGTTCAATTGTTCCCTCATGACGACAGTACGTTGAAGCGAGTTTATCACTCTTGCAGAGGACTAGCGAATCATCTTTTGGGCATACAAAGAGAACGAACTTTAGTAATTTACTGCGACCAGATTTGAAAGATTTGACTATCGCTTAAAGCCTACATATTCCCATATTCCTCTTGTATTTACAAGAAAATCACCAATAAAACAATTTCTACAATCGTTTATGACCATTAAGACGAAGAAGACAGGGAAATAAGTGTATGTAATAATGGTACAAGAGCACGAGTGCACCGCATACTTTTATTTTGGTACACTGGAGTATAGATGGAAATGTGAAGGTACATATACACAGTATTAAACCTGGTAAATTATAGTTACACATTGTAAAAAGTTTATAAGAATGTAAGACTCAGTGGAATTCTCTGGAAGTTTCGATGCTCTTCAGACGTACCTTTCTTCTTTGCTCACACAACGCGCCACTTTAATTGCAATTTGAATAAGACGAGAGTTTTATTCGAGAGGAGCTGATAATATTCAGGTCATGCAGCTCATTGCTAGGCGAGCAAGGCGGCCCGTTCCACACCTTCACAAGAAGGAAGAAAGGAAGGAAGGAAGGAAGGAAGGACGGAAAGAAAGAATTAAAACTCCACTGCAAGTGGACTGCAAAGCAGCCAGTGTGCTGATCAGACATGCTAATCCCGTTTTGGGAAAAGAAGCAAGGGTTGTATAACAGGTGTTCATCTTTCACAGCGGAAGCAATCATCTTCATTTTGTTTATCAATATAGTCGCAGCGGAAAAGTTCAACAGAGCAGTGAACGTTAACAGTATTACGCCGCGAAAATCATTATGTAAGTAAGCTTTATTTTTACCTTGCGGGATGCCTCAGGCCATAGCGCCTGTGGCCCCCATTCGGGAAATCGTAGGTTTGACCCCCGTGGCCGACCTTCCTGACCCATGTTAGGTCTTTTTGGAGGTTTCTCCGAGTCGTCAGGCGAATGCTGAGAAGGATTATGGATGCTATATAGAGAGTTACTACAGTTGATTGAAGTGATTTCACATGTTCATTGCAGCTGTATTCTTTGACATATTACCAACTGTACTCAAAAAGTTCTCTTCTGCCACACCCATTTTTCAGGTTTCTACCACGAGAGATGGGCAGGTAGCAATCAATCAAAATGGCGAAAGGTGAGGAAAGAGCATGTTTCATTCTCTTAGATTTGGTATCATAGTGTAGCGACATTTTATAGCAAAATTCCGCAAAGAAGCTCCATCTGCCAACAGCATTCAGCGATGGTAGCAGCAGTTTCTAACTGCAGGATGCCTCTGTAAAGGGAAATAGACGGGTCGGCCTGCAATGGGGCAACAGACGGTTGAGCGCGTGCGAATGACTTTTACAGATAGTCCGCAAAAGTCAAGGAGCATGAACATTCCACAATGGACTGTTTGGAAGGTTTTAACGAAAAGGTTAAATATAAAACCTCTGGCGCGGAGGACACAGGTTCGATCTTCGGTACCCGCGTAGGGATTTTTCTCCAGCTGGGAGATTTGGAACGGAGTACATTTAGCCTCGTTAGGTTCCTGAGGGGTCAATTGAGAGCCACTTGATAAAAAAGTAGCAACTCCAGGTAGTCCGCATAACCGGCCGGAAGGGCTCGGCGCGCTGACCATGTCCCGCCCTCCAATTCTGCACCTATTCATGGCGCCTTTAGTAGGGTAGGAGTATGGGACGCAGCGGCCGGGCGGTAAGCCTTGGCCCTGCGAAGAGCTATTCTGCTAGGGGCTTTTATTCTTTATTGGTTTCTAGAGGGAAATTGTAAGTCTTCAAAGGTGTTCATTTATATATAGATTGCCTGCCATAACGAAAGAAGTTAAATTAACAATATTGCAGTGATCAGATCATGGTCTGAGAATCAACGAATAATATATAACATCAAAGTCGTTAAAGGAAAAAAAATGTATGGTAATAAACCAGCGGGCACACCAAGAGACTGATGATTGATGAAGTCTGAAAAGATAGGAGAAGTATGTTTGGTGAGTAGGAATTAGGAAAGAGATGTCCTAAACAGCGAAGAATGGAAGCAAAATCTGAGAGTAGCTGAGTGGTTAGACCATTCGCTTCTCACCAAAGCGACCAGGGTTTGAACCCAGGCAACCGCATGTGGGATTTGTGATGGGCGATGCGGCGCTGGGGCGGGTTTCCCTCGGGTTCTCCGGTTTCCCCCGCCATCTCATTCCATCGGTGCTCCATCTTCATTCCATGTATCTTCAGTGTCACCGCCTGCGGTGTCGTATGTAACAAAAGCGGGCATTAAACATCACAAAAATAAAATCTGAGAGAATCCAAGTTCCGACTTGGATGTAGTGCTACAAAAGAAGAGTAATCTTGGAGCGTTGCCATTATGATAAAACCCCACATCTGTCATTTGCAGATTAAGCATTGTTGAATCGGATAATGGGATTGCTTACTTGAATTAGCGGAACAGCTATTCTGGTGCACCTTGTAGATACACAGAATGGTGCACATCACAGACAGTAAATAAAATGAACACTTTTACGGGGCATTTATTTAATAAATATTTCTCACAGGCACATAATTTTGAATGTAATCCTGTCATTCAGTTCTATTACGCAGCTTGCCACACTTGTATCTGTGATAAACATGGTAGGCAATATTGCAGCATCATCCTGCGATGAATTTCACAGCTTTACATCCTCGATGTCCATAAAACGGACTGCAGTTGTTCTCGCTGGTGCAACTCTCAGGAGTACCATATGTGTATTGTCCACAGACATTCATAAATTATCATCTTTGGTATTATGTCTACACTTTTATTAAATATTGATCCGGCCTTGCACTATGGATTTTTCCGCAACGATACGACTTTATAGATAACGGTAAGTCCAAAAGTATTCAATCTCATTGTATTTGTTACCTAAGAAGGTACTCCTATTTTATAATTTAAAGAGTAAACAAAGCAGGAGATATAGACCTACATTATTTTACCTTATATGCCCCACTTATTACTTATTCTACAGTTTATATATGGTTATGGGTTACATATTGCATTCCAGCCCAAAACTTCTATGTCCAAATTGAACCAGAAATTCACTACTGTGATTTTCTTAATATAAAAAGAAAGTTTTTACATAAGGGTTTAGAGTGTTTCTGTGTGAGGGAAAGAAAGACAGAGAGGAAGAGGGAGGAAAGAACTCAGAAGTGTAAAGTAACATTAACACAAACTTTTATACTTAATCAGACATACCTTAAAGAGGCAAGAAAAAGGTTAAAAACATCCCGCAGCCAAATTACACTTTTATGTAGGAAAGTTCTCCTAGAGGTATTTTCTAAATAAATATCTAGCAATTTTGATAAAAATACCATTCATGGAGAAGCTTCCATGTCAAAAGGGTAATGCTGAATTTCATGTGAATACACTCTGAGATCGTCTTCATCATTATTCAACCTTTGAATTTTATTACAAATGCGAATGTTTTCTGAAATTTCTGAATGAAAATTTTAAAATTAGTGTCTTCGGTTAAAATGAAATGAAGCAATAGCCTTAAATATTTTTAATATGAAGTAGAAGAAAGTAAAAACTGAGTGACCACCGCTTCCTAACATCGAAGAAATGTTATTAAGAATAAGAACAGACATTTTGAAATGTTTCATTCAAACCTTAGTGCAGTGTCCGTCTGCTAGCATACAGAACCTCGCCCCAGAAAAACTTAGTGTTTCATGGTAGCGCTTAGAAATAAATATTTATACTCCTAATTTTTAGGAATTTTGAAGAGAGAGTACATAGGCTGAAACAGAAATTGTGTAGAAACGGCAACTGCCGCAGTATGAAGACATATCTGCGTATGTCACTGGTGCAGTATGCCCATCTGTCACTGCTGCAGATGACCTCATTAGTTTAAAAGATTCCTAATGACCCATCACGGGGCTGATAGCCCACGTCACTCCGTCGTAATGACTTTGCTGATGACGATGGCCGTGATGGACTGCATCGGGTCCATCGTCCTAAATCAGGTCGACACTCCGAGATCGGAAACAATATGGCGTATGCTCCCTGGCAACATGTGCAACCGACTTAACTACTGCAGCAAAAAGCACTTAGTCATTAGTGCCTATCTTCACTTAAGGGAATATCTTATGTGTTATGTTTATATTACTTTCTCCACTCACCATCGTATATTTTATGTTTATCTATTGGGCTATCTGTTATTTAACAATTTGGAAGTTCAATGTCATAGGCAGCATTTGAACCACGGATTTTCGGCTTCCCGTGCCGTCGCTCTAACCAACGGAAATAGTATATAAAACAACATAGTCCAATTCTGTGGTGTTGAAATAGCTGCCTCATGTTCAACAGATCCTGCGTTCGAATCTCGAAATCGCCAGTCAACTGATCAAAGTTTATTTTTTTTTTTTTAATTTTTATTTACCTTTTTATTTTATTTAATTTTTTATTTGAGGGAGATGTCTTTGAGAACGAAGCTTTATTTATGGAGCACCAACTTATCGGAAACACAACACAACACTGACAGAGAGAGAGAGAGAGAGAGAGAGAGAGAGAGAGAGGCAGACAGACAGAAATCATTTTAGCAGTGACAATAAGACACACTTTATAGCCTTTATAGTAATAAAAATCACCGAAAATCCTGTTTTTACAAAATGTCCAAAATTTTATTGCAACGCACTTTGGAGAGTTGGAAAGAGTTCCAAGAAGTGCTGTAGGAATGTTAATATCGTGGCTGTAGTATTTTCATTTTCCTCGGCCTACTTCCCAAACTTACGACTGTCCCCCCCCCCCGTTCAGAGTAACTGAGTACTGTGAACATACATGCGACACTTTGAGTGAACTGGTCAGAGTGAAATCACTATACTATATATCATCTTGCTTTTAAATACGCACAAGTCTTATATTTGAGGTTTAAAACTTTAGGTGTCGTTGATACAAGATTTCAGTCAAATTATGATCAGCAGGGCTAGGGTTCTGATTCCCTATACTAAGAAATACACCTTCAAAATGAAATTATCACCTAAAAGTCTCAAAAAATGCCTACTAAAATTTAAAAAATGCTCTTAAAACTGAATAACTTTATTTTTATATCAGTTTAAGGAAATTAAAAATTACGCAATATAAAAAATTACAACTAAGCACAGAAGTTAATACAATTACACAAATTAAAAAGGATATTCTATAAACAATTGATTTATTTTTTCGGAAAAAACCAAGTGTTCATTTCATCAGTGCTGTATTGCAATGCACAATAAACACCATTTGTAGATTTTTAAAGGAAAATGATTGTGGATTACCTACTAACAAAGTCTTGTACATTGAAAAGCTCCTTTCCACTTGCACTGATACTAGAGGAATACACTTAAAGTGGACTATGTCACTTGCTACCAAGTCTTCTGGTAATTTTCCAAGAGAAAACTTCCCAATCAACAGTACATCTGCAATTGAAGAGAATGTGACAAACCCGTTATTTTTATTCAAAACGAGCATTAATATGTTTGCTACAACCTTCCGTATGTTCCTATTCTGATTTTCTAAGTTACTTGCCACATTTTTCACTAAGTCCTCTCTGCTTCACTCCAATTTTTCTGAGCAAGTTATAGCACCAGGAAGAAATCCAAAATTTGGCTTTATGTACAAAAGTTTATCTGCAAGTTCTCCGTCCGAAAGAAGTTTCTGAGCAACTTTGATAGAAGCTGCGTCACTACTACCAAATGTGACAGCTTTTCTTCACAACCGCCAAGTTCTCACAGAAGTATATGCATACCTTTGCATGTAATTGCATGCTTCTATCCAGGTCCCCCATCTGGTCACAGCTGGAGATGGAAGCACAGAAGCACATTTGTCACATAATGGCCTAGTGAGTCTGTACTTTCATCAGTACATACCCAATAATTTTTTCTCACACTTTTTGCCTAATATCCTGCATTGTTCTTTGGTAGCATCTGCTGACGTAATTCTTTATTGAAGTTGAAGGATCTGGTAAACGCTTTCCATAATATTTTCCTAGGAAAGCACGTAACTTGGGGTTGTTCACTTTGTTCAATGGGATATCTGTACAAATGAATACTTCACAGACCTGTTCTTCAAGGAAAAGTGAATTTGAAGAAGAGCCACCTTCACCAGGTAACTTGGTTCGCTGTGGTTTTACCTTCAAGCAGTGTTAGACCTTGAATATGTTTTTTTTTTTTTTTTTTCCTCTCTCTTCACATGTTGGTCTACAGTAAACTTCTTTTCGGCTCCCACTTTTACTTTGAAAACCTTAAAGAAAACTGTATTCTCATCTTTGGAAACGACTTTTTCACCATAACGCAAAACAAAATTCTTTAACGCATGCGCCACACTTTGCTTTACTTTAGACAGATAAACTGGGCACCTCAATTCTTTATACTGTGTAAAATACACCCAATCTGCACCTGCTATTCAGAAGACCTTAGCAAACACAATGAGTATTCTAGGAGTGCACCCATCTGCAACTTGTTAAGTGTAACTTAAAGCTGGTGACTGAGCAAATTCATTGTCAATCCACAGAAAGAGAAGAAAGTGTCTTTGTCTAGTTTCGGAAACTTATACGTAATTTTAATTTAGTTCTGCTAAGAACAAAGTAAAGTAATTGACTAAGAAATGGTATGTAAAGAATGAAAGTATCTCTTTGCTCTTGAAAACAAAATAGGCAAAGTGTACCTAAGTTGTATTTAAAATGCATAAATGTGCAACAAGGTTGACTGAAATGTGTAAAAATGCACAATAATGCAATAAAAAAAAAACCTGAAAATATCCCCATACTATAAAATTAGCGAAAAATGCAAAAACGTAACAAGAGTAAAGAAGTTAAACTAACCAAATTAGGACTTTCGTTTTTGCATATATATAAAAACACGCAGTCATCAAAATCAATCGGGTTGTTTGTGCTTCTGGGAAACTTCGTTTTCTCAAGGTCAATACAACAATTTTTTGTTTGACGTCAAAACAACAATAATTATGGATCACAAATCTCCATTCTGAATGATTGATTAAATGGCATAGCTTTCACTGTTGTTTTAGACTTAAGGTGAAACTCTCGGTAGTGTTATTAAAAAACCAATCCGGTATTTACCGTGGCGTCTAAGGGAAAGCGCGAAAAAATGCTAGTCAATCTGGTCGGCTTACGGGATTTGAATCCAAGACTTCCAGAATGCGAGCCTCACACGTTACCGCCTTCTCGGTCGCTGAAATCAGATTTTATATTATGGTAGTACTACGGGAATAAAATCATTTCCGGAGTACCACGTAAAGGTGGAGAAATTGGTGATACTATTATGTATCAGATTGTTTTATTTGTTTCTGTTCATTTTTCAAATAATCTCATTTGTCTTAGTTTAAACGCAAAAGAAAGAGTTCGAATGCTAAAAGAACAAAACTTTTGAAGGTACTTAATACCCTAAAGCCACTTTGTTTTGTTTCCAATACGGTTTCGCTTGGTCGGCATTTGCACAGCTATTGCAAAAAAGGAGGTCTGGCTTATTAGACCTTACCATAATAACCAAACTCTAGCTCTTAAGCTGAGTTTTTCTTCGCAAGAAGGTTAATATTAAAGTATCCATTTTCCATCACGTTGGCCAACGGTGGAGTTCTCGCTGCTTCTTTGATGATGTAACTAACGTCCTCTTCTTAACAGTCTGTTTGTGGAGTGAATAAAATTACTATTGCAAGGCCGCCCTCCTTGTATAGGGTTTTCAAAGAGAAAGGCCAAGGCAATGGTTTTCAAACACTTCCGACGATGCGGTGTTAAATAATGTCTGAAAGGATAGCTTTATTGTACAGCGCTTGCAAAGGTTGGACTAGAGCTAGAGTACTCCTAACTTTCAACTTTCAGCAACCGAGAGGATGCTGGTAATCACTGATTTGGAGTCGTCCTCCGTGATCTAGGGGTAACGTGCAGTCTGTGGTTTTCGAGGTCTCGAGTTCAAACCCAGCAGAAGGCGATGGATTTGTCGGGCGTAAAATATTTTACAAGGCTTCCTTTGGTAGAGAAAAAAAAGCCTGATAAAGAGGTCTCTGAGCAAAATTTTGCATCTTTCACTGCTGAAAACCACAGAAGTTAAAGAGCGTGCATAAATAAAAAAAATCAGTTTCAGATTTTTTTTGAGGTTAGCATATAGCAATGTGCTTTTAAACACTTGAGCAATGGTATTTCCCTTTGCATTTATAAAAATGTGTAAATAACTGTATAGAAACGATTTATGCAATAGTTATTTATGTAATCAGTACATAATCTGACTGATTGTGACAAGTGTCACAAGGAAAATATTATACACATGTTACGATTAACATTTTATGCAATTCTAGTACTAAAATATGCAGAAATAACTAATAAATTTGCTAAATGTAAATCAACAATCTATTAAAGATCAGAAATATGTGAGATAGCATGACAGATGATGTTTCATTTGTTTCAACACTTATACATGTAGGAAAATGGAAGGCTATCATACAAATGTTGAAAATATGAATTGCATTGTTCTTGAAATTTTGAAGCCAAGAGTGCTGAAAGTTTTTTATGTTAACGAAAAAGAATATGAAAAGTTTTGTGGAAGGAGAAACGAAAAATGTGTTAGTTTGACTACGAAACCACATTACTGGCATATTCAGGTTTTCTTACAGGCACATTGCAGAAAATTATGTTCTGGTGGTGACGATGTCATTGCCGTTTTGTTGGCATTGTAATTACGTCATTGATTTTCTAGCACTGGTGCTAGAAAGAGGGTAATTTCGCACGATTTATGCCGTGATAACAAGCCTTTTAATGCTAGGGTCACATAAATATCATTTTCTGCTTTTTTCAAGATTGCACATAGCGATTTGCACACTTGACTACACTTACCCCCTTTGTACCTATAAAAAGTGTGTAAAAACTATTTATGCCAACCTTTATTGCCATTAATTTAAAATACCTCTAGATAGTACTATAAGGTTGTAAGATGGTTTATAAAATATATAGTTGACAGAGAAAGTCATATGAATGTAAACTCAGGTTTTTCACATACAGGTTCTACTTGCTTATCAATGAGTAATATGTTTTCATGAAGCCGTCACTAAATTTAAAAATTTAGTTCCACAAAAATAATATCTGTATCTGCCGCTAGGTGTAGATCTTCAAAAAACATCATAGTCCGTGAAAATACTATTTTGACATTGAAAAATATCTATGAAAACAATACAAACGCTTAAAAAAGAAAGATAAAAGACGAAAGGTACATAAGTGTTGCAAAATGAAAAAAGTGAGTAAAAGAAATATCTTGAAGTGCGTAAGAAGGTCAGACTCAGTGATGAATACACATACCAATAAACTGTATCTCCTTAGTCTTCTGGGAAAATTCTATGAAGACCTCTAAATTCGGAAGGAGTTTTGTACAATCGTTTTTAACTTATAATCCATTAAAGATAAGCAACAATATAGGTACTGTACAACTCACAAACACAAACAACCCTTTTTGTCATTTCTAGGATATTCGTTGTTATTGGTTTGAATTGTCAATACCTACTTTGCCATTACTACTTACTCTACGAAGTACACAGCGCGTTCCACTCAAAAATTCGATACCGAAATTTCACAAATTTTGAGAATCTCGATAAAAAAAGCATTCTTAGGAAAAGGTTGATATGTGCGTGTACGCGCGCACCCGAGAGTGAGTGAGTGTGTGTGTGTGTGTGTGTGTGTGTGTGTGTGTGTGTGTGTGTGTGTGTGTGTGTGTGTTTTCTCAGAAATGGTTCTAACGATTTTTATTATAATCGAGTAAGTTTAAGATATTTTCATAGAAAAGTGAAATTATTATTGGAATTTTGTAGGATAGCCTCAGAAGCCAGCCTTCATTTGGAATAACTTTTGCATTAGTGGTAACAATATCTTACTGCGCGAAATAATTTCGTTAAAGTACACACTTCTTGTCATGTATATTTTTGTGGAGTTATCACTTTGTGATTTTTCCTGTTATTGGTTTAAAGTTTGTAATCCTATGCTCTTCTCAAGTGGTAAGTCGTTATTAGTTTTGGTCTCTTGGTTGTTATAAGAGAACGGATTCTGAAGGTATCCCATAGCTGTCTTATCACTTCAACTTACTGTAATCACCTCTTGTCATTATATCTACAAGGTAATATGGAGTAAAATCATTTGTACAAAAGTTTATCTCAATTAAGGTGAAGTAACTAGAACAATAATACATTTTAAGAACAATTTGTCGATGAATGGGTAGACACACGCATCGAAGTTATGTAACACTTCAAATTTTAGTTTTTTTTCGGTTTTTAAACATCTGCTTATCATATAGGCTTCTAGAATCATCTCTACTTTCAACGAAACATGTAATTAAATTACTTCTGCAACGGTTTTTCTGATTGATGTGAAGTCCGTAGAAAAATAAATCTTATTGAGAATAATTTAGAGTGGATATATCAAACAAATTTAGTAAAATTCATATTTGGCTTTTAATTATGGGTGGTCTTTAACCGTTTTGGTTCTCAACGTCCCGTTCTATAAGTATATAAGGCGCGGAAGACCACATAATTTTGCTCAGAGGCCTCTGTATCAGGATTGAAGTTCCTTTAAGTACCATAAATCTACAAGGGACCACCTGGTTTACTTTTCTTTCGAAGGAAGCCATGAAAAAGTCTATCAGACCTCGGAATATGGCACAAATTTAGTAATTAAATTCGTATAAATATAACAGATTTTGAAATAATGTGCAATAACTTTTGATGTAACAAAATCTTTGAGAATGAGGGAAGAAAATGTGAAGGAGTTTTTGTTACTGAACATAATTATTATCAGTGGGCTTTAAAAGGGGAGATAAGACTTTTTAGGCATCCAGTTGATAACTTCTTAAAGCTAAGATTTCTTCTTTGAACTGCTTCTTTTCTGTTCGTTCCAAAAAAGTTCCAGTAATGAGGTACGTTTTTTCCTGTAGACAGGGCAAAATGTCTCCAAGATCCTTTAGAATAAATCATTACTTGATAAAAAGTTTTGATTACAGCGAGAAAGAAAGCTTTGCTTTAGGTGAACGGGTCATTTTGGCTGGAAGAAGTTTGTAAGAAATACTTTATAGGTCTGAAACGAAAGGAGCGCACACGAGTGGATATGGATGAATTTTTACAATGGGGCTGTACATACGAGGAAAAATTCTGGCGTGCTGCCATCGCACCGCCGAGGATTATAACAGGGTGGCAATGAAGTAAAGGGTTGGTGGGGGAGCAGAAAAATGTTTATAGGGGCGAAAGTATTAAAAGATGTAAAAGTGACACACACGCTCGTGCCGGTCGCTAAAATTGGGACTTTTCCGAGGCGCTTTCCTAGCCGCACCGCGTTGCAAGACAAAATCTCATGTCTAATATGCGCTGACAGCATAAGACAAAAACATCTGAAGATAACATACGGAAAAGAATAATCCTCATGTATTAAAATATGTAGACTTGTTTTATGAACACTTCCTCAGCGTAAAGCCTAACACCTCTGCAGGAACCGAATTTCAGTTGGAATGGCAGCTTTTTTCTCGGTTTTCTCTGTAACTGCAAAGAAAAATGTCAGGATCTCTCAAATTTTGGTCCAAAGCTCGTATAAGTAATTATTATTATTTCATGCATCATATTTTCGTCTTTAGACCTGAGATATTCAAGAGATGTTGAATCCATCGTCACAAAGTAAGAAAGAAAGAAAGAAAGAGAGAGAAACAAAGACAGAAAAAAGGAAGCAAACAAAGAAAGGAACAAAGAAGGAAAGAGAGAGAAACAAAGAAATAAAGAAACAAACAAAGAAACAAAGAAGCAAAAGAGAAAGAAACAAAGAAAGAGAGAGAAAGAGAGAAACGATGAAAGTTAGAAAGAAAGAAACAAACAAACAAACAAACAAACAAGCAAACAAAGAAAGAAAGAAAGAAAGAAAGAAAGGAAGAAAAAAAGAAAGAAAGAAAGAAAGAAAGAAAAAAGAAAGAAAGAAAAAGAAAGAAAGAAAAAGAAAGAAAGAAAAAGAAAGAAAGAAAAACTGTTACCGAAGCTAATGAAACAAATTGAGTTTTTATATATGGGTGCTCTTTAAGTGTTATAAATTCCCACAGTTTCATTCCATATTGAACGTGGAAGACCGCTTAATTTTGCTCAAAGGCCTCTCTATCTGGCATGAGAACCCTTATATCTCGTGAGGTACCGTAAAATACCTTAAATGAAACTGGTAGCTGTAGTGTTTCTAGGAAATTGTAGCTTATATTACAAATAGTTTTAATAATGACAATACGGCATTCTGTATATCCTTAACTGTACTGGACCTGATTATGCTCCGTTTTACTTTATTTTATCTTTGAGTTCTTTAAAGTCCTTTTTACTAAACGTTTTTGTGGTAGAAACCTTATGGAGGACTTCCTAACTTGTATTCTTGTGGTTATCGACTTCTATTGCTCATTGTCGGTGCTCATTAAGTGCTCTTCTTTACCATAGAATAACTTAAATATTCTCCTAGAAGGTTAGATAAAGTATAGTAACTATGTTTTGAAAAGTGGTGTACCTACAAATGAGAAACATTAATCCCCAAACACACATCATTGTGTAACATTACAAAAGATGTAGGTAATCTCAGTTGGTAGATATGTGGCAAAGTGGATAACGAGTAGGATTTTTCTGCCACATTGTATACTAGATCGACAGTGCCACTCTCGAATTCTTGCAGAGCAAATTGCATAACGAGTTGACGTGACTAGTTCCCGATAAGGACTACCAACGCATATGTAGTGCATGATGAGGCACAGACTCCGTAACCGTTAATGGGATGAGTAATTATTGGCTTCGTTAGTTAGATAACCACTATTGGGTAAGTAATTGTAATTATATATTCGTTACTTTTATAACAGCTAACTCAGCAGGAGTCCCGGCTGATATGACTTTTAAATAATCCCTCGGTGGGTATTGGCAGTACTGCAGTACCTTCCTAGCTCCACAGAAGCAACATACTAATGTCAGTCAATTATTGCCATTGTTAAGATCATTTGTTGCAGCGTCGTTTCCGATCTCACAGATCGCAGTGACCAGAGATGTATCACTATATATTTTGCTTAAAATATAAGAAGGGCTTGAGTACAGTTTACTGAATAGTTGGGCGCTGTGACATCTCTCAAGTTACTAAACACGGTCCATGGTTATATTTTGCGCAATTTTAAACACAGCTGCAATAAATAGTCAAATTATATTCACAGGAAATAAAACTAAAACCAGCAGCAAGAAGAAAGTTTCTGCAACTGCTGTCTTCTAGGTTTCTGGTTTCTACATAGAAACATAAAAGAAATGTGAACAATACTGGATTGTCAATATTAATTTCTGCTAGTTGTTTCACTGAAAAGGGCCACCGCAACCTTACAAGTGCGAAAAACGACGGGTCACACAATTATAAACCTGTTATTCTTGTAACGCACATTTATGTCTTCAGTATTGCAGAACGGATGCCTTTTTAATTACGAGTCCGTAGATGATAGAGATTTTGCAAGAAAGACACAGGTGTTACTGAAGAGTTTCACTTTTTAGTGTTTAATAAAAGCATTTCAATTGTTTTAATAAGTTCTTTCAAAGCTCCTCAGAATTTATTAAATATTGAGATTTAACTGAGTTATGTGAATATATAAGAGAGCTTGTTTTAAATTAATTACATTGTCGAGATCCAACATCTGATATTTCGGATGATTAAAAATCTCTACGTTTCCGTGGGTAATTGGAATCAATTTCACTCTAATCCCATTCTCAGTACGATCCAAGTTTATATGTTGAATTCAATTCGGAATCAGATCGATTGGTATATGCAAGCATAAATAATTCAAGATTTTATGTCGGTCACTTGGTTTATCTTGGCAAACCTGTAAAAAATGTTTTCTGCGTACTTTAAGTAGGTTTCGATATTAATGAATATCTTTTAGAGGAATATATTGCGAGATTGTAGAAACAATAAAAGTGGCCTTCTTGTCGTGCTTTATTACACAACGTTCACTACGAAAACAAATGACGAGCACACAGCTGTTACGAGTACAGTGGAAGTTAGCATATTTGGCGGATTCAAATCGATTTGAATCTGGTAGGTGTCTCCATGCAACAAAATTTGGATGCGATTCCGCTTCTAAGAGAATCAGATCCAAGGTTTCATTTCCATCTGAATCCGTTTTTCCATGCAGTATTCATTCCGGAATGAGAAGTTAAGTGGATTTGAATTCCACATGGAAACGCAGTGAATATTAAATCCTTTGAAGCAATCTCATAACAAACCGATCTCTGAGATCGCCGCGACAAACTGGTGTGTCTGAAGGCGCGACTATCAGCGGATTAATGTGTGACTGATTACTGCATATCTTAGTTACTTCAGTGACTGTTACACAGAGGTAGGTTTCCGTTATTCCCTGGGTTTCAGTTGTATCGTACACATTTAACAGTTTTGCTTTCCTCTAAAATGTTGTTGTTAGCTAATGCTGGATTTCTGACAATGAAGTCATTAATCCTCTTCCTCTCCAATATTTTTCACTGATGGATGGGGCACTAGAAGTGGCCGGGCATATTTGAAGGTGGTCTCGATCCATTTCCTCTTGCAGATCACATAGAGGACAGAGTGGTGAAGAATATATCCCAATTCTGTTTAAATGTTTTGCCAGACAATCATGTTCTGTAATCAAACTGAAGGTTGCAACTGCTGTTTTTCGAGGATACTCAGGAATTACTGTTTGAATGTTTGGAAGTTCCCATCTTTTATTCTTCCTCTAAAATGTATTCATTTGTAAATTGTAGTTACACAAGTTATTCCTCAAACTGCAGTAGGATTTTCAGAAAAAGTTATACAACATTTATTAACTGAGCTGTATTATCTCACTGAAAGATATCACTGAAGGTGTCTAATGAAACTTTATGCTCTTTAATTTTCGTGGCATGTTTAGTTGTAAAAGCTGTAGACTTGAGCGCTGCTAAGCCTCACGCAATGCCTGCTTCTGTTATAACAAAAGCAGGAATTAGCGGAAGACCGCAACAGTTGTAACCATGATGTTCATATTGTTGCGATGTGCTCACGAGAACTCTAAAAGTACAACTCTCTTTTGTTTCCCTACATGTATTCTGCTTTTTTCCTTCCCTAAACTGGTTGTTTATATCCCAGCTTCCTTTGTATGCACGGTCGATAAAGAGCATGAAATGGACAGGCGTGAAAGATTTATTGTAGCATTAGGAGCAATAAAACACTATAACTCCAACAAACAACCCCTGCCTTACTAACCTGTTATATACCCTTTAAATGCAAGTTAACATTTCGCCGGCTGCGAAACTTGCTGCATGGTTGCGTATGAACTATGCACTCTTCTTCTGAACGTTTGTACTTCCCTCAGAATTCATATTTCGGAATATATGTAAAACAACTATTGTATTGGCTCATGTTTAAGGAAGCAACCTGTGAACATATGTTCTATATTTCTTAAGCTAATAACTTCATTTTTACTGCATACTACCGTCACTACTGCCGTATGTTGCTAATTCCAATTTTTAGATTACATGCACTAAAACATATTTTGATAAAAGTAACAATTTATTTAATGTTGGTGCATAAACTGTGTATCTGTGAAAGTTTAAATCCCTTGGACTGTGGTAACATACATTCGGACGCCGTTTTTAAAACGCTGCAGCATTTAAATTATTCTCCGTAGGTACCGATAAATGACGTGTAATTTTTCAAGTTGTCTTCTTTTGTAATTTTTCCGTATTTAAAGCTCATATTCTCCCACAAAACTGTAGCTAGTGTCTCAAAAATATTGCACGATGCACTTCAAAATATGATAAATAAAATGTCAAATTGAAGTTTTCATATGTCATAAAATAATAAAAAAAATATATTAGCATGGAGACGTGTTCTTCTTATGTCTTTTGCACTACAAAATATTTTTAAAAGTGAAGAGTTCATTTTCTGAAAATATGTATTGGAAAAGTTATAAATGTATTAGGATTGCAATTTTAACACTGACACCTCTGTTTGAATATGTATAGAAGGAGAAGTTTTTGATTATGCCTAATAATATTGATTCTGGGAAGAGAAGAGTGTAGTTCCTAAATGAGTGCAGGAAGATGTCAAAGACATTGTACACCTGGAAGAAATACATAATAAAAAACTAATATCTCAATAATGCAACTATGAATCATTAAAATGTTTGAGAAAAAACTATCCCTTTTAACTGCACTACAAACATGCTACTTATTTTGAAATTTTCAAAATGTAACAAAACTCAGGTTTACATCACAAGAATACTAACTTAAAAAGTTATCGGGTGGTTTTAAATGGGACAAATTACCTGTAGAAAAAATGATAAATTACTAATGCAAGTCTTTTTCAGTTAAAACAGAAGTTGTTTATAAATATATCACTTGCTCAATGTAGTTTCTTAGGAGGTTCTAACTTAATCTTCATTCATTACTATGTTAAGGATCTCCGATTGGTTCAAATTTGCACCACAAGGAATATTTTGAATATTGAAATGAGTCAGAAAAATACATTATGAGAAAGACAAGTTTTAATATTTGGGGTATTGCTTTTCACGATTAAGAGAGCGATTTAAGTGGTCACGTGACAAGCATTCAGAGCGCAATTAGCTGAAAATAACTTCATCATATGCACGTATCTACAAGAAACCTAGTGTGCAACAACTCTAAGCGAAGCTTCGCTACTGTAACCTTGTAATCAGAGCGCCACGATAGGAGCAAAAAAGGAAAATAGAAAAGAAACGAATCAGTACATTGCTGTTTCGAGAGTTCTGCAGACAAGTAGGTATAAGCAACTTTGTAGTCCAAGATCTTCAGCCACAGGAGCGGAACAACCTTCTCATAGGCCACTCCGCGTGTGACAGAAGATTCTCTAGTTGTAAATGCCGTAAGAATAGCTGTGGTCACAAACACTTATACCCGCTGCAGTGCTGTTCCATATCAGTTTCGGCCACCCAGACTATTATTCACAGTATCCGAGCCACCTACAGCGCTGCCGAAATAAGCAAGTACTTGAAATACACAAATGCTCGTAGCCTGACCGAAGCACTCTGAGGAAGAAAAGAAAATAAGTCCATCACTTTTTAATGTTAGTGCTATTTAAAATATTTTGGCAATTATGATTAATGTTTCCCTTGTAATATACTACACGTATAAGTTTTATTTGAGAAGAGGAAAAACCCACTGACTAAGAAGTGTGTTGTTTTTAAATTGTGAACTCGTGAACAGTGTACCTATGCCAGCCAGTAAGGAGTATGGTGACTAACTTACGAGTTGCGATAACATAATCGCGTACAAAATGAGTGCTGAGGGTTGCAGAAAACACGCTAAGGGAAAACTGGTAAAAAGAGGTGGAAAACAAACCGTGTTAAAGGTATTTCACCAACCAATGGAGCACCAACCGTGTGTACCTGTGAATGATTTAGTAAACTTAACCTCAAAATATAGCGGTTTATCAGAAACCAGCATTGTGCATGTTTGCAAGGAGTTCAAAGAAACTGGCTGTGTTAAAGCTTCGTGTACGAAGGGAAAGAAACCTAAAACAGTGTTAAAAAGTAGACAATTTTGTGAAGTGTGTAATTCGCTCTAAAGAATGTACGTAAGTTCTTTTTTTGAAAATCAACCACCGTTTTTATATGTAAGTACACACGCATGTTTTTAACTGTATAAATGTTAAATTGTTTGGTTTAATAGGCACCATGCAAGATTGTAAACGCATAGACACCAATGTCCTTTAAATGGAAGCTATTTCAGCAGACATAACCGATCTCAGTAACATATAAACCATAAATATCTCTCCCTATTGACAGCACGCGAAGTCAAACGCGTTTTCCCACGTGCTGCGCGGACTAATACATTAGCGGTGTGGATGTTAAGTGGCTTACTAATGCCGGAATTACTACACTACTTAAGTGGCAAACAAAATACTATCTAAGGAGTAAAAGAGTAAACCGTGGTCTGTTCTTTTACGTACATAAGGTGGGTGGTAAAGTTCGTAACAACTATCGTATGTGTGATTTTATTCTCATTAAATAATAGAAGTATCATAGTCGAAGATACTAGCACATCAACGGAAAATCAATGCGTCATTTGGATTTAGTTTCACTGAACTGTATCCGTCTCTGTGTTAATAAAATTTTATGGGGAATTAAAAAGCAAATTCGAAAAGAAATCCCTCTAATTGGCAGTCAGACCAAAACCATCGATATTCTGCATGATCGTTTAAAGTCATAAAACTGTGTGAAAACAGAAAAAAGGCATCTTGTGAAGCCGTAGCTAAAAAATTTCCCTTCCCTGGCAACGGAATATGGATTTTTCTGCCACTTCAATCTCCACCCTACGCTGAATGCTGCGGTCCCGCATTTTTCGACATGCATGACCGATGATGTGGGAAGTTTAGGTTTAATTAAGAGGCGAAGGGCAGGGGGTCCGCCATGTTTACCTCGTCAGCCACACATTTGTTGAAGCAAATTTGAAATTCCAAGTCCCCAGGGTTCACATTGTAGACAGGCTGACCCTATTGTTGTAATCTGCATCCTCATCGTGCGCGTGTTTGGTGTTTCCTGTACAACGTAACGCGTGTAAATGTAAAGGGGGGTATATCCCGCATATCCCCTGTTCGATTCCGGGTTTGTATTCGCACCAACATGTATCTGTCCGCTTTTCTAGTTACATGTTACTCGACCACAATCTGACATGATATAATTTCACTCAACAATAGAACAAAATCTGATGCCTAACAAACGTATATCGTTCTTCCATTATCACTTCTTCTCAAAGGTCTTCTACAGTGTGATTGTATTGTTAGTCCAATTCAATCTAAAAACGTGAAAGACGTAGTTTAATAAATTTTCCTCAGAGAGTCTATATGAATGTAAACTGTTTATTTACCAATGTTGTACAATAAATTGCATTAATGGAGTGAACGATTAAGTAATTTGTTAACATTTAAAAACTTTTAAGAAGATTTAGTCAGTTATCACTTAGAAAACAGGTTACGTTAAGACATAATAAATAAACGTAAAGAATTATAAATTGATAAAAGATTTAAGAGCGATGCTTATGCACATTTTGTTCTGTCTTTTGAGACAGTGTAAGGCTATGTCTCCCAGTTCCACTGTCTCATAAGACACTGAACAAAATATATTTGTGAAACGTAACAGAATGAGCGATCTTATAGGAACTGAATTCTTAAGATGCTAACAGAAAAAAATCTCGAAAGCAGAGAAGTACAGAATTGTAAATCGTTGATAAATGCTAGGCAGATTGTTGTTATTGTTGTTGGCTAATGTTGGATTTCTGACAATCCTCTTACTCTCCAATATTTATCACTGATGGAGGCGGCAATAGAAAGGGCCGGGCATATTTGAAGGTGGCCTTGTTCCATTTCCTCTTGCAGATCACATAGAGGACAGAGTGATGAATATATCCCAATTCTGTTCAAATGTTTTGCCAGACAATCATTTCCCACAATCAACCTGAAGGTTGCAACTGCCGTTTTTCGAGGATCCTCAGGAATTACTGTTTGAATGTTTGGTAATTCCCATGTTTTATTTTTTGATTTCTCATAGTTTTATTTTGCAATAATCTTTTAGCTGCATAAAATGGTAGATTAACTATATATTTCTGCTCACTGCTGGTACCCTTTTTGCAAGAAAATCAACTTTCTCATTACCACTCAGTCCACAGTGAGCTGGAAGACTGGGTGTTTTTGAAGTGCTGTTAGATGGGTAAGGATTTTCCAACATTCCTTAATAGTTTGGCTTTTTGGTGACAACTTGGAAATAATTGCTATAATTGTCGCCCTGGAATCTGAGAGAATAAATGCTTGATAAAAATGTGAGATTCTATACAAACGGTTTTGGAGGACGCAGAGATTGTAAATAAAAGAGTTAATTTGTGTTACGGGAAGTTTGAAGTTTATTTAATAGACAAGCCACAAATTCCCTTTTCGAGGCTACCCCTGCAGACAGAGAAAGAAGAGATTTTAGAGCCACGACTGACGCTACGCTGAGTAACGGACGCGACAAGTTAAGATTCTGGAAAATCCACGGTACTTACATAACAGCTATACACCAAGAGAATATAGTATCCCAAACGCTAGAAAACAGTTAGATAGAGCAAAATAGAAATAAAACATTAAATAACGCATAAGAACATAAAGAAATTAAGCACGCTAAGTAACCGGATAAAATCAAAGAATAAGTAATAAATTCAACATGTATTAAGTATTACAAATATTAAGGAGAGAAGAATATTTGAATATAAGCAAAATGGTAAAGTTTGCAGATTTAAATAGTGTTTTAGATAGCTGAGGACAGAAGGATTGTGTGTAAAGAAATACATGTACCGTACCGGAAGCTCAGAAAATGCATGAAAACCAGTCATCGGTCAAGTGGACAGAAAATGTAATAAAGCGAGCGTTCTGTGATAATAGCACATGGAAGACATGTGTGCTTCGAATTGGAAGCACGGATTTGGGAAGTTCTTTCCAAAGTCCCACACAACTTCCTCCAGAAAGCTGCGAATTCCAACCAAGGTCGTTTGAGGAGACTGGTCGAAGCCACAGATACCTACATCGAATTCTAAGGTATGTAATCATATTTCCATACAACAGTTTACATACTGTATCAATTTCAAATAAATAAGTCTGCAAAAATAAAATGTATTTGTCAATTTCAATACCCAGTTACTTCGCGCCCACCATGTAGAAAATTGATTTAGTGTAGGTGTAGGAGTTCAGTTCCGAAGTGGGTTAAGCTGACAAGTTCGCTCCTATCTTATGCTTGGACGACACAAGTCCTGATTAGCTGCAAAGTTTCACCGATAGCTAAGTTAAAATAAGGGAATTAATACTTAAAGAGCAAATTAAAAACAAGATTAATAATTTTGCCTGGGCGTGGAATATGGGACAGGAGATTTTCCACTTATATTTCTAAGGGAGCATTTCAAACATTTATTTTATTTAAATTTCATTTTTATTGCCTGTTGTGTGGGTGTGTGCTTTTTGTACTGTTCAACGCCCGCTTTTACTACATACGGCACCGCAGGCGGTGACACTGATTATTCATGGAGTGAAGATGGAGTACCGGTGGAATGAGATGGCGGGGGAAATCGGAGAACCCCAGCGCCGCTTCGTCCATCACGAATCCCACATGCGTTTACCTGGGTTCGAACCCAGTGGCCCGCTTTGGTGAGAAGCGAATGGTCTAACCACTCGGGTACGGCGCGGTCGTTGGGTGTGTGTTTGTGTGTGTGTATGTGTGAACAGCGTAACTCAAAAACGAAAAGTCGGTTAGAAACCGAAGTTGGTATTTAAGTTTAGCATCTTTCAAGGATGCGACATGAAGATTTTGAAGAAAATTCCTCCACCTAAACTACCCTTTACATGGAACATTTTTCTAAAATGTTGCTTTTCTCGAAAATGGCTCTAAGGATTTTTATTAAAATGCCATATGTTTAAGATATTTTTATGGCAAATGAAATGTATATTTTGAATTTTCTGGCTATAGCCCACGTGGTCCTGTTTACTCTTGACGACTTTTACGTAACTGGTAAACCGTAGAGATAGACCAAATCTTACTATACAAAAATGTAGATCTGCTTAAAAGACAATTTATGTCCAAATAAACTTTTTTGTAAAGTAAACCATTTCGGAAATATTCTCTGTTATTTGTGTGAGTTGTGGAATATTTAAACTTTCGTGTAAAGAGAACGGAATTTGAAAGCTTTAAGAGATTTGACTATCGCTCAAAGCCTACTTACTGTATTCCCATATTCCCCTTGTACCTACAAGGAAATAAGCAATAAGGTAATTTCTGCAAATGTTTATCTCAACTATCACGAAGGTACAGGAATAAGAGTTCGTTAGAATGGTTAGTACAAGAGTACAGAAAGCCATGTGAGTGTAATACAACATATATGGAAGTTCGGGGAACTTGATTCGTCATAAGTGAAATCCTGTTTTAGAGAGCAAGGGAATAACTGTTTTAGTGTGACAAAACATAAAGAGGCATTTGAGGAGTAAACGAGTAGTGTGCATTTACTACCTCTAATCCACATGCTGAAAACAAAGCCCTAATTAACGAGAAACCCTCATAGAAGCCACTGCTTCACTTAAGTCAGCCGCAGTTATAACATCTTTTCGTTCCAAATGCCCTTCATGAACCAAAGACCAAGGATTCCCACATAAACAAATTACTAAATAAAAGTCTTATTTTTGTGTATGCCTGTTTATCATTGTAAATATTCCCCAGAAATATTTTCGGGAAACATTTTAATATAAGCTCTCAAAGCTTAGCCGAACTGCAGAGAAAGGTAATGTGTGCTGGCCATGGAAAACAAAAGAGCGCCCCTTTCCATTTCGCTAAAATCACTTAAGAAGTGACAACAATGAGTTAATTTTATACAAAAGAAAATTTAGTGAGAAATAAAAATGTTTCCTTTTGCAGTGTTAACAATTATTTATTGAATAATTTGCTACAGTTTGCTAAAATTATTATTAATTTGAAACACTTAGAACATTTAGAATCATTCATGCTATTATTGGAATTGAGGAATTCATAAAATTATATTAATGACGTATATAATGTTTCTGAATCATGTTGAACTTCCATGTAGTTGTGCTTTTACATTTCAGTCTTTTCATAATTTTACTACTCCTAAAACTTTATGCTGACACCTGACATTTATTATGCCTCGTATTGAATTGCCAAATTTAGAACTTAATTAAACATTAATAATGATTACAGTGTATATTTGCAATTAACCGTCGGAGAGTTAACTAGTTTATAACCTCGTCCCATGGTGCTGTCAGGAAATGCAAATGCAGTTTCGATGACGAAATGTCTATCAGCTGTGGCAGAAGCAGGAAATAATGTCGCTAGTGCGGTAATTACAATCTGGAGAGCGCGCTGCTCACGGATCATTAACCCCATATTGTGCGCGTGTCATCTTAAGGTCACCTGCTAATGACTAAAAATCATCATCAGCGATATCCCTCGGAGTGTAATCAACTAACACCTGCTGCAGGGGATGGCGTCAGTAACAGCCCCTTCGCGAGGGGAGAAAATTAAGTATGATTTTATATTGGCTATTTAGGGGTGTATGCTCAAAAGTCACCTCATAATCGTCTACTATAAAATGCTTATGATGTGCAAAGTCGTCGATTATTGGATCTTTATACTAATCATAAATGTCTGCCTATAATAAAGTATAACACACAAATGTTGAAACTTAATTTTAAGGACGTCATATTAAGAAAAACCGTGAATATTAAATTTATTTTCTGCAGGAAAAACCAAAGTTGCGGCATTTAAAGGCAGATGATGGTTCGTCAAGTTAGCCTAGGTTATTAAGGCCCGGAGTCGTGAACGCGAGTTCTGTGGTTAAAATTCAGTCAGGGCTGTCATCTCTGACTGTTCCAGGTTTCCGCCAGTCTTCATAACTGGTAAATACCAGAGAATGCAAATATTGGGCCTGTAACGTTTCCTTCCCAAGCTTCTTTTCCCAAATAATACTAACCCATCACCTAAAACGTAAAATTTAATAAGATGGATAAAACATTTATCATTTAATTTTAAGAAAGCATTTTCATTTGTGCCACTCGACTCCATGCCGGAGTATCTTGCCAACTAGGCCTGAGGTAATAATGCCAGCTTATCAAGCAGACTGAGCTTCCCCTTGCATCTGGTCACACTGGGCGCTCCAACGGGAATTTTGTCTCTGAGTGTATGTCGGCACGTCGGACCCCGGGAGCAAGGATGGCATGAAAGTACCCTACAGGCGCCAGAACTCATCACAGGAGGAGCTAACCATGGTGGATCCCTAACGGGTCTTAACGGGTGCAAGCGTTCTTCAGCCCGACGGAGTTCTAGGTTACCACAGAGAGCCCACTACCCGCCAGCCAGGTCCAGCCGATGAATCAATCTCCCTGGAAGGGCGGCGGGCCGTCTGCAGTGCCTCCCCTCAGCCGAGCACCGTACTTCTAGAGCGTAAACACCACCGTAGTGCAGCCCACCGGTGATCTCGCTGACGCTTACAACGTGGAAAGACCGGATAGGGAGAATGAAATGAAATGAAATGAAAGGAAATAAAACGGGGATGTAAGGTAAATATCCTTCACAGCATTCTCCTTAGTGACCCGGAAAAACCCTGAAAAAATCCAAGATTAAGAAGGTCGGACGCGGTAATGGAACCCGTGACCTTCCGCAGGCGGGCCACAGATGTTACCGCCAGAGCCTTTCCGCTCGGTCGAACGAGAATTAGTGCTGCAGCAACTTGTTCGATATAACACACGGAATGTACTCTGACCGAGAAACTGTTTGAACTCTGGTTTATCAACTTTCCTTAATGCATTAGTGCATTTTGTTCGAAGGCATGAGCAAAATAACTGAAACGCATTCGATATGCAGGTCTGAAAGCATTAGATACGGTCTATTAAACAGAAGGAATCGAACTCTTGTTATACAGAATAATAAAAAAAAATTCTAGAATTCTTCAGTTTGACATTTTGGTTATGACGATAAAAGTGCGTTCAAGTTTTCGTCAAGAAAACTTCCACCAATCAATTGCAGTATCACACCGTGAAAAGGGATACTGGCCTACTGATGTCAAAGTCGCAGGTTCAAATCCAGCCCAGACACATGGTTTTTAAGTGTGCTGATCATTAGGGTTCGGACATGTATTTAAGATAGGTGCACTTCTAGTATACTGACCGGTACGTTGTTTACAAGCGAGCGCTTAGGGTGTACGGCAGACAGTGCTTGAGGAGGGAGAAACCATTTTCCAGCCAAGTGCAACGAAACAGCAGCTGCGTCCGAAACCGATTGATCATCCATCCTGAATATGCTGATCCAAACTTTGCTTGCTCCTTGGCTGGCTACTGATCCAAGGCACTGGCCTGTATGTCCTTGAGGATCTAAGTTCTAGAAAGAGGAAGGTTATCCGAAGAAGATAAAGAACAGGGAGTTATGTTCTTCTCCTACACATTTATAAATGGAAGCTCCCTGATAAGGCTCATTTTGTAATCAGGGAGCTCAAGTTACATATCTTAGATGAAATCCCGATATGGAGATTTTGGTTGGACTGCTTACTTTTTATAAGTAGGTATTAGAAAACCTAGAAATGACCAGTTTTGAATCATGGGATATATATTTAGAAGGACAGTATTATGTTGTAATTCAAGAATGTCTCCGTACTGGTTAGCAAGCTGGCTTCTTAGCAAAGGTCCTGGGTGTGATTCCCAGTCAAGGGTGAGAAGTTTTATTTTCTTCTTTCTTCTGTTTGGCCCCTTCCATAGAGTATAAACGTGGAAATGAGAGTGGACGTGTCTGTAAAACTAAGACAAAACGAGGCAAACCTACATAGCCTATACTAAAAGGTTCATGGAATACACATACCATCAATGTTTCAAAGCCTCCGATATGACCGTTGCAGTTAAAGAAGAGCATAGAATTAAACTACAATAAAAGAATGCATGTAAACACATCCATATGCCTGGAACAGAAATATCCTTTCAACTTACATAGATGAATTAAGCTCTATCCAGTTCAAAGTTATAATCTCCTAACTGAATTTTGGAGGTAGTTTCTAACTCAAGGAGTTAAAGGAAACATTATTCTAAATCAGGGCATAATAACGACCACTTTATAAAGATAAAACAGGAATATATAGCTTTACCCACTTTATCGTAGTATATTTCGCTGGAAAACAAGCTCTTACGTTGCTGCAGATTGACCATCTTTCCAGGCCACAAGTTCTACAAAAGCCCATTTCTAGATTCAGTTAAAGCTCACTGCCGTATTTTCTCGAACCAACGCTCTGTCTTGGCCGAGATAACGATCTTAATGACACTAAGGTACCTGTTGTTGAAATTTCTTCCCGTCATTCCCTGAGGGTGCGGTGTTGCCGCTTTTGTAGGCAATGCAAATCATAAATTATAATAGACGGTACAGTCACGGCACCACAAAATAGCAATTACACTCGCTTTGCAAATAATACTGGCCCACTTTCGTGATTTTAGGTGCCTTAACTTCGTGGCTTATGACATTTAAGCTTTCCCAGCTCTGTTATTTAATGTTAATTCCCCAATTAGCGGTGAAGTTTCGCAAAATTATCTGCAATGCCGTCCTAAACTCTTTAATAGTCATTGCATGACCTTCTCCATGCAATATCAGCACGTGTATTACCATACACTTGTTATAAAATATTTTACGAACCCTTCGTTTGTGTGGGCTGCTAGGGGTATAAGTGCAGATATATTTTTATAATTGGTACCTCAATATGTATCCACTTCGGTGTGTTAGTTGGTTTTCCTCCAATAGTTCTATCACAAACCAACGACAAAGTTTACTGCCTGGTGTTCTTACATGTGCCGCGAAATCAACAACGTCTGTTAGTATGCACTATCCGTTTTGCTTCACATCTCAATGCTTGCCTACTGGCCTGAGCAGCGTGAGGCCAGTGGACTTGCAGAAAGCGTTGGAACTCGGTTCTTGTACACTGTTCTTTTTACGAGACGGACCCACTTTGCGTCATACCTACTTAGAGGAATTAATCAACCTGCAAACATATTACTATTAATAAATAAAAATTTAAGCTAAAAAATGAAGCAAATATTGATATAATATTGTTGAATATATTGTCCCCAATTACCAGCAAAATTATCTGCACTAAACCTAAAACTGTATATGACGGATATAAATAAATATAATGAAACTTTGTGATTCATACATAACGTCTTTCTTTCAGGGAAATTTACATAATAGCTACGATAGTATGCCACTTCTACAAAACCAATCACCTCCAAATGCAGCTTGCCATTTCAGAAAAGTTACGAGTGAAACATTTCTTTTTTTCACTTACGCTTAATAAAAATTTTTATATATTCAGTTAAAGTAATGTTTGTAATATAATAAACATATATAACGAGGTAATGCGGACAGAATCACGGCGGTGTAACCGTTCCATCAAATATGGAGGAAATTCCATATTTTAAATACCTGACTCGAGCCTGTGAGATAGCAGTCCTACCACTAATCTTGCTCTGCGGATGGCTGGTAATCAACCCAAGCGACTTAGTAGGTACTACTCCCAAAAACCTAATCAAAGATAGCTGGACTGCCTCCACCTATGACGACAAAGATGCGATAAATGCGAGTCATTAACCTACTCTCAACCGGAGCCAAATTATAGCCAACATAATTAAAATCTATCATTAATTAGTGAACCATTTTTGGAAGAAGTACAATGCGGTTTTAGACAGGGAAGGAACACCACGCCAGATTTACATTACAACAAATTATGGAAAAACCAAAAGAATTCAACCATCTATTGTACACACATTATACATAGATTATGAAAAGGCGTATGATAATGTAAACCGAAATGAACTTTAGCAAATACGGAGGGAAGAACGTATAAACCCACATTTAATAAGAACCATACAAAGCTTATATGAAAACTCTAAAATCCAAATTAAATTACCAGATGGACATATAACAGAATCTATAAACACCAACAAAGATGTCCGACAAGGCTGCGGATTGTCTCCACTCCCATTTAATATGTAATGGAAACAAATAATGGAATTCCCTTAACAAGAAACAAAATAGTTCAAGCAATGTTATATGCAGACGATCAAGTTTTGCTTTCAAAATCTAGAGACAGCTTACATGCATTGTACCACTTATTCAAAATCCCAGCAAATAGGATATGAAAATTTCTACTTCAAAATTTAAAACAATGACAACGTTTGGAAAAAATAACGTGTGAAAATCGAGATTATAGATTAAGCGTCTAATTTCTCATACCTAGGATGTGTATTTGCAAGAATGACATTGATACAAAATTACAAAATATAAAAAATTGAACGGGGTAGTAAGCAGACATTTTGCCAAACCGATGACGACAAATACAAAACTAAGACTATATAATATCACATCAAACGCTGCTCTAAGACACGGAAGTGAAATTTGGATTTTAAATAATAGAAATTCACGTAAAGATGAACCATCCCAAATGTGTACAACACCAACACGTATGTAACATTAACCTAGCACTTATATAAATAAATCTAATTTAATTTACAATAACATAATTATCTATGCATGCAAATTATAGACGAAGAGAATATTATGAAAAGTTCACGCCGATTTTTCACTTAAGTAGCAAAGCTTCTGTACCTTCTTTTACAATATACTTCAATCATTCGGGTATCAAGGTCCACAATTCCAGAACCGGATTCAAAACGAATGAACTCCAGATTGTTGTTCATAAACTTGACTCCTACGCCATGGGGTGCGAACTTCCTTTTTCCTTTCAAGGAGGAAGTTTTCGTTTCCGTAAGGTTGCCTATCCTGTGCCGAGAGATTGGCAGCCTCCGGGAGGCAGAGAGCGTGTTGGGTCTTAATTATTTATAAATGGTAAAAGGGCAAACATAGATTATGTAAAGACTTCCAGGAGCCGTAAAGGGGAGGGGCAATGAAAATTGCAGGAATAATTATTTTTTCAAACAAGACACAGTTGACTGGAAATGGTCCTTCACTATCCATTACCGTTATTACAGGAGATGTCTCTTGTGTAAAGAGAATTCATTTACAACAAAATAAGTTTTATTCTAAACGATTTTACAGAGCCTTTGTCTTTGCAAGTGCAGAAGTAAATACCACGGGTCATGTGATATCCAGGTGACTTAGAAGAATTATTTTCTCTGCTTTTGATCCTTGGCTACAAAGGAAAACGCTTTTCGGTTGTTTTTCTTTCATCTATGTAATGAAAGGAAATGGATCATGGCTACTGTGTGATATAATAATGCCACTCTTCCTTCTGTGGGCCTGGGTTCGAAACTTCGTGACTGAGGATTGTAATCGGTTTTTAATTATATGGCAAATAAAAGTCTCGCTTTAAATTTCTAGCTTGATTTTGCAACTACTGTATATAGTTATTCATAGCTGCATATATCTAGTTTGCTTTAAGGCAACCGATTCGTGAAAAATGCCATTAACTGGTCAAGAAATCGATTCCACCAGTTATTTACTACCATAGCTTGAAGGCATGTGTCGCTCTAACTTACTCAATTGCTTAACTGCTGCTCAACTGATCCCAAGGTCGTAAGTTCAAACCCGTCCCAAACCGATAGTTATTTTAAGCGTCCTTAAAAGGGACAGCCTGATGTCAGTAAATCTACCGATATGTAAACGAATTCCCGCGGGACAAAATTTCGGTACACCGGCAGTGCCGGTATGATCATGGCAATTGGCAGTGTCGTTAACAAGCAGAACATCTTTATATTTTTCTTTGGGGAGACGTGTTTATATTTCCACAATTTGTATACCTCTTAACATGGGTGAGCATTGTTTCTCAACATTACATTGATTTTACATAATGTTTAATTTTGAGGGATCGATCAACACTTAAAATGCACTTTACGATGCAATTTTAAGTTATAGTCATATGCAGGAAGTCGCAGTAATATAAACGAATTGAAAGCAATATGTAATATTTGTCCCAAGTTGTTGCCAATTTCACTGAGTTGGCAACTTTAAATATGTGGATAGGTTTTTAAAGATAGTATGAACATTCTTTTTATGAGAAGAAAGTTATATACGAACACCTTTCCTGTATGTCATTAGGTTTTATTATATTTTTCTGTCACTTAATCAACAGCACAAGTATTATGTTACCTGGCCACACTTTGATTAAAATACTTATACTTTGGAAAACGCTTCCAAAAATACCAAATGTTATAGAAGTACCTATAAAAATTGTTTTGTTCTTTAACGATGCTGTCAATTGCCAGGATCACATCAGCGTCGCCGGTGTGCCGGAATTTTGTCCCGCAGGAGTTCTTTAACATGCCAGTAAATCTACTGACATGGAGCTGTCGTTTTAAGCACACTTAAAAACCATCGGTCTGGGCCGGATTTGAACCCGCGACCTTGGGGTATAATTCATCAAAGCAAAGAATGAAATAAACATTTTAAGAACTTTACTTTTTTTAATTCACCATCCGCTTGTCTTAATGTAGCTAATATTAAGAGCATGTTATGCTAAAAATAGTCATCATCCTTATCAACATTTACATTGTTAGATTTACTTTCTCAGAAAGTCTCAAGGTTTTAGACCGCCTTGCTTGTTTATTGACGTAAAAGGCCGCTTTGTTTTCTCTACCGATTAGATATGATTATTATACAGCTATCACAAAGGGAAGCGATTGCCAGTTAACTGCCACATGGACAGAGCGTGACGTCATTGCGCGAGTACAGTGACAACACAGAACGACTGTGGTCACTGCCTAGAGTGCATAGTGTCTCGAATGTGTTCACAGTTGCACGCACCGGGTAAAATGCCTCCAGCACGAAAATCGAAATATTCACGTGTTGATGAACTCAACATTATCTACAAAGTTCATTCGTTGACTGTACTCTGTACTGCGATGACGTGACATATTGCCGCTCCTACTTATAGTACAGATTCTGCAATTTTTCGTTCCTTGTATGAAGGTTCGCTCCCTAGATACGATAGAGAAAGCATTGTATTTCACTCGTAACTTTGTTATAGCGATATCATTGTAAAAATATGATTAAGGTTACCGAGAGTCGAATATATGCGTGTGTGTTTTTCACTAAAGGCAGTGATTAAAAGGAATCTCTTCCTGCAAGATCGGCAACTTCTCCGCCTTCTCTTTTCTGCGGGTATGCAAACGTTTCAGGCGGTGAATTCCCATTCCTTATTATACTTCCACGCATATGTCGACGTTCCAAATCCTTTATTAAAAATGATTAATTTTGTAATGCACATAATATAAGTATAATAACATATTTTTAGTCGCATAACTCAATTACCCATTATAAATTCGCAAATAACAGTATTCACTAAAAGTGGTTATTCCATTCAAGTGACGTTATTCACAATCAAAACGCGATTTCAAATTATTTGAATATGGTTAGTTACCTATGTACAATGTCAATAAACACAGCTAAAATATTTGAAATAACGCCCTTACACCTGAAACATGCAGCATAACAGGTTTTGAAAACGACTGACGCTACAATGAAAATTAATTATATTAGTGAGCTTTGCATACGTTTTTCCTGAAGTAGGGTTTTGTCTATCTTTGATGGCTTTTAGCTGTAAAAAATTATAAAACAAATAAAAATAACTTCATAAGAAAGTATCTATGTATTCACTAGCTATACAGATATCTTAAACACATAACACTCTTTGCTGAATGTTTTGGAGTCATTTTTGGGAAAATAAAAGATCAGAAATACGTTTTAGAAAATAGAAATATAGATCTGAAACCGGGTACGTATACGACATATTTTAGTTTAATGTTAGTGTTAAAATTAATGAATGGGCCACATGACACATTAATTTCACGCCCAAAAGGGATCATAATGTGGCGGAGAATAAGGTCATATTTTGCTTGTTATAGAAAATTAGTTGACTGTAAAAGTTACAAGCATAACTTTGATACATAATACTCCACAAAATTTCGATAGGATGAATACTGGAAAAGAGTATTATTTATGCATAGGATAATCACAAAGGGGGATACGACGCGCACAGCGACCAACTCAGATATACTGTAGCTACATCCAGCCAGGGGGGCACGAATGAGGGGAGGGAAGCACAGAGTGCCACAGGGTTACAGCTAGACAGGCCACAGAGACGTGCGGAAGTCCATAACAGTACTATTATTATGTACTGAAGCTCACTACCACGATAATACGTACTTTTATTATATTATACTAATTAAATAGATGTTGCAGATAACGCAGAAATTCTAATTCTGTAACATAGTTCCGATTGCATTGCAATTATAAGGAAGAGGCCAATTTTATAGTAATATTTACTCCTATCCTAGAAAAATTACCATTATTGGATTTCAAAATATTATTTCCGATAGAAAGCCTGGTAGGAGGAAGGGGAAGCGAGAAGGAAATGAAGAATAAAAGCAGTTGGTGAAGAAATAAAGTTTAAGGGAGAGGAAGATAGACAAATATGGAGAGACAGAGACAACCAAGAGGGAGAGAGAGAGGCAGAGAAGTGTTGGATAATGTAAACACAGCTGCTAGGCATGCAAGAATATTTATCTTTAGCTATAATTTCATAAAAACGACAGCTTAATTCTCATTTTAGAAATAAACTGTGATGGATTTTCGGATTCATAAATTACAGTGCTTGAAATAAAATTTTCAAGGCTAATAGAAATAATGAAACATCATCACATATTTCATTACCTGTATCATGTGCAACATCTGTTTGATTAATATTGTGACTTTTGGTTGTGGGTTGTGAAGTAAAGAAGACAGATGTAGTCGAGATAAAGAAACACTTTTATTTCCGTAAACAGTAACTTTGTACACTCGTTGCAACAACAAGAAAGTCTTTTTCGATTCTCCAACAGCACGGCTCCGAACTCGTTACACAAAGAACTGCCTTCTCCGTCGGCACGACTACTCAACGCTTCACATACGTCTGACTGTTCTCCGTCGGCACGACTACTCAACGCTTCACATACGTCTGACTGACTCTTCTGTCGCACTTTACCGCTATTTATATCTCCCAGGCACTATTCTGGAAGCTTCAGGAACGTTCACTTATTTTGCGGTGAAATACAAAGCAGACATTTCTAGAGGCCTCTATCACTTTCTCTCTTTCGGCAAGCGCCCAACAATGCGGCCATTCTCTGTCTCTTTCCTTCGGCTCCTTTGCGGTAGTGCCGACAATAATGCGATGGGTGACACTGCGGTTGTCGGCAATTAGATACGGCGGGCACGGTGACACTGCTCCCTCCTCAGGGCTGGTCGTCCCGACCAGCACTATCACTGCGGCATCTCCCTTGTGCCCCGGCGGACTATCCCATCGAACCTCTTCTCCAGGAGGCACGATCCTAGGTATCGCTGTTGGATAGTGTCCCTTGGTCTGGGTAGGACGACGTATGCCATCCTGCTTCGAAATTCTGCAACAGTACCGCCGGTCTTGACGGTCCCTCGTCCAGTTGCCCTTCTTCCTGGTGTGTTGACGGGCCATCCTGCGCACTTGGAAACGGCTCACTGGGTACCATGTCCGCCGACCTCTCTGGCGCACCTTCGCAGCCACCTTGCTTCCGATGGGTCCGGCAACAAACCCCACCACATCCGCGCGAGTCGCGTCCACCGCTGCACTCGTGTTCACTCGTGCTCGGCACGGCCTCTCCTGTATCCTGCCGTCCACGATGATGTCCACCATTCTTCCGTTCAAGGCACTATGCGTCAGGTGATTGGATGGCTCCGACGGTCCCCCCATGTCACACGCCAAGTCGGTTCTTGCGTGATGCTCGTTTGCTTGTGCGCTTCCCCTGATCGTCCTCCACATCATATCCTGGTTGGTTACGTACCCGACACACTCCTCCAGAGGATCCTCGATGACGTCCCTGAACTGCCCCTTTGTCTTCCCCGAGACGTACACTTTCGTTATCTGAAACGGGCGCAACTGTCGCCTCGGCCACTAGGTGCTCCCTCCCCGGGTCTGTGCTATTCCGTCTGCCCCTGGCATCCAGTACTTTGACGTTCTCGTCAACTCTTACTACCAGGGCGCCAAGACGTTCCCCGTCGTCCTCCACGACGTCCACATGCTGGCAGAGGTCTTCCACCTTTTCGCCGAGTTCTTCCACGCCTTCCGTCACGCCAATCAGTTCGCCGAGTTGTTCCACGTCTTCCGTCATGCCAATCAGTTCGCCGAGTTGTTCCACGTCTTCCGTCACGCCAATCAGTTCGCCGAGTTGTTCCACGTCTTCCGTCACGCCAATCAGTTCGCCGAGTTGTTCCACGTCTTCCGTCACGCCAATCAGTTCGCCGAGTTGTTCCACGTCTTCCGTCACGCCAATTAGTTCGCCGAGTTGTTCCACGTCTTCCCTCACGCCAATCAGTTCGCCGAGTTGTTCCAGGTCTTCCCTCATATCATCCGAAACGGGCGCGACTGTCGCCTCGGCCACTAGGTGCTCCCTCTCCGGCTCCGCGCTATTCCGTCTGCCCCTGGCATCCAGTACTTTGACGCTCTCGTCAACTCTTACTACCAGGGCGCCAAGACGTTCCCCGTCGTCCTCCACGACGTCCACGTGCTGGCAGAGGTCTTCCACCTTTTCGCCGAGTTCTTCCACGTCTTCCGTCACGCCAATCAGTTCGCCGTCAATGTTCGCCGATAGCTCCGTCTTCATCTCTTTCAGCTCGGCAGCGAGGTTGTCGTTTCTCGTCTTCATTTTGGCAACGAGGTTGTCGTTTGTCGTCTTCATCTCTTTCAGCTCGGCAGCGAGGTTGTTTCTCGTCTTCATTTCTTCTTTCAGCTCGGCAGCGAGGTTGTTTCTCGTCTTCAATTTCTTCTTTCAGCTCGGCAACGAGGTTGTTTCTCGTCTTCCTTTCTTCTTTCAGCTCGGCAACGAAGTTGTCGTTTCTCGTTTCCAATTTGGCAGCGAGGTTGTCGTTTGACGTTTCCATTTTGGCAGCGAGGTGTTCGTTTGCCGTCTTCATCTCTTTCAGCTCGGCAGCGAGGTTGTTGGTTGCCGTCTTCATCTTGGACATTTCTGTCTTCATTTCGGCGAATAATTCTTTCATCATTGCCATCATCCTGGTTTCCGAATCTCCCTCCATCTTGGTTCTAACGTTGCAACTTCTAACGACGATGTAACGAAACTAGAAGCAATTCGACGAATCCCACTCCTGACACCAGTGTAACTTTTTGGTCGGGGGTGTGAAGTAAAGAAGACAGATGTAGTCGAGATAAAGAAACACTTTTATTTCCGTAAACAGTAACTTTGTACACTCGTTGCAACAACAAGAAAGTCTTTTTCGATTCTCCAACAGCACGGCTCCGAACTCGTTACACAAAGAACTGCCTTCTCCGTCGGCACGACTATTCAACGCTTCACATACGTCTGACTGACTCTTCTAGAACCAGAACCAGAACCAGAACCATAATCAGGTCGTACAGGTTCTCCTGTACGGTGTGTCTTTTCGCACAGCACCTAGCCGCTTCTGCGGCTTTATCTGTGCGATATGGGAGGTTGTCCGTGTATTGTCGTGCGTGTTTGTTCTGGGCAAAGGTTTCTTTCTGTATACCTAATTCAGGATACAGAAAGGGGGCAGGAATAGGTGATGGGTAATGATGTGTTTTGTCGGCAATTAGATACGGCGGGCGCGGTGACAATATAATACAAGTACAATAATCTTATTCTCGAAAACCGTTACAGAAATTTTAAGAAAGTTTAAACCACACAGATAAACGTGAACGTTTTATTTAAATATTTAAAAAGTTTACCTATGGCGAAAGTACTTTATGGAGTTTCTTTCCGATGTTTGTGGAATAGAATTCACTGATGCAAAACGAATGTTGCGGGATGCCTTCACTTCCACTAGCCCACATTTGGTAATCACTGCTGTTTCTGAAGACACGTAAGACAGAGACAGACTGAAGGCAGCCAGCCCTACCTGCTCGGCAAACTTTATTCCTGTCAATAATCCTACATCATGCATAATAAACAGGCTGCAGGCAGGCACAAGGAAATGGAAGGTATTTCATGAAACATAGATCGCGTCACTTTGAACTACTGAAGGCTCTCTCCCCTCTTCCCCCGCCTGCCTCTCTTTGCCCCACTACTTTGTAGAGGATGCCAACCTAGCGTAAAGGGGAAAATTGCGCTTTAACGGGGCTATGAGTATCTACTCAACGGTGTTTCCATTTTTGGGAGTGTAGTGCTCATTAATATTACAGGTGAAAGTTGTTTTTCTTAATGGTTTTTACTTTCTCTACCACATAACCATGGCAAGCAGAAGAAATAATATATTCTGCAGAAACATGTTCTGCTGCTCGTATTGCGAAAAATATCGGTTTAAGCTTCTTTAAGTAGCATAATAGAAAAACAAAAAGTTCAATTAAAATAAAACTTTGTGTTTAAGACCAACATCTTCCGAGAATTCGACACAAGTTTGCATGGACTTCCCCAACTCAAGACTACCTTTTACATGGGAAACATTTCCGCTTTTTATTCTTAATTTAATATCGCCTTTTAAATATAATATTGTAAAGTCTTTTGACAGATCGTATAGTTCTCTAGCTATTGTGCAAAATCACAAAATTCATCCAATTCCACACGTGTAACTTTATTCTCCTTCAAAACCTTTGTATAAATAGTTCACTTTTACTGACGTGACAGAGTCTTCAGTCCTTCGTGATATTACCACTCACAGCGGTTTTCTTCTCGTATCCCTAGCACGCAGTTCTCTGTTTTTCTGTTTTTCTTCATTTTCTCTGTCTCTCAAACAGTTGACTTTGACAATACAACCACTCAACATTTATTAACTGCTTTGCTATCATGCTTTCGACGTAATTCACACACATATACACATACACACACTAAGACTAAAAGACTACCTCCTGTAACTCAATAGTAACTAAATCTACTCGTAGCCCCGCCTCTTTATATAGCGAGGATGACTTAACACGGACTTTTCTCGAACTGCTGAAAATACACCGGTCCCTGAAGTGTTCTAGAATGATCTTGAACACCTGTATCTGTTTGCCACTCTGATTGTTGTCAAATGTTCACAACAGTCGCGCGAGGCAGCCTAACCTTGAGCGCCTTTAATACAAGCACCACCAGTGAGTTGGGTTACTTACCCACAGTAACTAGCGCAAGCATTGCATTCCCTTCCAAAGGTCGATACCCAAATTTTTCTCCTAAGATAAGCTATAAAACTCCATTAGCCCAAAAATAACCATTTCGAGAAAGTGTGTGTGTGTGTGTGTGTGTGTGTGTGTGTGTGTGTGTGTGTGTGTGTGTGTGTGTGTGTGTGTGTGTGTGTGTGTGTGTGTGTGTGAACGACCCAACTTAAAATGAAAAGGCGGTTAAATACCAAACTTGGTATTTAAGTTCAGCATCTCCCAAAGATATGGCATGCGAACTTTAAAACAAAATCCCTCACCCCTCACTAAAACAATATCTGCTTTTTATTTTCTCAAAAATATTCTATGGTTTTGATTAGAATACCATATGTTTAACATATCTACACAACAAATGAAGGGTATATGCGCAACTTTGTGATCTAAGGGCATCGTATCTCTCACATTCAAGAGGTCCCGAGTTCGAATATCGGTTAACTTGAGATACCGCACAAGATTTGTCCTGGCTTTATCTAGAGGAGATGAATGTCAAGTAACTCTAAACTCTAGGGACTCCGGGTTCTTTCAAGTGTAATTTCATTTTATTCAGCTACCGAGTTAAAGGACGTTAAACTTCAAGCGAAAAAAAATCCTAGACTATTCTGGAAATAGTCTATGAATTATTTTTTCCTTTAAGTGACTTCTTTGTAATGTTTAAACCATAAGAGATAGGAAAGCTCTTGTCACACAAGAAATCTGGGAAGTGCTTGTGCGTTAACGATTTCCGAGATATTCGTTGCTATTGGTGAGAATTCTGAAATAGATCATAATTTTCTAAACAGAAAGTGGCGTTCCGTTAGTTTTTCTTCTTTTCCTTCACGTTCATGCAAAGGTAAAGGGATATCAAAGCCACTACATAGCAACGGGCTTTGAAAACAGAATCCTGATGATTATTTTTGTATAATGATATGTGCGCTTGTTCCCATAAAAAAACAAAGGAAGCTCATTACCTAACGATATGCGATCGTAAATATATTATATCAAACATTACGGCATGATGTTTCTGTTTGTTACGTGATTGTATGTTTACTGTTCTGATAAAGCACAAACTCATACAAAGACGATTACATAACTACATAAATATATTTTATAATACAAATTATTTATTGATCGCCATCATATTTTTTTCTTGCATGAGAATATGTTTACTTGCCCTCATAAACCACAAACCCACACAAAGGAAGTCGATTGCATAACTATATATAAATATGTTATAATACCAATTATTGCTCGCCATGCAGGCGAACGCTCTAACCGCTCGGCCACGGCGCCGACATTAGAAAGAGTTTAATAAATTTAATTTGTCCAGCTGAATACTGCCTTGAAAAAAGGCACATCAAACAACAAAATTGACGCTATAAGAAATTAAAATAAAAACAGAATACCCTTTTTTGGGGGGGGGGGTGGGAATAGCAGTCTCTGCTCGCATTTGAGAGCTATCAGTTTAAATTCCTTTTGAACTGGGCACTTAGTTCTTATGGTTTACCTAGAACGGTAGGTGAATACCTGTGTAAAATGTACACTACCAAGATTTTTCGGCCGCTCATTTTCTCTCAGTTCCTTTCCTCTTGCAGGGAAATAAGGTAAATGGAAGTTGTATGTGGCGTATACATTCTTTTATTTGTCTCATTTTGGCAATGTTTAACGCCCGCTTTCGTTATAAGCGTCACCGCAGGCAGTGACAGAATACATGGAATGAAGATGGTGCACCAATGGAATGAGATGGCGGGGGAAACCGGTAAACCCGGAGGAAAATCGCACCTGCGCCACCTTCACCACCACTTTCCCCACATGCGGTCGTCTGGGATCGAATCCGGGCCGCTTTGGTGTGGCCATACGGAGGGAATGCCTTGTACTGAGAGAACAGTTGCTTCCCTGGCATGTAACCTAATGCCCCAGCTTGTCTGTGTGGGTGGAGGAACATCAACAGAACAATTTCTATATGTTCAATCTGGAAATGTTAGGGATTCGCGTGGAATACCCTATCGCCATCATATTTGTCTACCCTCTATACTAGCATGCACAAACTTGTCTCTAATGTGCTCATGATGACACTTTGACGCTCTACCTCACCTCCATTTTGTACATGAAGCAATTCCCCTTTATCCATTCAGGTAGCCAAGCATTAGTGAGGTTTGTTTTTGAGTTTCATGAGAACGTCACAACTCGGCGAAAAGTAAATGAAGGCAAATCCGCACTCGTATAAGGTTAGGCAACACTACTCGACAGACTGGAGAACCCTTCCTCCCGGAGAGGTTCCATAGGCGCAATAGACCTAGCCTTGGCTGCAGTGCCTGGAATCCCCCCATCATTTAAAAATCCATTTCCTAAATTTATTACAGTAAAGAAAGAAGAAAAATACATTTCAGAATAATTATACCTTCAAATATATAGGAATTTCATGATCAAGCCGTGCTTCTAGGTTCTAGAGTTGCTTGTTTTCCTCCAAATTTCCCTCTTATTCTAAATGCCTGAGCTTTTGCCCTTTAGACAGGTATCAAGGACGGGGTATGCCACGGTATCATTCGTAATGACACGAATGATTGTCAATTTATCTAGAGAATCTTGCTATCGCGAATTACATTTATTAAGGCTATTTCATGAATTAAAGGATGATATGGCCTATGGAATGTTATTTAAATTACCAACACCTTAAAAGGCATACATCACCGTCCATTGGTACGGCCTACAAGATTAAATACCGGTGATCTAGTTTCCTGCTTGCACACGAAGTTTTGTCAAACTGATTCCAAACATATTTCCTGTTCTGTGTTTTGGGACTTCCCTCTGAATTATTTCATCATTAGATGCTTCACCGAAACGACAATCAGCCATTATTTACATTTAAACCTAGCGGCTCTGTTGCGCCAAATTACGTAAGCTGTTGTGCATCTGTAGGGCAGTGCAGGTAGATTCTATAACCTGATCACGATATCAGAAAAGCAGAGGAGGTGATAATTAAAATTCAGATGAAGTGATAATGAAATGTGATACATTTTTCGCCAATGAAGGTTGTCATTTGTTAAAATTTGATATTTTATGCACATGATTGGTTGATTTCAACAAAATCACGTATGATTAGTCAGGTTAATTTCATATCGAAGAAGAAACATAAATAATACTTTGATGAATAAGAATACCTGCGTTTACAATATGATGTGGATATGAAATCAGTCCTTTCGGAATTTGCATTCGAGATGATTAAAACAAAGCACATGAGTACCAAGGGATGGTTTCGCTGCATTACATTTATGGCATGTTCAACGACCCTGGATTTCCTCGTACGTCAACAATGAAGCTTTGATAACATTTGGTCCGCAAGCCAGGCAGTGGTTTAAATTTTCACATCTTCGTTTCGTTGCAGTTAGCATTCTCATTCCCCAGAGGACGTTGATGTTGATGTTGATTATATAATTGCCGTGTTTACCGTCCCCTGGCGATGTAAACTGGTCACGGAATGAGGCTATCAATATCAAATGTCACCATCAAAACCGTTTCAGGAACGCTGTGAAATGAAGAGTTAACATCCTTACACTCTCAACAGGTGTTATAAACGAGTGCTTTTTACAGTGAGAGACTGCATAGAGTCAGACTGGTAGGACAGTCCCCTCTCTTTGGACAGGTGAAAAAAGTTTTAGTTAGTAGTGGTTAATGCACGAAAATATTTTAATACTTAGAAAACTCTCTCCAGGGAACGGCTGGAACACAAAGGGTAGAAATAAATGCTGTTGTCAGATCAGGGTGTTACACACATTGTTCAATATATGTTAAAGATGCCCTAGAATCTTGGTTTAAATTTCTAGCAACTAATTTTAAAACTCATAATACCCATTTGATTTGTGTCGCCAAGAACGCAGCCAGTCAACAAAGCCATCTATGAAAAAAGCTTTCAACCCTCTTGAGCAGGTACATGGAGAGATACGTGGCGTTATTTACAAATTCCAATACATGAAATAAGCAGTCAATCTCATTTACCTAAAGCTTACTGGTGTATATTAGCTATTTAATAAATATATAATGATAGATGTATCCTTAAGTTTAACTGTGTCTCGATTAAAAATATCAATTCACATCACGTTTTTCGCACACTTTGAGGTGGTAGAATTATATATTACCGATCATTTTGGCCTGTTTAAAATGGGCTTCACATGATTTTTATTATTTATTTTTAACAAGTATATCAAATTCTCTTCTTCACTCCATATATGAGCTTCTTCAGCCCTAAATACGAGAAAGCTTCATCGGGTGCTCCCCAACGATGTCACGATATTCTCAAAATGTTATTGTTCTTACTTGTTAATTTTTCGCGATATTTCTTGGGGCTTTCTATTACTCAGAGCGATGTTTTAGGACTATCTAATGTTTATCCGTACTTTCAGTGTGTGCAACCATTCTGAAGCGAACATGGCTTCGTTTTATTAATCAGTGATATTCATTTCCATCACAACTACTCTCATGAAACACAAGCACACAATTCTGTGGTCAAAATCGCAACGATATGTGATTTCATACTTGTGCTACAATATGCAGACATACAGCGTGCAGTATCTGATTGGTCTTTTCAAATCCTTGGTTTTCTCAACTCCAACTGCACACTTAGGTACTAAACTATTCTGTGGCCACTAATTTTGCAACATTTCTTTCAACCGCCTTTTACTTTCTCTACTACGTATACTAAGTAGAGAAATTATTGTATTCCATCCAAAAATTCGATGTCGAGCTTTCACCGGCAATATACGTTTTGAGGCCCCCTGGAACCAAAAATAAAAACATTTTAGTAAAAGGTCTGTGTATGCGTGAGTGTGTGTCTGTTTGTGAATATGTGGACAGAAAACTAAAGTTGGTATTTAAGGATGTGACACCAACATTTAAAAAAATAATTCCTCTACCCTAAACTTCCCTTTACATGTAAAATTTTTCGAAAATTTTTATTTTCTCGAAAATTCCTGTAACGATGTTGATTAAAATGCCAAATGTTTAAGATATTTTTATGACAAATTAAATGTATTTGTTGAATATTATAGTTGCAGTCCATGTACTCCTGTTTACTCTCGATGACTTCTGCATCACTGGTAAACCGTAAGAGATAGACCAAATCTTGCTGTAGGTACATAACAGGTAGATCTTGCTAAAGCACAATTTATGTCCAAATAAACTTTTATGTAAAGTGAACCACTTCAGAAATATTCATTGTTATTTGTGTGAATTTTGGAATACTTAAAGTTTCTTGAGATGGAAGATCGTTATTCATTTTATATATCTTAGCCGTGCAAAGAGAGCGGAATCTCAAAGCTTCAAAAGGTTTGAATATAGCTCAAGCCCTACTGCATTCCCATATTCCCCTTGTACGTAAAGGGAAATCAGCAATGAGATAATTTCTACAAATATTTAACTCAACTAAGACGAAGGAGATACAGGAATAAGAGTTTGTAAGAATGGTTAGTACAAGAGTAGAGAAAGTCATGCGAGTGCAACACATCAGATTTTGTTAGTAAATCATTTGACCTGCCTGCTCTTTGCGAGTAACAAAGTGCATTATAGCTGTTGCAGAGGACAGACTTCAGATAGCTGCTCACGAGTTATACAACATAATTCAAGAATACAATTTAAACATTTGAGGTTGAAAGACAAGTAGTGCTCACTGCGTGGCCTGTCTGCCTACAATCTGCAGCCTCCTAGCCTCCTGTGGTTCCTCCTCCTTGAGCGTGGTAGCCATGACAGTCAATGCGAGGTGTGTCCCATCGTCACATAACATATTATCAACAAACCAGAAGTCACCGACAAAATTAAAGAGCATATGAAGTGAAATTTTCATGGTACCTTCCCGTTTATAACGTAAGTAAATATAACTCATTTCCAAGCTATACTCGTGGTCACACCGTCGTTTTGGAAAATATGTTGCATCAAGGCTGTCAATAAACCACTAACATTGTTAACATCACTTTAAGTAGTTAACTAGTGCAAGCAGCTGAGGCAAACATCAAACTTTGATACAAAATTCGAATTACAAGTACTACGATGTGCTGTGGTCGATTCTTGGCTTGTTGCCTAACTAACAGAAAGCTGCTGAGCAAAACATGAAATAATTTACTTGAGGTATCAGATTCAATGTAACTTATGATGCAAAACAGAATTATTGCTCATAAACTCCTGCCAATGAACTATGTATTTAAGTTAGGTGCAGCTAAAATATATAAAACTGGTATTTTCTTATTCTTTAACTGAACCAGTTAATGTTTAAATTACATTTTTGAAGCTTTATTACCGTAATCAAGAAAGCATATGGGTATAAGAAGATACTTCTCTTAAGTTCTGGTCATACTTACTCCACCATTGCACATATTAGGAAGCTTTGTACAAGAAACTAAGTACTGGCGTAGGCAAATCAAATCTGCAATTTTAAAGAAATTTTAGTGGTCCATTTCTATACAATAAAAGCAGTTTAACATGAATTTCAGCAAGAAATTGACTTACAATTTTCAGAAAAGATACCTAAAACAGATTTGTATATCGCAGTAAGCAAGTTTCATAAATAAGCTTAGCTCTAATGAAAATATTACAATTGTTTTGGATATTTACACTAAACCTGATGCTTAATAAATTAATTATTAACATTTTATCGAAGTTTCCCACTAAAACAATACGGACTGTATAAATTTGAAGACAAAGGTCCACTCAGTGCATCGTAAAGTGCATATACAGTGGTTAGTGCATCCCTGAAACTTGTTAATTTAAGACCAACGATCGTTTTCAACATTGTGCAATTTGGAGTGATTCAAATATTAATGTCGGTTTTGCTGAATAAGGACGTTGAGCATGCACCTGGTTGGACCGCGAGGCACTCGTAGAATTGCAAAAGCTCCCAAAATATGAGCCGACCTCAGAAGACGCCGCCGTTACTGTGCCACCTGTAATGGCTTCGGCCACTTTACAGGTCAAGCTCAGTACCCATTATATCCAAGAAATGGATTCAACACCATACTAGCTCCATTCAACGCAGTAATAAGCCAGAAAAGCACCAGCTACCACAACATCAACTCCACCAGATCCACAACCAGTTACAGAAGCTCTGCAACCAACACCACTCGCCGCCGTTAACACCAGACAAGAAGCCATACAGGACGTTCATTCTGAGGTCCTGAACATTGGTTCTCACCTAAAATTAATGGAAGTATTCAACGCAAGTCGTACTCGGCATCTCACCAGCATGTTCACCTCCACTTCTTTGCCACCACCACATCCAACACCCTGGCAGTCTTCCAGGATAAGCTAGATGAGCTCGTCTGCACCTACGAATTGGTACATCAAAGTCTCCTCACCGTCTTCATTCAACTAGAGAACTTAGAAAAGGATAGCAAAACCACCATGAAAAACACTCATTCCGTCTCTTCACAATGCACAACACTAGACCAGCGTTAGTGACTACGACGTCCAAGAATTCAGATCTCTTCACTAGTCACTTGAAGCAATACTCACCAACCAGAAGCAACAGCACAGAAACATCTTCTGCAAACACATCCAACTAGTAATGGAACTAGGAGACGGACACAGAAGACCTATAGGCACTACTCAACATCCTCCTGATGACTTGGTGGTGGTAGCTGGCTCTGCCAAACAGACTACTCTCTTCGAAGCCGATGGAAATAATAAAGAAGAATCCCGATAGCTCCTATCTTATCCCACGTACAATTCCCCGTGTGTGGCAGCCAGGGTCTTGGCCATGACTGTCACCCGGACAACCTTTACCTCGGTGCCGGTAATTTACCGTCTTAACCCCGAACTAATGAGGGTGCTCTGCGGAACCTCACTACACCCGCTACACTTCCCCCTTCTATTTCCCCGTGAAACCAGCTCCCTCCCATCTTCCTCCTTTCCTGGCGAAATACGCCACCCTTTTAGGCCAACTCTTTTATTTCCAACTCTCTTTCTGTCTCCTATTTAAAATAAAAAATAAAAAGTTAAACGTTAATGCGCCTCGCCGTGATTGGCCATTCATTACCCTGCCAAACCGGGAAAGAATGTACAACAACCATGCAACCATGGGCCTATCAGCCTTCTACCGGTCATCAGCAAGTTAGTTTTTAAAGGTGGTCTAGCAACGCCTCCAAAGCATGCTCGACACTCACAACACCTTCGTCCAGAGCGATTTGGCTTCCGTCGCCAGCTTCCACTACGCACCAACTTCTTCACCTCGTGGATGGCGTTATACGCGGCTTCAACAATTGGCACAACGTTGCAGCCCTCTTCCTAGACATATCTCGAGCCCTCGATACTGTGTGGCATGAAGGCCTCCTTCATCGCCTTATCAATTGACGCCCCTTGATGACGAAATCATCTCCATTATGATCAGTATTACCATACCAAAAAAAAAATATATGAGCAAAACATATCTTCATCCCAATACTCAATCACACCATCTTTTAAACTCTCCATCCACTATCAATTTTCCACCATCTAACCACCATCATTCAGTTATTTTCCACCATAAAACCAGTAAGGGATGTAATCCCGGAATGGTAGGAGTCAAGGGCGCCTCCCATAGGGGGATAACCCCTTAATGATACCCCACTACACGATGGCCAAAATAACGAGGTTCGTTATTGGCCAAAATAACAGCTACAGCGATGAGCCGCACTTTTTTTTGTTAGTGTAACACACAAGGGCGCCTCTAGCAGGAGAGGATAACCCCTTTACAAACATCGGTGTGTCTATAGAGCAAAAATCAACCTTGTTCTATCAGGTAGGGGGTAGCGTAACAAGGCCATAGCAATCTACCTTAAGGTAGGTACGGCCTCTGTTCTGATGCTGCCAAGCCCCGGCTACCTGCACGCGAGATGTGTTTAAGTGTACTGCACCTATGGATGCAGTACTGTACCTACCTTTTTACCACCTAAAACATCACTTCCTTTCCTCCCTCTCCCAGAAAGACCCAAAACGGTATTGCTAACCAGTCTGCAACAGCCGTTGCCAGCACCTCCACTGGTGCTGTCAAAAAGTTCTCGCAGAGAACGCACGCTTGTGCGACATCTGGTTCCCCGCATGGCTTGCGGGTACTACCTGCTACCCCAGGTAACAGCGGAGCTAGCCCAACAACAGCGCAAGCTGAGCTTCCATACAGTCCTTCCAAGAGATGCTTGGATTCAAAATTAAAAAATTTAACCTAACTATATTTGGATACACACACCAGCAGTGCCCAACGAAAGTTGCACACTGATTAGCAGCTAATGACGTGTATAAAATTGTTACCTCCCTTCTACCCACAACCCTATTATCACCCGTCATACAGTGGTAACCTGCAAAACCCCTCATCCTGTCATACAGTGGTTAAGGGCAGCTAGGAGAATGGCACACCTCGGGCCTGCCAACAGAGGGTCGGTCCCAAAATATGAGAACGCATAATGTGATTTATAAATACATGGGGTAACACTACAAGCTCGCAAAATATGCGCTGATGTTCAAAACTATATCCAGTTAGGTCCATTTGTTTTGGATACAAGATGGTGGCCAGTGAGTTAGACTGAGTTAGGCACTAGAGCTTGACCGGGGAGAATTCCACACTTCTTTCGAATCAGAATTCTCTAAACCTGAACATATATTACTAATTCAGGTATGTAATTAACTTAAATATGTATGCTCGTTTTTAACACAAGTAATTGAAAAGATCCTCGCTTATCATTTCAGAGTTATGCTGGTTCCTTTGTGTTTTCCTATGAAACTACAGGTCGTGATTTTAACTAGCTCATGGAATAACTATTAAAACCTTCAGCTCATAACAATGTGATGGTTGGTATCCTCAACAGGTCAAGCACTTCCTCGTTCTTCCAGTGTTAGATTTATCTCTGCCTAGTAAACAAACGTATAAGGTATTGCTTTACGAATAATTTACTCGTATGTTATACCACTCCAGAACTCGACCCCACTAAACCAACTCTAGGTAAGCCGTTCCATCACTTGAGCACAAATTTTCCTTTTTAGTACATGCAATTCCTTCTTAGTACCTTGCCATTTCATTGGTCAATTTTTATTTCCCCAAAATTTTCAATCAGCTAAACAGCATCAGTATTTGTGGAACAAAATCAGTTTGCAATGCAGCAGATTAAGCAAATATTTGTGCATGTAACTGTATACCACCAATGAAGAAATCATAAAGTTACATTCCATATTACGTTGTAAATAGAAACAGCACTCGCATTCCTTGAAGCTGCCTTTCAGTGGTGGAGATAAGGATACAAGTCGTAACGTTGGGCGTGATAGCGGCTGTCACTGAGTACCATCAGTCAATCTACATCAGCGGTTTCTTACTTTTTCTCCTCTGCCTGGATTTTAAATCTTCTTAGAGTTTTTGTGATCAAGAGAGGAATGGACTCTGGATTTAGCGGAGTTATCGGGTTCCGGACGAACCGAAAACTGTGCAGACTAGTTGTGAATTTGCATTTATTGAACTTAAGTAAGTATTGCTATGAATGCTGAGCTCAAGAAAGCTGCCATCGTTTAAAAAGCTGTCGCAGAATTACTGACCTCTCTAACTTTATAATGCATCTTTGATTTGGACTTCTGAGAGCAAATTCTGCCTACGCTTATGGCACCCACTGTATCACATTATAAAGTAGGTGGCAGAAGTTTCAGTTTCACTCTACTGACTTCAAGACATAATTCAACATTGACATACCTATACTATTTCGCATTACTATGATGTAAAAGCAAAACACTTGCTTCATTGTCACTACTTATAATATTTCTCTCCGAATTCTCTGTATTCCCATTGGAAGAAATTTTGCGCTTCTGATCCCCTTCCTATACCAAGTCATTTCAGATAATCAAGCATAAATTCTTAAGCAAGTTACCCACACTTTATAGCGGGTTTTAACGAAGATATAATGGCATTCAGGCGCATCTTTATGACGGGTTTCTAGTATGTTGATTTTAATGTGAAATGAAGTTACAAGTCGCAGTAGATATTGAAGTTGGCTTAACCCGACCTAGTTGCAGTCTTTAAAGTTTCGGAACCCATTGTTATTAGATCTTCAAAGGACCATGGTCACGGATTGATGTGAAGTTTATTAATACGTTTGTCTATTTAAACCACTACTAATAAACTTTATTAACCTTTAGTGGGCTTTACAATTTACTATTTACATAAAAGTTTCATTTTATATTCATCTCTTGCGTCATCATTCCTGTTGATAAAACAAACGAATCACCTCTCAATGCCTCTGTTTTGTATCCTTTTATGACACACCCTCGTCACTTCCTGTTGTTCGGGACGAATTTCGCTTTGGAAATTAATTTTAGAGGTTGTATTTTAAGTGGAGGAAATGTCAAAACAAAAGAAAGTTACACATAGAACGTCCTCACATCGTGACTTGGACACAATCACCTACCGAACTTTCTTCAGTATATAGGATACCTACTTTGCCCACTTTCTCGCAAATACTTTATTTTAATTAGGTAATTTGATTGAATTATAAGCCTGCAAATGAAACAAATATTGCTGTAATATTGTTCATTACACTTCCCTCTACCAATCAAAATATCTGCACTTATCCCTAACTTCCGGTATGTAGGTTGATAATGCTAACATCTGTTTTCTCCCTGTCTCTATCTCTCTCTTTTTGCTTTCACGAACGGACAGGGTGGAAACCAGAGCGGCGAAGCCATAGTTTGAAAGTAATTTTAGTGGCCATTTTAACAATGGACAAATAACATCTTAAACACACCGCAAGAAAATGGAATGAATTAAACAATTATAAGAGTACTCCATCACCGTTTCGAATGGCCTTAGACTTGGAGTTCTAGAAAAAGCTAGAGAAGAAGATGGGGAGAAGGTTACAGCACGTGATTGATCACGTGACGATGCTCCGTGCTGGCGTGACGCACGCTCTCCTTAGCAACAGCAGGGCGTAACGCTGTGTTCATCCGGAGTTTGTGGAAGGAAGAAATTGGAGATTGATTTGTTCCGAACACTGTACAACCCGTATAAATAAATTAGGCATCAGCAGAAACTTTGTAACAGTCATGCCATGGGCCTTCGTGATCCACCCGAAAGGTTAGTGATCGGTTAGCCAAACAAACCGTATGTTCCGTGAAACATCTTGTGTGTTACACTCGCATGACCTTAATCCTCTATCTTAGTGGCTATACGAACTACTGTTACAAAACTTTATTACTTTCCCTACTATGTATGCAGTAGATAGAGAAGTCATTGCATTGCGCCCAAATATTCGCTATTTTACTGCAGTTGCACCTTCTGAGGTCCCTTGAGTGAATAAACAATATTCATTTTTGAAAGAAAAACGCCCATATGCGTGTGTGTGTCAATGAACAGCACAACTCGAAAACGAAAAGTCGGTAAAAACTAAACTTGGTACTCAGTTCAGCATCTTCTAAACATGCGACACATGCAATATAAAATGAAATCAATGTTTGACTAAAATACTATTTATTTAAGGATTTTCAAGAGAAATGAAATGTAAGTGTTGAATTTTCTGGCAATAGCCCCTGAAGTCCTCTTGATTATGAATAGCATCTACATAACTGGTAAACCGTAAAAGAAAGACGTATTATTGCACAAGAAATGAAGATCTTATTAAAGCGCATCTTATATGTCAAATAACTTTTTCGTGCAGTTAATAATTCTTACGTATTCCTAGTTATTGGTCAGAACTCTGAAATACTTATACGTTTCTCAAATATGAAGTCAATCCATGCAAGCAGAATGGAATTTCAAACCCATCACACAGCGACCAACTCTTAAAATATTGAACTATCACTTAAGTTTACTCTACTCCCCTATTTCCATTGTGCATATAAGGAAAAATCTGATGTGCTGCGTTCACATAACTTTCTCTACTTTTGTACTAAGCATTCTTACAAACTCTTATTCCCATACCTTCTTCTGTTACATGAGATAAACATTTACAGATATTATCTTATTGCTTATTTCCTTGTAAGTACAGGGGAAATATTAGAATACAGTAGGCTTTGAGCGATAGTCAAATCTTTTAAAGCTTTGAGATTTCGTTCTCTTTGCACAATTAACATATAAAAAAGATAAACAACGGTGTTGCATTTCATGAAAGTTTTAAATTTTCCGAAACTGAAACAAATAACAAGGAATATCTCAGAAATGGTTTACTCTACAAAAATTTACTGAGACATAAATTATACGTTTCAGCGAGGTCTACATTTTTTGTAGAGCAAGACTTTGTCTATCTCTTACGGTTTACGAGTTATTCACAAATCATCCAGAGTAAATAGGACTACATAGGCTATAGCCAACAAATTCAAAATATATATTTAATTTGTCATAAGAATATCATAAACATATGTCATTTTAATCAAAATCGTTAGAGCTATTTTCAAGAAAGTCAGAATTTTCGTAAAATTTTCTATGCAAAGGGTAGTAGTTTTGGGGTGGGACTATTTTCTTCAAAATCTTCGTGTCGCATCCTTGAAATATTTTATACTTAAATACCAAATTTCGTTTTTAACCGCCTTTTCGTTTTTGTGTTATGCTGTGCACAGACTGACACACACACACACACACACACACACACACACACACACACACACACACACACAACACACACACACACACACACACGGACCTTTTTTCTAAAAGTGCTGTTTTGGATCTCAAAACATATATTTCCGGTGGAATTTCGACATCGAATTTTTGGGTGGAATACATTACTGCCTCTACTTGCCAGTAGAGAAAGTAAAAATGCAATAAAACCACTTCTAGGAAGGTTTATCTCATTTTAAATGAAGTAGGTAGAAGAATATGCGTTTTTAAGAATAGTTTGTATAAGAGTGAGTATAGGAAGTAATGGACTACACAACATATTTTTAATAACCTATTCTAAGCTTTGATTTTACCAGTCATAACATGAGAGCATTTTGGATGGGAGATTCGTGTTCGTTGCTTGGTTTGTGTTGATGGCGCTACGTGGGCTGCAGACGTAAGGTGGTTGTGTCAGTTTCGGTGGAAATAGACTTGGCCTCGAGTGCCAAAACTGTGCGTATTGCCTGCATACAAGCTGGTGAGTTGGGTTACAAATGCAGCTCTTTTGCAGATTACTTTATTAGTGGATTTATTCCAATTGATGCACTTTCTCAGTTTCCTTCGGTAATTCAGGATTCTCGCGACGGGATTCGAGTAGAAAATTACATTTAATGTGTTCATTATAATGTGTATTTCTAGTTATTGACTTTTGGGAATTTCAATGTGTGTGTTCTTTATTATCATTGAACACTGAGTAAAATAGAAGTTGAAGATTCAAGTGAAACAACAGAGAGCAAGAAATAAACACATTGTAATTACTATTTAAACCATCATCATTAGCATAATCCTCATCTCATTATGGATTAGGAATTTCTCCTGTTCAGCCCTCACGTTTCTCTTTCTCCTCATGGGTCTTCCAATCGGCTCGTACTCATAACACAACTTAGGGAAGTGGTTTTCATCCATTCTTTGTACATACTGTTTCCATCATGTTCTACATTCTTCTGTTTTCATTTATAGGGACAATATTTAATTCGTTTCTTAGGTCTTTTTCTATTTTTTTATTTATTTCTTTTATTTGTGCTGAATACATATAATGAGGTCGGTCCCTTGACTTACAACCTTTCAATTGTACTTTTCTGGGTATTGTTTTTACTAAATTGTAACCTATTTGGGTAAAGGAGGCGAATAAATTAAAATATTATTTACGGGGAGGGACTACACTGTTGAAGGATACGTACATAAAAGGTTTAACCTTATAGCCGGTGTTACCATTTGTATATTGTTTATGGTAAACTGTTTAGTGCGGTGGTGGCGCTCTTGTTTACCAAGCGGAGTACCCAGGTTCGAATCCCGGTACCGGAGTGGAGATTTTCTCCCGCTGGGAGACGTCGGTGCACTCTGCCTCGTTAGGTGCCTGAGGGGCCAATGGATGAGCTACTTGATAGAAAAGTAGTGGCCCCTGGTCGAGAAGGCTGCATAATCGGTCGGGAGGGACCGGCGCCCTGATCACGTCCCACCTCCAGTACTGCAGCCCACTTATGATGCCTGGGGTGGGCAGAGGTGGGAGACGCAGCGGTCGGGTGGTAGGCCTTGCCCTCAATGGGCTGTTGTGCCACGGGGTTAGGGATTGATTATATGTTTCTTTTGACTCAAAAATGAGCAATATAGGCAAAAATCGTTTCATAAACCTATCATTGCAATGATTAAAATGCTGAGTTACGGTAGGATAGTCAAGGTGGATAGGGTACCCAACCACAGGAGCTGAACACTAAACTTGGTTCATCTTAGTCTTACGTGATCCCTGGGAGGAAGAGATGAGTGAGAGACCGGAAACGCGATCACGGACAAGTCTAACAATTCCATACCAACGTGATGCCGATGCAAGCTAGGCTGTGCCCTAGAGAAATGTGGACCAAAAGGGGCCCCCAACCAGCCATCCAAGTGCCAGATAAATCTTTTACATATCGCAAACTCCCCCTTCCATCGGCACGCTTCAATCATCGTCGCTTGGTTCCGCATACCTAAAATGTACCGCTTCCAATCCATGATTTAACTCTTTGAAGTGAGTCTACGGTTACCTTAAGATGCACATCCGCGTGGCGTCATCTATACGTCTGTGGTATTTCTACTAGCTTCGGCAGTTGGTGTCAGCTATCTTTTCAGTTGGAACTGCTTGCTCACGACTGTTTGTAGAATTTACGAGACTGTCCATGAGGGTGTCCCTCAAACATGTGTGATCTTTGAGTGTGATGCAGCTTATTGCCGCTGGTAGAGGGCATTACGAATCATCACCGTGCCTAGATGTTAGAATACTATTTTCTACCCGGAATACTGATTGCTGATTAATCATTTTTGGTGGGGATTTCGGAATTCCAACAGACACGTCAAAGAATCCTTGTTATAAACTTAAGATAACCACTTGATTCTGAGGTACATTTATTACCACATGAGGTATATAAATGACACATACATATAGACATTTATGGAGCAAATATTCACTATTGCTACCTACGTGTTTTGTTGTGCGTTTTTTAAGATAGCTATTTTATTGTTGTCGCCTCCAATAGATGTTAAAATGTTTTTCAGGCATACCGACGACCAATGCATTGCACTAATACACGGAAACATATCTTTACTTCTCAATTTCGCTGTTGGAAAGTCTTTCAATAACCCTCCAGAAGAAACGATTGTTGCGCGCTCTATGGAGAGTTTCGTGAACGCAAAACGCAGGCCTGGGAAGTCAAACTAAGTTTCCCTAGAACTTTCAACCTAGGAGCTCTCTATGTAATGATACCTATTTTCTTCAACTTGTTCAAAGTAAATGCTTGCCGGACAATGGTGATAAGTGTGCCATTATCGGGGAAAGAGTTACAATTGAACATGCAGTATATTCTGACTTTGGTGGGTGTAAAGCAAAGAAGACAGGTGTAGTCGAGATAAAGAAACACTTTTATTTCCGATAAACAGTCACTTTGTACACTCGTTGCAACAGCAAGAAAGTCTTTTCCGATTCACCAACAGCACGGCTCCGAATTCGTAACACCAAGAACTACTCCTTCTCACACTATACCGCTATTCCAGGCACTATTCTGGAATCTTCAGGAAAGTTCAGCTATTATTGCGGTGAAATACAAAGCAGATAATTCTAGAAGTCTCTATCCCTTTCTCCCTTTTGCGGTAGGGCCGAAAATAATGCGATGGGCGACACTGCTCCCTCCTCAAGGCCAGGTAGGCGACTGGCTGAGTCCCCCCTCCCCAGTGCGGCAATCAGATGCGGCGGGCGCGGTGACAATATATATTATTGAATCTCATTGTAATATGAACCGTGTTTCACCTTTAGATATGCTAGGATTTTAGTTACAATACAGTTATGCGCTTTATTTCAAATATACTTAATCTAATTTAGTAATAAATTCAACATTTTCGGATTCAAAAGTAGGACATTCAAATAGAAGATGTGGTACATTCTCACAAATACAGGTAATCAATACCTATGTTGAATTGTTCCAAATAATTTCCAAATTAGTCGTGGCCAGTCGTAAATTGAGTTACTATAAAACCTGGTTCTAAGCATTTTCATTTAAATCGGTGAAACATTGTAGGAAGAAATAATATTCTGTCAAACAACCATTACTACTGTTTAACCACTCATTATTCCATTTTTATACTAGTTATTAGCTTAACACTTCTGTGATATTGATAGTGGACAAAAGGAGTAAAATTCCTAAATTAGCACCTGATTTGGGAGAAGATCTGTACGTTCGTTTCCTGTAGTCCCTTTAATCCAATGGAGACAAATATGTGGAAGATTTGCTTTAATTTTATCAATATGGACGTTGTAATCTGGCGGTGGTTGAATCTATCATTGATAGCGGAGAATGCAGCCTGGGAGTTCTATACCTGCGAGATGCCTGGTATTTAGCGTCCATTTTGCAGTTATAATACACGGTATACAAATGCGAAACAAATGAAAGGAAATAATGGTATAAGAACTGGACAGAAAATTCGTATTATAATAGGAGTCACCCAAGTATACGCCTATGGACCGGGAGAACATCAAAAAAATCTGATGTGCTGCACTCACATGACTTTCTCTGCTCTTGTGCCAACCATTATTAACTTTTATTCTTTTATCTTCTCCGTGTTAGTTGAGATAAACATTTGTACAAATTATCTTGTTGCCCGTTTTCTTGCAGTGCAAAGAGAATATGGGAATACAGTAGACTTCCAGCGATAGTGAAATCTTTTAGTTTTATTTTCCGTTCTCTTTGCACTCCCAGCTTATAAAAAAAGAATACCTATGTTCCATTTGACAGAAGTATAAGTTCTCCTGAAGTTATACAAATAACAAGGAATATCTTCGAAATGGTTCGCTCTACAAAAAAATTATCTGGATATAAATTGTGTGTTTTAGTGAGATCTGCATTTTTTGTACAGTAAGATATTGTCTATCTCTTACGGTTTACGAGTTATTCAAAAGTCATCCAGAGTAAACAGCTGCATATGCTATAGGCAAAAAATTCAAGATATGAATTTCATTTGTCATCAAAATACCTCAAACTTATGGCATTTTAAGCAAAATCGTCCGACCCATTTTCAAGAAAATAAAAATTTTCCAAAAATTTTCCAGGTAAAAGGTAGTTTAGGGTGGAGCAATTTTCTTCAAAATCTTCGTGTCGCATCCTTGAAAAACATTAAACTTAAATACCAACTTTAGTTTTTAACCGACTTCGTTTTTGAGTTATGCTGGCCACAGACTGACAGACACACGCGCGCGCGCTTGCACGGACCTTTTTCTAAAAATGCTTTTTTTTAATTCAAAACATAACGTCCGGTGAAATCTCGAATCGAATTTTTGGGTGGAATACAATACTTCCTCTACATACTTCGTAGTAGAGAAAGTAAAAAGCGCAACGGGAATCAAATGTGATGCGCACACATTAGCCATTGTCATTGTAACAGAAGCTTCTCTCTGCTGATGTTAGGAACAATAATCAGGAAGAATATTTAACTGCTGCTGCGTTTCATGTATTGTGAAGGTAATAATAAACAGTTGGGCGGTATTTATTTACAGCCTGTCATGGATTATGGGCGCCGTGAATATATTAATAATATCAATGTGAGTAATGATTTTGGATTAGCATGATGCATTTATGGTGATTAGCCATTATTTGTTGTAAGCAATAATTTAAAATGTTGTTTCTGCCATGCTGCCAGAAGGGATCGCTCGGAAAATCACTACCTACATATTACTCACATCGACTACAAAATGAATTGATCTAATTAAAGCCCAACAAGTGAAAAAAATATCGGCATTTAGACAAGCTACAAAGCAGTTTTAAATGGTTAAGGCTGTGTAAACAATTATCCAGGAAACTGGAGAAACACTCCAAATTAATTCTGAAAACTTGCGTTATATTATGTATACGCAATGCCTTTATAATCTAAACATGCATTTAACGATATTTAGGTCCTCAAGTGTATTGAAATCTTGCACACCGACTTGCACCTTCTTTCTTGAACATAATATCAGCTTCTTCGGCTATGTGACGTCACACAGCACGTTATAACAAGTAATTTAAAAGAATGAGCGCGGAATATTAGGATGAAAGTGGAGACTTTGGGACGGACTATTATTCTCTATTTACTTTACGCCGCTTTAACTACGGCAAAATATCTTGTGTACTGAAGTGTGGGACATAGTGAGCCTTCTAGATCTCATCTCTGGCCCATACTATCTTACTTTGTCACGTGTCCACCATGGCCTTGGTGCTAGGCAACTGGACATATGAGAGGTAGAACTGGAACTTAAAAATTCAATGCCACAACTGGGATTTGAACCACAGACCTTCCGCTTACCGGACGGACGCTCTAACCACTGAGCTATTGTGACAAACTGCCAGAATGGCATTAAATTCTCAAACCAGTTCGTATTTCTCCTCGTAAACCACAAAGGCAGTCTCACATCAGAGACAAATTACCCCAATGGTGACTTACTATTGTAAGTACTTTACATCCCAGGATTAAATAACCTTCAGATGGTAATTATTATTTATTTATGCCAACAAACTTACTGTTGGTGTTTTTAAACACACAAGCCGTGTGTGGGCAAAGTTTGAGAGGTAGAACTGGAACTTAAAAATTCAATGCCACAACTGGGATTTGAACCACAGACCTTCCGCTTACCGGGCGGACGCTCTAACCACTGAGCTATTGTGACAAACTGCCTGATGTGAGACTGCCTTTGTGGTTTACCAGGAGAAATACAAACTGGTTTGAGAATTTAATGCCATTCTGGCAGTTTGTCACAATAGCTCAGTGGTTAGAGCGTCCGCCCGGTAAGCGGAAGGTCTGTGGTTCAAATCCCAGTTGTGGCATTGAATTTTTAAGTTCCAGTTCTACCTCTCAAACTTTGCCCACACACGGCTTGTGTATTTAAAAACACCAACAGTAAGTTTGTTGGCATAAATAAACTGGACATATGTTTCTGCACGGGCCGGACAGATGACATTAGGGTGTCGTCCAGTCTACCTGCTTTCATTATCTGTGAACAGATGGCAGAGCATTTGCTATTACCATCTGTTTTCACATTTACTATTGTTTTAGATCTAAGGTGGAATTTGAATCCTAGTATTAAATATCCAATCCGATGTTTACCTTGGTGATTGAGTGAATCATGAATAAAAGGAACACCAGATTGATCGGTCCCCGGGATTTGAACCCAGAATTCCCAATATGTGCAGCAGACTTTACGCCTGACGCATTCCACTATGGATTGGACTATTTGAGGTTTTTCTCTGTGTGCTATTCCTGATGGCTGGAAATATTTAACATATGATATTGTATTCCACCCAAAAATTCGATGTCGAGATTTCACCGGAAATACATGTTTTGAAGCCCCCTGAATCCAAAAAAAGCATTTTGAGAAAAAGGTCCGTGTGTGTGTCTGTGTGTGTGTCAGTCCGTCAGTCTGTCAGTCAGTCTGTGGACAGCATAGCTCAAAAACGAAAAGTCGGATAAAAACCAAAGTTGGTATTTAAGTTTATTGCCACTCAAGGATGCGACACGAAGATTTTGAAGAAAATAGCCCCACCCTAAACTACCCTTTACAAGGAACATTTTTCGAAAATTTTGATTTTCTTGAAAATGGCTCTAACGATTTTGATTAAAATGTCATATGCTTGAGATATTTTGATGACAAATGAAATATATATCTTGAATTTTCTGGCTATGGTCCATATAGTCGTATTTACCCTGGACGAATTTTGCATAACTGGTAAACCGTTAGAGATAGACAAAATCGTACTATACAAAAAATGTAGATCGTTTACACAGTTTATGTCTCAATAAATTTTCTTGTAGTGTGAACCATTTCGGAGATATTCCTTGTTATGTGTGTGAGTTTCGGAAAACTTAGAACTTTAGCGAAATGTAACAACGTTGTTCATTTTTTTTATATGTTAATCGTGCAAAGAGAACGGAATCTCAAAGGTCAAAAAGATTTGACTGTCGCACAAAGCCTGCTGTATTCTAATATCTCCCTTGCACCTACAAGGAAATAAGCAATAAGATCATTTGTACGAATGTTTATCTTAACTAACATGGAGATATAGGAATAAGAGTTTGTTAGAATGGTTAGTACAAGAGTAGAGAAAGTCATGTGAGTGCAACACATCAGGTTTTTAAGACTTGCAATGCTGAGATTCGATTCGCGTGTGTAAAACATTCATATTATTATTTCAAAATACTTTGGTGAAAATGTTTTGATGTGAAGTTCATATTTTGCCATATGTTTTAAAATTAAACATATTTAAAACTATACCCAGTTGCGTTGACTATTTTTTCATTAGTACTTACCTTGGATTCCCAGACAGTGTTTTTAAGAAAACTATCTACAGCTCTGCTAATTTGAGAGTAGAATTGACTGAACTAGGGGCTTGTATAGCCATACATAGCTTAGAAAGCCACTGCAATGGTCCACGCAACATGTTAGGATGATCTGGACGTGGGGATAAGGGACACTTCAAAGGTTACAGTTACCTATTAATAGCCCTTTGTTTACGTTGAGTGATAGCGCTACCGCGTCTGCTTATCTCTGCAACTACTACAGGTAACCTGCCGGTAAGTTCGGACCACAGTATTACATCACAATATTACATAACAGCAGGTTTATAGTCATTTGGCTTTGTATTAAAACTGTATTAAAATGTGTATGTATTTATGTTTACTTATCTCTTTAAACGCGACCAGGTAGATTTTACTGTTAGATAGGCATCTCAATGAATATTTCTTCCGGTGGAGATAATTCTGATACTCAATCTAAAAGTGACGTAAGGTATATTTGCAATTTCCGTGACAAAGCGTGGCGAAGAGGAAAAGAGATCGGAAATGCGTAGCCTATCATGCTATATCACGTGCGCAATAAATAATAAAATTGTATCAATCATGCTAGTTGGCAGAGTGAGAGAGGCATAGTGACATTTTCACAATGGGGGAACCCCAACCTCGTCGCTTCGCCGCATAACCCAATACCAGTTATTACCCTATCTTGATTTATGTCATTTTGGAGAATTATGTGAAATTCGATGGATAGATGGATGGATGGATGGACAGACGGGCGGATGGTCGGCCATGGTCCTTAAATCAATTGTTTAATCGTGTTACGGCATGGTATAGGCCCAGGATATGACGACGCGTTCGTTTGTGTGTCCTGACATTCATTATGAAATTAAACAGGTGCTGACTGTTTTCAAAACGATGTTTCCCTCCCAGTTTTTTGTTTATTTTCGCCACCTGACGTTTTTGTTGTTAATATTCCCCCATGCACGTCTCCTGACGGTAATGATTTCGGAAACTGTGTCCTGATTCGCTGTTTCTGATTTACGTCCCCTCGAAAGCAATTAGTGACTCACCGTGTGGTTTTATTTGTAAGGAATTTATTTACACATACACCAGAAAAACTGAAAATGTCTGCAGCACTTTAATTAGAACGAGACAAATATACAGCACTCGTTACGGTGCGAAATTTTAACGGCTGTGGAAAATACAACACAATAACGTTTTTAGAAAATAAACCCAACACAGAAAAAAAAATAATGTAGCTTATATAAAACTGCACAAAATTTACAACTGTAAGAGATACCGCTGGGGTATTCATTTTATTGGGTCATATTTATATCAGCTGTAAATATTATAAAGTTGGTTTGGCCATTACGGCACTGAGAGCCGTTGTCAGCTGTAGGCATGAAACTATTAATGACTCAGAAGGGCGAGGCTTGTGGGCCACCAACGCACTCTGGCGACTTTATGCAGTACTAATCAAGAGCTCCGCTGTTTCAACAAAGCACATTATGGGACATTATTATAGTTATCGGCAGAACAATATTTAAAAGTCAGATGTGTTACACTCACCGGACTTACTCTACCAAACCTTCAACAAACTACTATTACAAAAGCTTATTCTTTCATTTGCTTCATTTTCATACCGATAACGATTTCCTCGTCCGATATGATACAATGTTGGAGGACGTCAACTCAAAAAAAAAAAAAAAAAAAAAGATAATTTCCAGAAATTCTCATATTCCATATTCCCGTGTAGATACAATCACAATGCAGTACGCTTTAAGCGATCAAATCCTTTAATAAACAAACAAACAAATAAATAAAATAAATAAATAAATGTATATGCATATATATTGAATTTAATTTTCCATACATATACTTTTTAAATTAAATTCAATAACAAATAATATCTCTAAATGGTTTACCAGTTACACAAACGTTGTTCAGAATGAACATGACTTAAGAGAATATTCCGGGGAAATTTAAAATATACTTCTGATTTGTCATGAAAGTACATAAAACGTGCAGTAAGTTCATGAAAATATGCAAACCATTTTGAGATATTCTCCATACAAAGCTTATTTAGTGTCAAGCTATTTTCCTAAATTCATGTTGGGTGCTTATAGGATGCTGAGGTTAAATGGCAAGTTTGATATATTACTCGACCTTTAACCCTTTATTCTGTTTACATGCAACACACACACAGATCGTTGCTGGGCTGTAAACTACTATTTATTTACTTTAATTGTTTCGAAGCAAACTATTTTGGTTCTTATGCAATAGTAGCTACCATGAAAAAATATTCCATTCTGAGTTTTTAGCGTTATTATTTAATCTATTTCTGAAATGGTCGTCCTCTATATAATATGGTTTCCATATACAGAAAACTATAATTATACCCTATAGCTATGGTTAATTCAGTTTTTTCGTGTTTTATGGTGTGAACTGCCTGGCTTTTCTACAGTTCCATTTTATATCTGATTAAAAAATTTGTGATACATAATTGATCTATTTCTGGCGAACATTAATAGCAAAGGGGAAACGGGAAGATAAAATCAGCTGAATGCATAGGTGCTTAACAGTTCGGTAGAAGATTCTGCATTTAATAACAACGCGATTTAATTCAACACAAGAATCATGAGCTGATTAGAGCTGCATGTATAGGGTTACTACAAAAGAAGTAGACAAACTTGAAGTCCTGTGAAGGATAAAATAAGTGTGATACTAACATAAATTATATGGTGTTACGTTGAGAAACTCTTGAAGTTTGCATTGGTAATGTTGTAGCTGGTAATCAAGTATGTCATTGTTGTTGCAGATTAAACATTGGCAAATACTGTAGGGAAAATATTCTGCAATTGTTGTCCAAAGGGATTTTACACCTTTCCCTTTGGGGGTTTCTAAAAGATAGAATTTTTGTTAAGCCACTTCCACACAGGTGGCATGAAGGAACGTAACCTAAGAGCCACGGCAAGTGAGGATGCACATGTTACACTGGGTCCTGTGGTGAAGGGCTCACACATTGAGTGAGTACCCAAAGTGAGCACCCTAACTAAACTTAGACACTTGTCTACAAGGCAGTGCAAACAGATTCATTAATACTTATGCATTTATAACAAATTGAAACTGTATATATTTCTTTTGTAATACGCGTGTATTTATTATATTCGCTTAATTATCGAGCGAAACGGCTCCGCTCTGAGGCGTGAGGCGCGCCTTAGGTAGGTCCCCGTTCGATACCTGGCGACTACCCACTCTGGCTGTGGGTTTTTCGTCATTTCCCCGAGTCAATAGGTGAATGGTATATTGGTTTTTCATCTATCGCGATTTCCGTTCCATTATTTCCCATTTATTCTGGTTCCTTCTCATCTTTCATCTTCGCTTCTAGGTTTCGTGGTGTATGGCGGTGCCGTGTCTCCGCGTGGAGACTAGGGTGCTTGGTCGTCCGTCGTTGTAGAAGTAGAAGTGGGTCGGGCCTTTCAGTCCGAAACTGTTAGGGACTTCTGCACTTCTCTGAGGCTTGTCTGCCTGTCAGTGGCGGCTCGTGCCTTACAAAATAGGTGAAGTTCACTTAAGCATGCTGAAAATACAATGCAAAGCCGGTGTACCACGGTCCAACATTTGTTACCAAACTTTTTGTATCCAATGGAGCTATACACAAAGAAACTGTCTGTCACACTATGATTCATTTTGGTCCAATACATATGACAGTTCGCGTAGTAAGCGAGAGAAATAAACATGGTGGATGCAAATATATACAGCTTTGTTTTAAAATCAAATTTAAACGGTGAGCTAAACAATGTACAAAAACTGCCTGGGAAGCATTGTTATTGATTCTTTTTTGAAGTCCATTCAAATGTCCTGACATAACACTCGCTCCATCGTAACATTGTGCAACTAATTTACGTTCATAATGAAATTATTTAAGAACACCATGCAGCAAAAGGAACAATGTTTCTGCGGACCTGTCAACACTCACATCATGAAATCCGAAAAATCGTTCAACCAATGTGCTCTCTGTATTCACGTATCTTACAATGATAGAGCACTGAGACTGTTGACAAATATCTGTAGTGTCGTCAACTTCAACAGAAAAAATCTGAGACATTAATTTCAGGTCTGTAAGTATTCCGAAATACATCCAATCACCTCATTTTGTATAGATTTAGAATCACCGCTGAACATACTTTTAATTTTATTATAGTGGTTTTGGATTTCTAATCGAGTTTCAGTACACAAGCTCCTTGAAATTTCCCCGACTTAGCGAAAGCGCACTCGCATCATGACCTCAGAATGCAAGCTCTTGTTTGCCTAAATACAAAGTTGGTTTAATGATCAACTACAGGAAAAGCCTATTTAATGTCACATTTCCATTGAAATGCACATGACAAAGTCTGCTGTTTTCCTGAAGAGCGTCAGCCATTGTGTTTCTATTTTTTTTTTTTTTTTTTTCAAAAGCGTTTAGTTGTAATTTACTTTTAAATACCCCGCCGAATCATTGTGCTTGTGAAGAGAACGGGTTTATATTAATGAAATCTGTGAATCTCTCTTTGTCCCACACGTTACTTTTGTTGCTAAAAAGTAAACAAGGCCAGCAGAATAGCGATTGCAAACTACGGCTACTGCATAACCAAAAAGAATTATCGAGCCAAGAGCTTTTGAATTTAATGTTATAAGTCTTACCTATTTTCTTATCCTCTCTTTTAAGGGCTACATCAATGATATCAGTGGGCCGCCCAAAGTTTAAAACATCCTTCTTGTCTTCATCTTTCCACCTGCAAAATGGGGTTTCTAGCAAATTGCAAACTATATCGTTCACTGGATTCATGACAAAATACTTATATTCCGTAATTTAAATATTAAAAGCACTGGAGTCTAGCAAACTCGTAAATTCTACCTATTGTACACAGTTATGTAAAACACCACGTTTTAAGTTTACCTCAGCTCTTCCTCGAGGTAAACGAATACTATCTTTTAAGCGCGGGAAAACAGAAACCATCCCCTCTACCGTGTTCTGTGCCTCTGCCCAAGTGAAAATATTTCTTGCTTGCCCGAAACATGTGCATGCCCGTGTTATTTCCCCGTAGTCCATCGTTTCGTGACGTCATGTTGCCACGGCAACCAAGCTGTTTAGTGCCACAGTTTCTTCCGTAACTCTGACTGATGCACTTGTCCTTGGAACCGATCTGAGGGTGCCCTCCCACCAATTTTCCCTGCTGGCTGCCGGGCTGGAAGTTCCAAACAAAAGAAGGGTTAGTCACTGACCCTGCTACGGCTCCTAGCAGTTGAAATTTGTGACTAAACTATTAGAATGGCAGTAATAATGCCAACATTAACGAAAATAGAATACTGCTATTTTCAGGTGAAAACCTCTTCACCTGCTTCACTTGAATAACCGCCACTGCTGCCTGTGCCATGACGTCCCATAAGGTTTCTCCAATTGATCACTTCCTCCCGGAGTTGTTAGCTACAATGGTCTAAGAGTGCGAACTGTCCCCCTCCATTGTCTTACCTTAAGCCTACATTGACTTACTAGCAGGAACTAATAATAATAATAATAATAATAATAATAATAATAATAATAATAATAATAATAATAATAATAATAATAATAATAATAATAATAATAATAATTCACCTATTGTCCTCTAAACTTTTGGAAAAACATATAGTTCTGTTGTTTGTACACACAGTCTACAGTCTTTCGTGCTATCACAACTTAGAACCGTTTACTTCTCATAACCATCAATCAGTTCTTTCAGTGTCTTGTCTCTGTCTCTAACGGTAACTCCGACGATACAATCACTCGACGCTCAATAAATCTTCTTTACGACGCACCGACACATTCTCAGCTGTCTCACAGTCACTAACACACTGACCGACTCGGGTCTCTAACTCTCTGCTGTTTACTTGCTTCCTTATACGGCGTGGATGACGTCACAATGACCTTTCGCAAACTCCGTCAAACACGCCGGTGATGACGTAGCCAGATCTTTCTTGAAGGCTCCGGAGAAAGCCCCTTCTGATTCTGCCGTACTGATTGTTGTTAGTTACGTACGCGCAAATGGTCCCACTAGGCAGCCTCTGACCTTGGGCGCCTTTGTTTGCTTGCCGGCCTGGTATGTCGTGTGATTAGCCCCGATAGTCTTTTGCTTTGCGCTGCGCCCGGCGTCACAATACATTCACGAACTTTCCTCGAATGTACAGCATGATGGGATAAAAATAGGCGTTATTGAATAATTTGAAATTTACAATATTAATTTTCGAGCTATAAGCTAGCCAATAGTTTTGCATGTTCTTATGCTTGGTTAGAAGAAACAGAAACGCGTTTAAGCAATCCAGAAGTGTGTTCTGCCAACTCCCCCATTAAATGTCTCTATCCAATTAATATATTTTATTCTTACTAATATTCGTCAGAAATTCCGAGATATTAGTGTTGCAAGTATAAAGTTCCTTACTTAATTTCAACAGTTAACATTCCGTCGCGAACGAACCTAAAGGAACTTAAGACTCCAATCCGATTTATAACGTGATATAGGAGATAAATTCCATTTTTGTTTATGATAAGTGACGCAGCGCATGGTAACGTGAGATAAATGTCCCAAGTTATAAAGACGGATTTTGTTTTCTTGGTCCGGAATCAAAAAGTAGTTCGCGAAGAAGGTGGTTACGTGGCTGGAGTGAGGAAGAGAGGAATTCCTGAACAAGGAAGGAGGCAGGGAGGAAATGTAAAAAAGAAACTCCTTTTATTCCCCATACAGGAGGCCTGACCCTTTTTACATGAATCTAGATCTATTATTATATAGCATGTTAAGCTGCGAGATATATCGACATCTCTACTTGGCTCGAGATATTGAATCGAATCCAGCCAAGTCGACTTTCAGCGCACGGCGGTCCTAAGGAGAAAGGCAAAAGGAATATAAAGATATGAAAGGAGCGAAGAGGGGGAAATAACATGAAAACGTCCATGAATCTCGATTTGCGAAAGAAGGAAGCAACAAAAAATGGTTTTAGATTAGTGATGCCTGTTACTTTTTGGGAAACGCTGCGCGGTAAATTATTATAACGGTAGAGATGCTTCTCAGCCGTTGCAGTAAAACAAGAACCTCTACCCGGACTACCTCCCGGCCACCACCATAACGGCGGTTCTCAAAGTTTAATATGTTTGAAAGGGATTGCATATTCTAGACTTAGCAGTGGAATTAAAACGGATGTTGTTAGTACAATATGTAATAAGAAATATATTTATGCTTCCATGTATATATGTAGGCTTAACTATAAGTGCAGATATTTTGATGGTTAGTACCTTTATGTGTATCCACTTTGGTGTGTTAGTTTTTTTCCTCTTAGTCTAACAGTTTTCCCACGAACCGACCACAAAGTTTACAAGTAGATGTTATATGCATGGTTGTAATGGTGCCATAAAATAAACAACACCTGTCGTATACTCGTTTTGCTTCGCACCTCAATGCGTTGCCTACTGGGCAAGGTATTGTTAGGTCATTGGCCTTGCAGAAATCATTCGAACTCAACGCCCTTACACCATTTGTTATCATGAGACCGGCTCATCCTGCGTCATATCCTCTGTGCCAGGCCTACTTAGAGCTACTAATCAACCTGAAAACGTACTACTCTTAATAAATAAAAGTATAGGTTCACAAATGAAGCAAATATTGATGTAATATTGTTAAGTACACGTTCTCAATTACCAATCAAAATATCTGCACTTATACACCCAACAACCTGTATCTTTATCCTAAAACCAACTTAAGCATTGAATAAAATAGGAATAGAATATAACATAGCAATATACCTAAATAAAACGATTTTATTTTCATTATTTCTCTTTCATTTCCTTTACTTATTATCCTTTAGATGCTTTTTGAGGCGAGGGATCTACCAAAGAAGTCGAAACTACCCTCCCTCCCCACCCCCACCCTTAAGCCAGCGAAGACTGCATCCGAGTGCACACTGCACCAGGTTAGGCAATACCTGGTTACCTAACTCCAGGGGGGAGGGGGCCCCACTGCTGTTACAAATGGGACGGAAGTGGATACGCCACTTACGCGCGTAAACCCCAAGGAAAGACTATCAAAAAACCTCAGTTAGGCCGCCGGAGGTCTAGCTTACCCGCTCCTGGCTCTGATCTCACAACCCCGCCTTCACTTCGCCACCGACACGTGCCAAATCTCCCATGGGTATCTGAAACCACTGCCCCGCCGAGACCAATCGAATCCGAATATGATTTATATGGGAGGGGCTCGAATATTCGGCCCAACGTACTTCTAGTGACGTCAGAAGTACCACTAGTATTAGGGGTACGCAGAACTCGCACCACAGCAGCTGAAGGGGTCGGAACCCCAACCCTTAGGAAATCTTTCAGATGTCTTCTAGATTTCATGGCATATGGTAGTGCGGGACATATGACGTATACATTTGCTCAAAGGATTGAGTGGTCAATAGAGTGCCGTTTGGTCGATGAGTCGTTTGAGTGGTTTGGTTTGTATGGATATGTTTGAGATGCTGATTACAAACATGTATAGACTAAATGTCATCATATATTACACTGTAAACTACGAAGATTCGATATTCCGCTCACAATGGACCATACTTAACATATCATGACTGTGGTAATTTTTGTCATCGTCCACAGTTTCCCTTTAGCTAATGTAGTTATTTACAGTGTATGCTATGGTTGAAATGACAGTAAGAGCGAATTATGTCCTCAAAAATAATTAGTTCCAAATTTTGCCATCAGGTAAACTTATGATACTTACTCATATCGATGCTATCCGAACACAAAACATCATGTGTACAGTCAAGACTATCCCTCCTGGCTGTACATCTGTAATTCAGCTACTTAATGTGGTATTCCTCCGATAGTTCAAGGCGGTGCTGAAGCGTATTGAAGACAACAGTGTCATTAACGACTACCAGTTCAAGCCATCGTAGAGAGATTCAATTTCATTGCTCATGTGTGTTCTTCAAAATCAGTTCTGCTTTCCAGTCTTTGCAGACTTTGTTCGCTATTCCTGGACTGCAGCTGGATATGATGACCAGACGAGAGAGGTTTCAAACACATTCTGAACGTATTTTTGATGTTCCAAAGGAGTGTGACTCGAAAGACTGCTTTCGGAACTTTATTCACTGGAGATGTTCATCCTTGTAATCTTTTGCCAATATCTACCAACAACCCATTTTTTGAATTCGGTGACTGAACATACCCAGTGTTGTAAAGTGCAGTGTGATTGCCAATGACAAATATTGTGCGCATATTTGTAATGTACATGTTAAACTACTATGTGCAAACCACTACTTGTTGGCAGTTGTCAGCTCCAAATGCGGGCGGTTCTTGGAGCTTGGAACTGTTAAGGACTTCCGCCTGTGGCTTGTCTGTGTGGCCTCCGTAGCCTCCTGCGTTTGCTTCACTTCATCACTTCCTCCCAGGGGATGGTACCCACAATGTCCTTCTGCATTGTATAACCCTACCCTAACGTTACTTCAATACAATTTATAGGGTCTGATATGATACCTTTTGGAACCAAACTCATTTTAAAACTTTTGTTAAGGTATGGATTACACGCAACTCTTTGAAAACTGGAAACCGTGACATGAATCATGTATAAGAGTATATAAATTCGCCCAGAGAAATAAAGACTATATGTTATTGAGGTTTGGTGACAGTAAATACTAAAATGCCAAGATGGCTATTCGGTGGAGATACGTTGCACGCTTGTGTTTTTCCTTCCTGTGATTTACGGCACCTACGTGCATGCATATTTACCCTCGCGTCGCTTCTGTCCCCAGCTGAAGGGCACCGCTGAGCCCTCACTCCCGAAACACACAACTCTATTTGCGTGTGCAGGTTATGCACTACATTGTCTTCAACTATTATGGTTACCATTCGATTTGTATGTTTTCTTCCTGAGGAATATTCAGTGGTTTGTAAACCGTTCTCTTCGTAGCCTTTCCCACATGTTACACACTTGTCTTCCAACTTACTTATTCTATTTTACTGCCTCTGCTACGTACATAGTAGGTAGAGAACGTATTGCATCCCATTAAAAAAATTAATGTCGGAATTCCACAACATTATTTGACACTGCCTCAATAAAAAAAAAATAATTAAAATAAAAAAAAAAAGTGTGTCCGTGTATATAAGTGTGAGTTTGTGTGAACGTGTGTGTTGCGTGCACGTGCGTGCGCCCGTCCATGAATTTCATAACTCCAAAACGTAACATTCGTCTAAAAATGCAACACGAACAAGAATCTAACCGTACAAACGCTTATTCATCTATCTACTTCATCTTAAGCGCGAAAAACATTTGCAGAAATTATCTTATTGCTAATTTTTTGTAGGTGCAAGAGCAAAATGGAAATATCGCTTTAAGTGATAGACAAATATTTTAACAGCTGGTGGCTATGTGATGTCTTTGAAATTCCGTTTGCATGGCAAAGACGAAAAACGATCTCCGATTAGAGAAAAGTTAACTTATTAGAAAACTGAAAAAAAATTGTATTCCCATAAATTGTGTATTTTAACAAAATCTACATTTCTTGCATAGTACGATTTTGTCTTTCTCTTACAGTTTACCAGTTATATGAAAGTCTCGGAGGAAGTTTCCAACAAATCAAGACATACCTGCATTCAATTTGTCATGAAATATGTTAAGCATATGGAATTTCAATCAAAATTTGCGAAATTAATAAAAATCGCAAATGTACTCTGGGGTAATCTAGGATGGAGGGATTTTCTTCAAAATGTTCAGTCACATTCTTGTAAGTTGCTGGGCTTAAATACCAAGTTTGATATTTAACCACTTTTCGTTTTTGAGTTGTGCTGTTCACAGACGGACACGGAGATACACGCACACACACATACCTGCACAACATGCTTTTTAGTTTCAGGGGTTGCCAAAACATGTGCTACTTCCTTGAAATCTCGATATCGAATTTTTGGGTGGAACGCCAGGCTAGAGAGAAAGTAAAAAACGTTTGTAAGGCTATTTTATGCAAGAGTTATAAGATAACTAATATGGGTAGAGAAGATCATCAGAATATAACCTTAAGATTAAGTATATGTGTACTTTAAGTACCTTCAAGATTAATTGTGGCGCAAATGGATTACGTTTAATATCCTGAGTGGTATTAAAAGAAAACTTCGTGGATGATATTTCTTACATAAGTGGAGAGAAAGGCGCAAGTCAGGGTTTCTACTCATGTCTTAAACACCTTTGGGTGATTTGCCATTTAGGATTGCTTTTATCCATCAATCAATGCGATACAGCCTACAGCCATATACCACCATGAATTCTTAATGCAGAACGAAGGACTGCGGTGGAAGGAAATATACAATTTTACTTCGGTTATGTAAATACAGTTTTTGAAGGGTCTGGCGTGTTAATGGCTCAGAATCAAAAGGCAACTGTTGTAGAAACAAAAGCGTGGATATTTTGGGAAGAAATTTCACCTAGTGTATTTTTTTAAAGTCTAAGTTGCTGTGTGATGACTTCAAAACTCTCTTTGAATGACCAGGAGAAAACTGAATAACTACTTCTTATTTGAGAAAAAAGATAAGTATTGAAAAACTCAAATCAATAACAAGAAATATCTTGGAAATTGAAACTCCGAAAATAATTGTTTTGATATAAGCTCTGTGTTTTAATGAGACTTTGTCCGTCTCCTACAGTTTAAAGTTATACAAAACTCATGAATGAAGATGACTTCAGAGACTATTCCCAGAAAATTCAAGATGCACATTTTAATTTTTATGAACACATCTTAAAAATAAGGTATATCAATCATAATTAAGATATTCTTGAAAATCTTATAGTCTCAGCCTTAGAGAGTAGAGGAATTGACCTTTCGTTTTTTTATTTATGCTGTTCAGACACACACAAACACACACACAAGCACAGTTTCTCTCTAATTTTTTCTCTAAATATTATTTGTTTGTGGAGGAGGGCTCAGGGTGCCTGCAAAGGTACATTTTTGGAGATCTCGATCTAATTTTTGACAACAAAAGAAATGCAAACTGTGATCTAAAACAGGTATTGTCTGATTACCAGAAGAAGGCGAGTGGGCTCTGATGTGTTAGAGGGGGCTTGAACTGTTAACCGGCTCGAGTAGTCACTTTCTCCACTACGAAGTGTTTGTATGTGTGTATGAGAATCACCCATGCTACCAGATCTAATATTTGTATATAACTGCAGTGATACATATTATGTATTTATCTCATCACACTGTGTATTGTATATGATACGCGTGTATAAACATTGTTGGAGACGATAGAAAATGTTTTACATACCCGGAATTACACAGGGAAGTCAAAAGGATACTTCAGAAGTGAATTTGGACAGGTGGAAAATTTGCTTTCTTCTTTTTATAAGACCATGAGGTAGCAGTAATATTGACGATATTTGTATTTGTATTTGTTATTTAACTATGGCATAAAGTCCTGTATGTTTGTGTGGTTAAAATTATTAAAATCAGAACTTTAGACGCAGACTTCACCGCAATTTTGGAGAAGAGTGTACGTAATCAATTTTTGAATGATACTGTCAGCCTTCACTAAAATTATGACGTAAAATATGAGAAATTTAATTAAAATCGGTGCTGCAGGCACGCACAGGAAATCGATATGAGCTCGTGGTTTGGCTGCACTTTCGCTTCCGCCCACCATCCCCTTCCCACAGTTAGGAACAGGTGTCTGGCAGGTAGACAATTAGTGTTCACACTGGATGCAACCTCTACCTTTCTTTATTCTACATTGTGGGCATTAGGAATCTTGCCATATCACTGCAGAGGCACATACGAGTATAATCTGGAACTTCTCCGTACTGCACTTACTTAGCAGTAACCAGTAATTGTAAAATTAGTATTACAGAATAGACGTCAAACTTGCTCATCGCAAATTTTGAATTACATTAAACAATACTTTGCACACTAGGGGAAATAATCAGTGTCACTCATGCAAAACAGCACCATTTATGGAGTATAACGGTTCATCCAATTCATTTATATGTACAAGGTGTTAGAGATAAGACTGCGCAGACATTAACTGCGACTTCTTGGGACGGAAACATAACCTCCTCTACCATTCTCCTCTATAGTGTATGGTTGCATAAATAAATAACAACATTATTTGATTATTAGATTGCCAATATGTCACACTTCTGCTATTACATACCATAGAGAGGTAGGGCTTCAAAAGATGAGTTATTAATCTATTGTTATATGAATTGTTTAGCCACAAAATATTAAATCATTGGACTCCAGCGTGTTTATTGGAATAAATTCGTGAACATACGTTTGGCAAGCGCGCAAAGCGGAAGGTCAGGAATGTTGACATTAAAACTACTTGCTCTTGTCTCGTGAATATTTCTCGGTAAGCTGGAAAGTAAACCACCCCCCCCCCCTCAATACCTGCAGTAACTGATAAACATAGAACCGTGATGAAACCAGTTTTCTAGGGCTGGCGTGCTTTGGGCTTTCACTAGTTGTAGTGCGAATGCGTGCATGAGAGCAGTACCCGCATTAGTAAAATTAGAACATTCCCCTCTTTCACCCTACTGTTGCCGGACTTGCAGATAATGTATTCAACACGAGGTTGTTCAATTATTTCTTTTACCTTTCATGATAGATGAATTTTTATCGAACTTTCTTATTCGTCATATTAGAATCTACCATCACGAACATTCTCTGCACTCGTAACCTTAATATCGTGTATTGTTGTACTTTTATGTTTACCTCTAAGAAACACACTTGTATTTAACTGTATTGAATTACATTCGAAAACTCGAAGTTGATAGTTCAAAGTATGCGTTTTAAGTCTCCGAAACGTTTGAAGTTTTGGAGGTCGATGAAAAGTATGTTCAAATATATATGTCTTTGTCCGTTCGTTTGAAATTCATAAGTAAAAACCTAAAAGTGAGAAAAGCACAGAAGTTTGTATTCAGGTTAGGTAATTTATTCAAGTGTAAAATTTTCAAGAGATTCTGTTTCTGGGTGAAAAATTCCTTCTTTTTGTTTAATAAAGTCTCCTTCGAATTTCGTTTTATTTTGTTAAAAAATCTCAGATGATTTTGATTTAAAGTCGTATCTAAGATATTGGCGTGGAAAATTAAAATATATACCTACACTTAGTACTTCATTGGACAACCCTGTGGTCTCCCTTTTTCTCAGTAAATGTTATATAATTCTGAATTCCTTAATACAATCTGTATCGAATTACTAATGATTCAGATCATTCTTTATTATGTATTGTTTGTAATTTGCTAATACTCATTTTGGTCTGGCCCTCCTATATGTTACCGAGTTCAGATCTGGCTTTGGATTTTAGATACTGGTTGCCACTTTCCATAGGAATATTGTAATAAGACGGCAAAGTTCGAAAATCCTGTTACTTTTCTATCACTTTATTGTGCTCTAAATTTTACTACAAATGCACAATTTTCTTGTCATTTTTAACACAGTTTATGGTCTTTTGAGTTATTGCAATTCAAAATTATTCTTCTGATAATCTCTCTTAGTCCTTCAGTGTCTTTCTCCAGTTTCTCTGTCCCTTATACCTTGATTACCACGATACAATCACTCGATGACACGTGCGTACTCACTGACAGGCTGGCCGACTCACTCTCGTAACTAAAAGCTAACTGTACACGATGACTTACACAATTATTAAAGAACTGAACTCAAACTGAGCCAAAACTAAACTGTTAGTGACTCACTAGCGCTGTCTGTGTCCTGTTTATGCTGGAGCCAATGTCACGTGACCTTCCGAGATCTTTCCATGTGCACGTGCAAGGATAACTCAACGGGAATCGGAGAAGGCTCTCGACTCTTTTCTTCTGTGTTTTACCGCCATCATTGTTTATGGTCATGTACACACACTCGCTCGCTGTCCAAGATCACCCTATGTTTAAATTGTTATTTTTTAAGCTACACAATGATCAAGCTCATTCTGGTGGGCATAATAACATACTTGAAAGTATCCAATACCAATTTTAATTTCGCAACAAAACGGACTAATGATATAAACGTTCCGTTCCTTGCATTTAAGTAATTATTCATTTGAAACGTTTCTAGGCTAACGTTTATCACATTTAATGTAACTGAGATTGAACACTCACATTTTTTATAATTAGTATACCACTTAAAATATGCAGGAGACGTTGAGTGTAAGAAAACCTTTTGTTAATAAATAATAATAATAATAATAATAATAATAATAATAATAATAATAATAATAATAATAATAATAATAATAATAATAATAATAATAATAATAATAACAATAACAATAATAATAATAATAATAATAATAATAATAATAATAATAATAATAATAATAATAATAATAATAATAATAATAATAATAATAAAGTTTATTTAATAATATTACTATTGCAATGGTCATGTGCGCCGGAAATTTGGCTCCCTAAAGATTTCTCACATCCCAGTAAATGTATTAACATAAGTCTATTCCATTTAAGCACATTTTTAACTATTCTAGACTAGAATAAAACCCGCAAGTTTGAGCTGACAAAACTAGTGCTTAATCTACTCAGGTTGCCAGTATAAAGAAAAATCCCAATTTTTGGGTGCCTGTCTCCTTAAGACACACTATTAACAGCTATTTCTGAACACGTGTGTGATAATAATTAGAAATAAATAAAGCTAGTCTGTGTTCAGAGCTCCATACGTTTTGCTAATGGCAGTAACGGATTGTAGGCCGTGATTTGGTTGTAATACTGGCGGCGAGGGAACAAAACAAAAGCAGAAGAGTTATAGCAGAGGGCCGTGATAGTTACCATGAGTTCACTTGTATTTATACACACATCAGTCTCCAGTAAACGTCAAGTCTAAATTTAACGTACACGTGCGCCCGCCATTGTATGCAGGCAACACTGCTAAAGTTAGACCTTTCCACTGCAGCAACACGGCACTTGGTCAGCAAAAGCATGGCGTTTTCACATCTGCATCTTAAACTGTGCACCAATAACTCAGGTACATACAAGTACTCAATTATTTTATCAGCTGTCATCATACCCACACAGTGATCTTAATCAAGGAGGTCTCCGGCTCAATTCCCGGTCGCGGATTGGAAGTTTATCTTCACTTACGATTATACTAGCAGCGATGTGCAAAGTGTGCGAAAGAGGGGAGGTTGGATTTAGCTCCTTCCACTTTATGCGGTGTGTGCCACTCTTTTTAACACTCAGTTGCATTGCAGTAGCGGGTTTGTTACGTGTACGTTGCGTTTGATTTGTGGAAAGTGCATAGTCTTAGAAGATCCAATAGCGTAACCTATTGCGATATACACTTTTAGTGTAGTTCAATTTGGAGAAACTGTGTTCGCAAATATATGCAGAGCTCTTATACAAACTATTGTTGCAAATGCCTATTTCTCTGTCTGCTTCATTTTAACCAACACAAGCATTTTCACAAAGTGTCTTATTGCTAATTTGCTTGAAGGTGCAAGGGGAATCTGGGAATGCAGTAGACTTTAAGCGATAGTGAAATGTATCTCGAAAATAGTTCACTCAAAAGGAAAACTAATCATATGTTACATAAACTTTGTGTTTTAGCTAGATCCACATCTTCTATTTAGTAAGACTTTGTCTCTTGTGTACCATCCCTGCAAAAGTGCTTCAGGTCTTTTGAGGACATGCCCAGAAAATTAAAGGTATGAGTTAAAAACTGCATGGGATAACTTGTTTGTGTCCGTCACTGGATACTGACTGTCTGGTTAAGTCTGTATACGTCACAAGCAAGAGCTGATTCACCCTTTGACTGAAAGAGTGGAGTGGGGCATAGCTGCTAATTACGTAAGCGTCTCCAAAGAGACAAGATTGGAGATTACTGCTCTATAGAATCTGGAAGTGGGATGAGAGAGTGAATGTGAGCATGACGGCAAGTTCAAAAAACGACGAAATCCTACAGTAACCTTATATAAAAGTTCAAACAGTAAAATAATATTAAATATTTCAGTAAAAGCCTCCAATATAACCACGTCAAGTGAAGATAAATACAACTACATAAATGAACAAACAAATCAAATCATTCCAATCCATTTTTGCAATATTTTTATTTCATTTCTAAAATAAATATGTATCAAGTAATAGGAATAGCAGGGATATGGAGGGGGTTCGGCACTGAAACTATGCTTATTGTACCTAGCACCTAAGGGGACACCCCCGGAAGGAAGGATGAGGTGAGAGGACACACCGGGCATTAGGGATACAGACATTGAGGTCCATAAGATTTCCCAAGTTTCACGACACCTTGAGGTCTTTAGGTCTTCCAACGGTCTTCCAAGGGCACCTCGTGGCGTCCAACGCCCCCGTATACCGTCCTCTACCTGGATCCCTAGAGACCGGGGAAAACCCCCAAAAACCCATGGGTCAGGAAGGTTTGCCACGGGTTTCGAACCCACGACCAGACTACATGGTTTCTGAGAGAGGAAGGAGTCAAAAATATGTAAAAAAGGCATGTGCACATGTATTGCACTGGACTTAACACAGGCCGAGAAGAAGAGGAGGGTTGAAGCATGTTGTCGACTATTGGAAGTGGAGAATGAAGACACAAAGATTTCTTTTTGGAGAAACTGGTGACCAATCACTACCATACAGCATGAGAATAAAGTCTTTGTTCGATAACATGGGGGACGTGCTGCAAGATGACATTTCAGCAACAATAGGAAATTATAGGAAGCTGTCTACCAGTGGGTGCGTAATACTCCCAGAAGGTGGTTTTATGACGCAATTATTAACTTCCCAGTAAAGTAGCAGCAGTATATTGAAGTTGGTGGGGAGTATATTGAAATATTCTGCATACAATGAATCATTTTTATTAATAAATGAGGTACTAAGATTATTATTGTAAATAATTTCTGAATTCCCCTCGTATCACACAAGGTCACGTGTAGGACAAGGGTTGAGAGAATCATACTGAGCTACCATGGAAATATGGCAACGGTGCATAGAGCATAAGATCTGTGGTTCAAATCCCGGCTACGAAATTACATCTGGCGTACGTACAATACTACGTCACAATATCTTCACTAACCCCTTTCACGTTTCTTCGTTTTTCCATTTACAAAATGACTTGTACCTTGCCCTCTATCGTACAGAAAGCCACAGACCTAATAGGGACCAAATAGTCCACTACAGAGGATCTTCAGGAATGAATATTTTTCTCTTTTAGGCACACATTTCAATTTACACTTACATTATACAGCATTAACTTGAGCTTATTTACATCAGTAAAACCATAATGGGTTCAATAAACTTTCCAGCTGACAACGATAAATCTACGGAATTAAGGTAAGTACTCTGATTCACGTTTTCATAGCGGATAAAGTATTATATGCCACACATGGCGTTAAAATAATTATTTTAAATTTCGTAAAAACTATCTTCCTCTATAAGCTTCTGGGGTTAAACTTTTAATTGAATATCAACATTTGCTTTTAATCACTTGTAGTACAAATTACTATTACAGCAATCCTTCACTGAAATTGTTACATTTTGTTTTAAAAACTCTAATATCTCGGAAGCATTCTAGATCAGTTTCCAAAGAAAATAAACTAGATGAAATCGGTGGCAGTTTGGAGTAATTGCTTTGAAAATCATAAACAAACTAATTCCACAAATTAAGGAGAACAGGTCGATACTAGGCAATAGAAAAACATCTGCTATTGTGTAAAACGCCCCACTATGTCCTGAAAATTAGTCTGTAGTGAGCGATAAGTGCTACAAAAATAATAAGACCCATTTTTTAATTAAACAATAAGAGATGTGCTGCTTGCTTCAGAGGGAAGGATTTTAGAGCGTCTCTGCCTGCACCATTTCCCCGGTGACTCTCGGTTCTCTCGCGCAGTGGAGAGAGCCCGCGAATGGGTTACCATATATATTAATGGTATATTCCTCATTGTTTGAAAGTGTTTTCTGCTGTGCGTTAAATAATGCCCGATTAAATATGAATTAATTATACAAGTTTTCATTTTTGAGTAATGTTCAACACACATTCAAAGACACACACACACACACACACACACACACACACACACACACACACACACACACACACACACACACACACACACACAGACAGAGGGGGAGGGTGGGGAGGTGCGCCCAGACTCTCTATTTTTGGGTTCAGATATCACAATATTGTTCAGATTAAATATTTATATCGAGTTTTTCGAAGGAACGCAATAACTTCTCTGCTTACAATATGTACATGGCGGAGAAAATATAAAATCAATTTCTATCGTGGGAACGAGTTGTATTCGCAATTAAATTTATTACAGACTGGTTTGTTAACAAGATCAGCATCAGAAAGCGAAGCGTTAAAAACTAATGAGAATCACTATTACACGAGTATTATATAAGCCGATAAAATCTTCTTTTGTTACGGTAATCAACCAACTTCTGTTCAAAAACTGATTTAGGTTACCTGTTGCTAAAATTGTATACCTAATTAACGCTACACATTTTCATATGTAGTTTTAGTTACAAAACTCATCACTCGTTGTCAAGACATGTTTTGACTCAAGTATTCTCCTTTTAAGGAGCGACAAAGCAATAGCTGTTTTCTTGTGTTCTCCCTTGTTGTTCTCAAACCCCTAAATGTCCACTTCACATTTCATAGCAAAATAGCTAAATTCCTAGGATTGCTGTCTTCAAACCTGTAAATCTCCTGTCATAAATAAAATGTCTCAAGCCAAGTAATCAGAGCCACAAGAGTAGCATTTAAAATGGGAAAAACATATAAATACAACAGACATTGTAAAATAATCCATATTTTTACCGTGTTAAATACAACCTTTTTGTTCATTGTGCAGTAGGCATTATATTATGATAGGACAGTTCGTTTACTATTATGATGAGGTTTTATATGTTATTACAAAGAAGGTTAATTAGACGTCGAAAAATATCTGATCCAATCACTTTCACTGAACACGGCACCATGTTTCAAATAATGCAAATGTGAACTATGTTGTAACACATACCCTATACTAACATATTATAAAATAACTGCCACTGACATTCTATAGAAGGTATATCAGTTTAGCTAATTAATGTACACTAACAGACGCACTGTGTGTTTAATAAGCATATTTTTTAAGAAAATAGCACAAAAATGGGTGAATGGAGCAGTTTCCATTAGCCTCGCAACAGGGCTTAAGGTCTATTACTTATAAACGAAGACGAAGAATATTAAAATATTTCTGAAAAATAAATCGATTGATTTTCAAACAGAAGTATGTTCCCTTAAAACACTGCCAACTCCTCAATATTCATTTTAATGTTTCACTAACGATATGCACAAATTCCGTTATATTGCAATAAACAAAAGTTTGTCTCATATCAACTGTTTAACAACTGCAGAATTCAATCATAGTAATAACGCTGGCTCAAGATAATCAATATAACGATAAAATAAACCCAAATAAGCAGTAACACCTTAAAAAGTTAAAATCATATTATGTTTTCAAGTTACAAATTGATTTACATTAGCCTCATGTACTGCCATTATTATTATTATTATTATTATTATTATTATTATTATTATTATTATTATTATTATTATTATTATATTATTATTATTATTGTTATTGTTATTGTTATTGTTATTGTTATTATTATTATTATTATTATTATTATTATTATTATTATTATTATTATTGTTGTTGTTGTTGTTATTATTACTATTCATTTAGCAATGTTCTCTATTTTCTTTTAAGCATGACTGTCAATGTCAGTAAATAATTGTGTATATAAATAGACTTTTATAATTTATATATAACATATTCTTATTACTTTTATTGTCACAAAAACAAATTTAGTTTGTAACTATTTAATGATATTCAATTTAAAAATTCTATCGTAAAATGATATTTTCTTTCAAGGGGGGTGCTAAAAAATTCCTTGTTATTATTTATGTTCTTTATACTATTTCTGTCGCAATAACTTTACCTAAATTATCCATTCTGACTTTGAAGAGAAATGATTAATTCCATGGTATATGCACATACACATTCATGCACAGTATGATTCTGTATTGCCCTGCATATTTAGGATGCTGTTTCCAAACTATGCGAAAGGAATGGCCGAGCTAACATTAAGCATGCACTTGAGTTTTGCTACCAAATTCCAGGTATTGAGATAATAGCCGTCTACCTACGGTTGGCCCTTTGCCCTAACTCTGTAATTTAGGGCCTACTATCCATCATTAATGAAAAGGATCTTCGGCGCACGGGAACTTCTTTTGTTCCACGTTCTCATGCAACTTCTGTGCCATAAATAAGGTATTATGGTTCGATGAACGAGGAGGGATTACTTTTTGATGCTCTCGTTCGGTACTTTAAAGCAACGAAGAAAAAGAGAAATTCGTTGAAAAAGCATGCTAATTTTCATTTGGAATAAAAATTCATTCTCAAAATAGCTAACATTGCATGCCAAATATAGGTACATACTTTAGTATGTACCTATATTTACTTACAGTTCACAGCATATTATTTATAAAAGTAGGGGTTACTAGTTCTGTGTAGATCGATGTGTATTTATTTCCCATTCTTAGCAAATACATTTGCAACACATTCTTCAGGTTATACACAAACACAGGGAGTGGAAATTTACTTTCGCTCACCTAGAATATTTTAATATAATTAATTTGGTAATATATCTTTTTCTCTCTTTTATTCTTGTTATTTTATATTTTATTTTTTTATTTATTTTCTATTTATTTTTTGTTTTGGTTTTTTAAGGTTTTCCTAAAATCTTACCAAGAATCACTGAAAATGTAGGGAAGTGATGTTGAATATTTCCATTAAATTTGCCGAATTTCCTCTATTACATTTTAAGGTAACTGACAATCTGACAGCGCACTTTACGCACCACTAACAGTGTTGCCATTCTTATTGGAGCGAAAGAAGTAGACGTGAACCGGCTAAAATAGGAGAAAAAAGTAGCATTTTGAATGCATTGGAACATGAACGAAACATGGCCCTCCTTCGTCCGTATACCTATATGAGAATGTGAAACTTTTGAGCAATATTATTTATTTAGAGCTTATTTATCACAGTTTAGGTGTTGAACAAAGACATTTTTTCGTCTTTCACCACCCCACTACCCTGTGCAGATTACCACCTGCTTCCCCTCTTAGATCAGTCACTGCACTGTAACGAGCATTATTATGCTTAAATTTCAATACTAAAACGTAAATATAGGGCTGAAAATAAAATAATTTATTCTTAAACACTCACCAATGGAAGTTCGTGGCATCCAGCTCACCAAAGTAGGCTCCTCTAGTCCTGTTTTACCTACAGAAGCATTGTCAATGTCCATGCCACATGACTTGCGATATACAAACGAATCTCCTTTTTTTACTTTTCAATAACCACCCGTTTAAACTACTGGATTATTCCCATTTGGATTCGTTAGTTTGTGAGTACTTACTCTTTTTTCTTGGTCCCTCACTAGTGATCACTAACCATTTCACATAGATTTAGCACAACGAAAACTACTACTGTGTGCACTGTGAAACGTGAAAAACGCACGTTACTGCAATACCTATTTATAATAAACTGAAGTGGGGTGAGAAGCTACTGAAGGGTTGAAGCTCATAGTCAGTAGCGATAGCGACTTATTTGTAAATCATAGGACTGATAAGGTGATGGGCAGCCCCTTTCGTTTCTTAAGGCGTAGGGGCATTACGCAGTAGTTTAATCTTATCTTGTGCTTCTCATAAGAGGCTGAGGAAAAGGGACTTCACCGTAATAATGAACATAACTGCACTATTTATCAATTAGAAAATTATAAATTACCTTTAAAAAGGATAAAATTACGTAGATTTCCGTATATTTTTGGAAAAGCAGATTTTGCATTTTTGAAATTAACCGAAAGTAGAAAAATAGATGTGCAAAAAATAAGGAGATCTCCTTCCAAAACAGTAGATCTGGCAACACTGACCACTAACAGTTCGTGAAGTGAATCTTAGAACACAACTTGATATAGCCCGGTTTAAAGGCCATAATATAATATATAGCCTTTCTATGTCAATTATTATGTAATGTAAACTCTGTGCCGTTGAAGAATAGCAATTTTATAAGCATTAGTAAATATCTCTACTTCGATTGTTTTTAACTAGTATGTGGATGGGAAATGAGTGGAAGATAAGCTTATTCAACATTCCTTAGAAAAGAAAAAATTACCGAATTGTAAAATAAGTGGGCATTTTAACTTCTTTATCAGAAAAAATAGTATATTTTATAATATAGGAACATTCTAAGCTCCATGAAAGCCGTATTTATCATACTGTGCCATCAGTTCTAACGAGCCCGCCCCTCGCGGTACCGTGGCGACGGGGCGCACAACGCCCGTCCCTCAAAACTCAACTCCCGTGCGGCCGGCAGCAGAACAGTAAAGGCTAACTTAGTAACATTATTCATTATTACGAGCATTAATGTGTGTTTACGTTGCTTATGCTTTTCAGAGATGATGCTGAAAATGTTCTTAATTGTGCTGCGACATAGGCACCAAAAGGTTTCTTTCATTCACACGTTGTAACTGTTCTTGTAAGATGTTGGCAACTTCTTCCCGTATATTATGTTGCTGTTCATCTAATGTTTGAGGATTTGTTTTGTATACCCTGTATTTTAAAGTGCTCACAAATAATATGCCTGCCACGTTTTACTGCCGGCCGCACGAAGAATAGAGTGTTGGCGGACGAGTGCTCATTGCCCCGCCGTCACGATGCCGAGAATGGCGAGCCCGTTTAAACTAATGACACAATACATAGGGTGTTTGGGATGAAGTACAGATATTTTGATAAATGGTACATTAATATGTATCAGCTTCGCTGTGTTAGTTGATTTTTTCTCTTCTTCTAACGGTTCTCCCACAGACCAATCTCATAGTTTACTATCTTATGTCTTTTGCAGGTCGTAACTGCTCCGTCAACTGAGCAATGCCTATGAGATAAACTATCCCTATAGTTTCGTACTTCAATGCGTAACCCACTGGCCTAGATAGAAAGCATTAATTGACCTCAGTTCCGATAAATATTCTTTCCGGCCACGCTGCGTCATTTTTGTTCTGTAGCGCGCCTACTTGAACGTACTAACCAATCTGAAAACGCACTAATCTTAATAAACATGTTTGCAATGGCCCTATGTTGGGTGAAGTGAAATTTCGGCGTAGGGAAGTGGCGACCCCATCGCTCACCTCAAGAACCAAGGACATACCAGAGTACCCTGGGGATAAAACAGGCACCTTAAGTGTTGGGTTAATCCAATTAAGTAAAGTCGGATTCAAAAGGAAAATGTGAGCCTCGGAAGCCCCTGACTCCATGATAGTGGTAGAACAGGGAAGTTGAAGAAGAACAAAAAAGTGAAGCAAATATTGCTCATTACACTGTCCTCAATTAGCAGTACAAGGATCTACACTTACACCCCAATAGCCTGTATATGAACATTTTCTTGATTAAAAAGGAGGTAAACTACATTTTAAGTGAGTAACTTGTGGGGAAGATACGAAATAAACTATAATACGTAGACAAAGATGCTGTGTTTATAGTTCATATTTTTCTGGTATTTTTTTCTCTGCCAGCATCAAAGTGTCATAAACCGTATTCTTTCAAGCCAACTATACGAGCCAACTGCTTAAGCAGTCCACACTGGGCATAAAACTAAAGAATAGTCATGAAGTAGTGACGTGGTGAAGGCCCCGAGATCGATCACCATATAAACAATGGGTTATCGTGATGAGTCCTGTCAGATATCCCACGCTAACGGATGGATATGTTTTCAGAATTGCTCCAATCTTGTGGAGTGATGAGACGGCTTCCGGCATCTTGCGTGACAGTGCTCGCAACCTAACGACTTGCAGTCTATTTCAGAAGCAGTAACGCTCTAATGTCTTGGTTCGTGACGCAAGCCTCTCATTGCTTTTTGGGAGCGTTTACACGGGCTCATCAGTTTGCATAATACCAAAACTGGAGCAACGATGTTAAAGTTGGCACTTGCAAACTTCACCGATGCTATTCTTAAATTCCAATTTTGGGGCATCGGTGCCGTTGGTACCACTGTAGGTTTCCTTAGCTGGATATCATGGGTTAGATCTCAGACAAAGTTTCTGGATGAAGGAACCGAGCGAGGTTGTTAATCTTTTAGACTGTGATGGCATTTAAAGCCCCCTTGGGCACCACAAGATTTCTTCTTTTTCCTCTTTTGCTTCCACTTCTCTTGCGAGCATTAAATCAGACGTTCCGTGGCGAGCAGAAGTAAGCTTAGTCACTCTAAATATTTATAAAGTGTAAGTGAAACTCAAATTCAATAAATCTCAACCTCAGGTGGGTACCTTCTTTCGCTGCCAAGCTGTGTGTCTGGGCGAAACAAAAACTCAATGAACCTTCACATCTATACCTCGTAATCTCTGGAAATAACCGGGCTCAAATGACCCAGTTGTTGACGGGTCCTTAAACCCCATTCACTAATACAACAACAACAACAACAATAATAATAATAATAATAATAATAATAATAATAATAATAATAATAATAATAATAATAATAATAATAATAATAATAATAATAATAATAATAATAATAATAATAATAATAATAATAATAATAATAATAATAATAATAATAGTAATAATAGTAATAATAATAGTAATAATAATAGTAATAATAATAATAATAATAATAATAATAATAATAATAATAATAATAATAATAATAATAATAATAAGGGACCATTAAAGTGATGCCAACTGATGGACATTACTAAACATGGCCTAACTCATATTTTTTACAGCTGGACAAAAACAGAGTTAATTGTAAATTATACATTTATTTGTTTTTCTAGAATGCGCAAAACCTCATTTGAATCAAACTGAATGTTCACTTTTCCAGCCTATTAAACAACATGCACGGACAGCACTAAAACAGCTGATATAACAAGTTTTATTCATGAGTACAAATATTTTCCTTAGTTGGATCAATGTTGCACTGATACTTTTTCTTCTTACTATATATATATATATATATAAAAAAAAACTTGCAACAAAAAGTATGTGCTTCTTTTGAATAAAACGAAACATGTTTTAACTATACAAGTTCTTAAGAGCTTTAATTTATATAATATTAAGTGGTAGTACATATCAAGAGGAAATTCTCCATGTTTGATTCATATAAGCTGAACAATCAAGTTCAGAATATGCAAATTATTTTACACTATCCATCTCATTTTCATACATATAAGTAGTCATAATTTTCAAATTTGTACTATTATTTAATTATTACGATACGTTCAAAGGTAGTGAAATGTGCTTTATCGATTCAAGTTTTGGAACTATGATGCATGATAAACTGGAGGGACATTTAAAAAGGTAATTAATATGCTTACTTTTCTTTGGATTTACTGCTCTGGGTTTGATATGTTTTGGTTCAAGCATAACATTAATAGTCAAAAGTACTTATATTTCTGTTTTACCCTTTGATGCCAGCTTCTCATTGAATATTTACTATAATAAAATGACAATTCAACGAGTTCCACTTCTGACATCAGGGAAACAGAATATCAAAATCCAGTTTTCTTCTCGTCGTTAGCACAGTCTACAGTCTTTTGCGCTATCACAACTTACAACTTTTACTTGTCGTAGCCTTGTTCACTCCTTTCAGTGTCTTTCTTCGCTCTCTCTGTATCTCATACACAAAGACGTTACAATTCTCAACACTCGAATTTTCTTTACCACGCACTGTCACACTCACTGACCTAACATATTCGTGTCCGCAACTGCAACTCTCCACTCTGCTGTTTTCTCGCCTCCTTATATAGAGGGGATGGCCCCACACGAACCTTTCTCGACTTCCACACACAGGCACCGATGATGTAGCCAGATCTTTCTCGAAAACTCGGAAGAAAACAAGCCTTGTTCTACTACTCTGATTGTTGTTAGGCAAGCACACACAAACAGTTGCGTGAGGCAGCCTGATCTGAATGCTTTTGCCCGCATGCCGGTGCGGCAAGGGGGATGAAGCAGCTTAGCCCCGTCCATCCTTTGTTGTGCGCCGAATCCGGCGTCAGATTACATTTAGATCACGGTTACACTCAAGATGGATGGATTTTCATCTGAGCTAAAATATTGCTGAGGAATTAAATATAACGAATGGGTTTGCATTTAAACCATATAGTGGGAAGATAGTTTACATGAAAATCTCACAGATGGCGTTGATATCGCAAATTGAGTGTGTGGAAGGGCTAGACCCTGTTGTGCTGACCCCTGTAATTATACCGCAAAGTTCAGCTAGCTCCCAAGTGTTCGCGTTATTTGCGAATTATTCGGGCATCTTTGGACAGAAAAACAAATCACTTTTGTCCACTTGATAATTATGATTCCTACGTTAGAGTCACTGAGAGAGACAGCAACAAAACACCGTCCGCGTGACAGTTGAATATTAATTCCATTCCTATCCGCCTGCCTGTTGCGTGAAAATCGAAAACAAGCTCCGTTTTCTGGTGTTTGCCAGTCATTGTACCGCAATTGCTGCAAGAAAGATTGGAAGTGCCGCACGAAAAAGTTTCAACTCCTCTCAGGAGTAGACCAAGGTCACCAACTACATAACTTAAGAGATAAATAGGCCCGCTGTACCTATGTTAACAGTACACAACCTGGATAAACTTTCGAACAAAAATAACATGCTGAAGAACAAGTATGTTTAAAAGTAATTATATATATTTTCTTTTTAAAGTATCAAATTACAGGTCTCCGGATTATTCGTGCTTTTTCGATTTTTCGTATGTTTTCTCCCCCAGCCACATTACACCGAATAATTGAGAATTGACTGTACTTTTCTTTAGTACCAAATTAGGTGGCTACACGGTAACACGTATGGATCACATTCAGTTGGCCCTGGGTTCGATTCCCACTCTGACTTTAAGATTTTCGTGACTTTCCCAGGTCGTGCGTGAATGAAGTGGCTTATTTTATGTCACAAATTTCCTGTATTTAATTTCCTTCACTTTAGTCTATCTCAGGGTTGAAGGACCAGACGTCTTGCGGCTGGGCCGTGGTGGTGCCCTTTGTGAAGGTTTTCCTTGTTTCGTTCAGACTGTTGACGGATCCGCTCTCTGTAAGCATCTTCCCCCGCTCATGGGCAGGCTTGAAGAGCATCAAATGCATTTAATCTGAAATAATTAGTGGCCCCGTTCACGCTTGCACACTGCGTCACCTGGATTCGGTCGCCCTGCGGGTCCTCGTCACCTTTTCCTTTACCTTTAGTTAACTTTTGTGTGCAAAATCAGTTTATAACCAACTTTATGTGTATACGTTCGGCTTGGTGTTAGTACATAGGTGAAAGTGCACCCTTATGTCGAAAATGTACCTTTGTATAGTTTATAGTGTATGTTATCAATTTGAAGGAGACAAGAAAGGAATATGTCACAGCAATGCAGTGAGTTATCATAACCAATATATTCTCGAAAGGAATATAGAAAGGAATGTGCATTACAGTAAATGTAGACTAAAGTCTTCTTTAAGATGAGACATGGCTATGTAGAAGTAGTACTATCCTGGATATAAACGTAGAGATTGAAATTTTTGGCTGTTTTTCTCCCTTAAATATTATTACATTATCTTCAATACTACACATTAAGTTCACAAGAAGAGGTTAATCATATATAGTTTATTTTAACCATCACTATTATTGATATATTCAAATGATTCATGAGTGTTATGTTAATGCAATGGAATCACAGTCTCCTTTCACCTCCATCTGGAAAAATTAAAAGATTATCTAAGTTTCGAAAAAAGCTATTGCACCTAAATTGCAATGTTAAGAAGTTGTACGTTAGCGTTTTGTCTATCTCTTGAAGCTTGAGGGGCGCTTTAGACGTTTTCAGGGTAGTTCTAAAGTACATGTATATTTCATTTGTGATACTAACGCCACAAATGTGTGTAATTAAAGTCGTTAACAGTCAGTTTTGAAGAAATAAGAATAAAAAAGCTTATCAATGGAAATTGCAATTTTATTTCTCAGGAACTGCATAAAATATAAACCTTCAATCCTTCTAGTTCCTTGGGTGGAACAGATAGCTTTCTAGCACTTGGTTTCTGGGTTACAGGCCTTCATATAACAATATGACGTGTTGTACTCACTACTCAGTCTTCTACAAACTATTCTTGAAAAAACTTGTTCTTGTGTATGGTTTTTATTACGATCGTAACCCAGATATACTTCACTTCGCGTTTACACACAAAAAGTATGCTTAGGCGATAGTCATAACTTTTAAAAAGCGAATAAACCGCCATGCTCCTTTCATGATTACGATATAGGTACGAATACCAAATTGCTACTAAAAATATTAATAAGCATTTAAAAACCCAAAGTAATAACAAATGTTTTTTATAAATTCCGTTCTCTTTGCACGAGCTCCACAAAAGGGAAATAAAAAAGGGACGAATAGCAATCTGGTTGGGAAAATATGTGTAACATATTTGATAATTAAAACCAGTAAGAAATATTATATCTTATAGTTAATGGTGCAATCACTTTTACTCGACATAAATTGTGTATTTTGACAATATCTACATATTTTGTGTTGTAAGATTTTCTTTTCCCGTATGGTTTATCACTTATAAAAAGAGTCATTCAGAATCAAGGGGTTCTCAGGCTGTTGTCAGAAGAATCAAGATATCTAAGGATTTTATTTGTCATGCAAATATCTGGAAACCAATTCTGATCAGCTCAAAAATATAGAAGTGTTTTCTTTCGTATAGTATGTAGTTTAGGACAGCAAATTTTCTTGAACATCTTCATGTCACAAGCTTGGAAGACGCTCAACTTAAAAATCGCGTTTGGTACTTAACCGAATTTTCATTTTTTATTTATAGCGTCAGAGAGAGTCAGACAGGCATACACATCCTTTTCTAAAAAAACTATATTGTGGTGTAAAATATCCATTCTCTTATATGAAATCCTTTAAGCGAACGATAGAGGAAACAAAATTACTTCAGGACTGAAGCCATAGTATCTTGCCTCATATTTAATAGTGTGGTTGGTTACAAACTAGATGTGCATGAATATTATTTCATATTTTCGTTGGCATATATGCCCTTTGCATTCTGGTTATAGAAAATAACTGCCATTGTAAACCGATATGGAAGGTATAAATCTCAAAGAAGTTGTTTTTGATCGGTCTATTGGGAAAAAGAAGTCGCATCCAGCATAAATTATGAAGTAAACATTTTCGCTTCAATTCGAGTGTTTACTGTCGTTCCCGTTTTATGTTTTATTTATTTAGTTACCGAGCAATTCATTTGTCTGTTTGTTCGAGTTTTGGGAGCATAGTTCCTGTGTTGCAGTAGACCATGGGGATGTCCGCAGGAGCAAAGATAAAAAAGAGTAGAAAGGAAAGATAAGAATGGATATAAAGAAAGACACCAAGGGGGAAACTGCGGGTATAATGCAATATTTACTGACACTTACCCCTTGCCTCTCTCGGTGGAGAAGAGACAAAAATCCCGACATTTTCCATATAACTTTATCTACTTGAAAGTGTCGCCATATTTTTTGACAGCAGCGCAGCGTGCAGCGCTCTCCCCTTGATGGGTAGGCAACCTTCACCTAATCCTGCTTTATGAGCACTGCCTGGCTTCGTACTAAATCTTGCTTTATGCAGGGTACACCGAGTTCCGTGGGAAACACGCCTATTGACCAGTCGTTTAACATTCCTGCGAGGAATGAACCTATATGCCTCAGGAAATAAGAATCGCCTTGGGTTGAAGTACAATTACTAGCACCTTCAAGTGTCTGAATTGTTAGTTTTAATTCTTCTACCTTCTACCATTTACAATACATTTGAAAACTGTCCTTGACTCTTAAAAATTTTAGGATTCATATTATTATTATTATTATTATTATTATTATTATTATTATTATTATTATTATTATTATTATTATTATTATTATTATTATTATTATTATTATTATTATTATTATTATTATTAATTATGCAGTCTTACATGACTTAACTAATCAACAGCAACAATGACATTAGTGTCAGATTAGCTGCGATTAAGCTAAGAATACGTAAACTTCAGGAATCCAATTTAAATGGTATACAGGTGCATTCTTGTGGCTTTTCTATTACAGATGATGAGCGCGCTGGTTTGAACTACTTGACTTTGGAGAAGTAACTACATCAACGTATATGCATGTGTGACATTCTTACTAGTAATGCTACTCCCCTACACATCACGCCCGAAATTCTCAGAGGGACCAAGAAACACTTTCGACAGCAACACGAAGTGTTGACTCCTCTTTAGAGTCCTTTATGAAGCTATTAAAAAAACAGTAGCCGCAGATGTCAAGGATGAATTGGCAGCACCTATCATCATGGATGAACTTCGGGACGTGGTTCTTAAAGTCAACAACATATCTGTATCAGGACAAGATGGTATTAGCTATACCTTCTACAAAGTATTCTGGAATATTACTAAAGATCGTCCGCTGCAGCTAATGAATGTCGCTTTTGAAACGCATGACCGCTTTTCTGGCTTTAATGAAGTAATTGTGAGTTTAGTTCCAAAATGTATTAAACCCCAACATTTTGACTGATTTAGGTCAATAACACTGCTGAATACGGATTTTAAGATTTTTACAAAACTTTTAGGCGACAGACTGCGTCTTGTTCTGCCAGCGTTAATTGATCCTGAACAAAGTTGTGGAGTAAGAAAATAACACACAACAATTCGCGATGCAGTAGTGTATCTCGAGGAACATACATCTACCTACTCCAGAATCCACATCAATGGTTATTTTACAGGTCTATTCCCATTTTAAGTGTTATATACCAAGATTGCCCCTTATGCATGTTGTTTACCGTTTGCACCGAACCACCGCTTGAAGAAAAATCATTTATTTTCATGTGCAGTGTCGACAAGACTGCTCACCATAAATGCTTATGCCGATGATATGACCTGTTATTCTGTTATCATCATCATCATCATCATCATCATCATCATCATCATCAAAGTTTTCTTACTTCCTCACATATTGAAGTTTCATAAGCAGGCATCTTCTGCGAAGATTAATTATCAGAAATCCTCCTTGATCCACTTTGGAACCTGGCCTCGGACGTTAACTTTGGTTGATGTTCCCGTTAAAGACCACGTCACTATTCTAGGCCTCCAAATCACTATCTATGTCACAGCAATGGTCAACTTAAACTGAACATCTCTACTCAATCACACCCTACAGCGCCACTTGAGTAGAAACCTCAATATTCTTCAGAGAGTTTGATTTGTTAAGCTCTTTGACTTATCAAAGTTATTATATTTGGCACAAATTTTGCCCCTTCCATCAGAGATATCCCAGCACAATGTCATATCGTCTGTGGGATGACCATATGTGTAGGGTGGCTAAGTCACAACTCTGGCGTCCCATCACGTGTAGGGGTCTCGGACTAATAAAGGTTTCCGAAAAGTGTTCAGCTTTGTTCATTAAAACTTCGTGGAATATCTTAAGTACAACAGACAACCTCAGCCCAGCACTGAAACATTAATGGACCATGCCATTTATTGCCAGATGGTGAAATGTATTCTCATCTTACCTGCGAAATTCGTCCATGGGGATCCAGTTCCTAATACAAGGATCCTGTATCGTCCTCTTCAATTGCGCTCCCTTCTACTCCAACTGTAGAGGGAAAATATCCCAACCTTCCTTGGAAGAATATCTGGAGAGTTTTTCGATACGCCGATTTCCCGACGAACTGGAAGGCCTGTGCCTGTTAGATACTGGATGTCATAGTACCATAGCAGAAAAGCAATATGGCCACATTTGCAAATCTTATTGTTCCCGGTGCAAAAATCTTGATATCCTTCATCACCTTCTCACAAACTGCATTCCCGAAACTTGTCGCTGGACTCAACATAAAATCCGCTGCATTACTATGTCAGATAACCCCAATACAATTCACAGGGATATCCTATAACTAGATATACAGTTCAAACGTCATGTGTTTGCCCGTTATGCGATATCTTGCAGGATCCAGCTCTCAGTGCTCGAGGCCTCGAAAGATTTTTAACAAAACAATGGAAAAAACGCAATTCCTCTTGTTGCTACACCACAACATAGACGTTCTTTGTTTGAAGTCTTGTTTCAGGTGAATGGAGGTGTAAACGTCTTGAAAGTGTCACCTGTGTGAATATACCAGAGACTGGACGAGCTTGACAGGTGCAAAATAGCTTGCTAGTTGTGGTCGCAACACGAAAAAAGGGGGAAAATCTGATTCAATGAATAGCGCCGTAATTTACTATGTGAAAGCAAGTTTAAAAAATGCAGGTACTCTTTGTAGTCACAATCTATTGAAATTTATATGTATCTCTATTTTATTTCTTGTTAATAAAAAATTAGATACTAAAAAAGAATTACTACGTTTCCATGGGGAATTTAAATTGATTTATTTCATTCCGGAATGAATACTGCATGAAAATGCGGATTCAGATGGAACTGAATCCTTGGATCCGATTCTCTTAGAAGCGGGATCGGATCGAAATTGTGTTGCATGGATTCAAATGGATTACTTGTAATACTTTGCATGCTCCTCATTTTGTTTTTTGGCGAAAGTGGTGTAATAAAACACAACAAAGCCACTTTTATTATTTCTATAATCTCGCTGTATACTCTTCTCAAAACCATTCACTAACATTAAAACCTGTTAAAATACGCAGAAAGTATGTTTTACTGGTTCACCAAGATAAACCAAGTGACTAACATAAGAGCTTCAAATGTTTATGTTTGAATCTTGTGTATCCAAATCGATCCCATTACAAACGCGGATTGTGTTGAGAATGGGATTGGACTCAAATAGATTTCAATATCCCATGGAAACGTAATTGTTAACAGCATTGGCCTACCTCCACAGAGGTCCTGTCATTGAATGATTTGTTTATTTATACCTGCAGTCCCAGTGGACTGACTGCAGCGTTTATCTCGTTCCAAGTTGGAAGCCTTAATTATGAGTGAAGTAAGACTACGTTCCTGGAAGCTTGATTCTGTGGAGACGAAAAACGATGGAAGAAAAGAAAGGTTGTAATGAAAGATGTAGATAAACGCGCCTAAAGATGCAGTAGCTGAGGAAGAACACGCGAGGCTCAGAGAAACAAAGGTGGGGACGCAGCATAAATGGATTACACGACACATGGATCTATAGCTGCTGCCAGAGCCTATTTGGTCGTGCGACCGCGGGTCCCATCTCCATTAGGTAATTTACAAAATGACTGGGACAAACCGAGAGAATGAGGTTAGGAAAGGAATGGAAAAAACAAAGAGCGTAGCCGCATCACATCTCCTCCTATGGTTATTAAATTAAATAAAGTACTTGAGCTTTTCGATAATTTGATGCGGTTTACTCTGACCATAACTGTCATTAACGGTTTGAATAAGGAGAATGTAATATACTCACATTATTGCCGTCCCCGCAGCTTTGGGAGGCCATCTACTAACCTTCACAGGTAGCGTATGTATAGTATGGAAGTGGTGTGTGCACCTGATTACCTTTTCATGCATGCAGTGGTAGTGGTGTCCTGTTTTACAAGCATAGTTCTAGATTATTCACATATAAATATATAACTTCCAACAATATCTTCAAATGGCAAATTGGCTTCTCACATATCCACAATTGTTGTCGATGCACTTCCGCAATGTTTCCATGTATCATCTCAGCTCCACTTAAGGGGCACTGAGATTGAATTTTGAATTTTACATCCATTTACTTGAAAATTGGCAGACAAGATTGAATAACTAAACAGTATAAATTATTTTTTGTTGGCCAATGAATAAAGCAATCATCAAATATATACTTGACTCTTTACATAACACGTTTGGTATTATGCATGCAAATTTACATACAAATCAGAGTAAAACTGAAATAAAAGCAATAAATATCATACAAAATGCAAAACTGAGAGAGAGAGGGAGGGAGAGAGAGAGAGAAACAGAGAGAGAGTAAAGTACCAGTTTGGCGCACCCCAGTGTGGTTAAAACGAACTGCACAAGAGACTTAAACGTGTCGCTGGACCTTTAAAAATGCCGGATTAAGGGAAATGTTTGGCCAAAATTATTCATACATGTCTATGGAATATTTATAACCAAGAAGCGGGTTTTTAGTAAGTAAACATAGGAGTGAGATTAACAGCATGTACTGCCTTCCACTCTGTTTGTTTATAAGAGCACAGCAAGGTCACCGGCGCTCCCACTTCCCGTTGTAGATACGCTGTTAACTTGATGGATTTCGCACTAAAACTCCGCTCCCTGTTTATAACACATAATCCAATAACAAAAAATGTCATTTTCACCTAAAAATTTAGTCGGAGGGTTGCTAACATACGCCATTGCTTGGTCGAACAACAAAGACAGAAGACTCCACAAATCCTTCTCCCTGCTATCATACACCATCTGAGAAGGTTGGTAAAATGCCCCGTGAAGCAGCAGGGACACATTTTTGGAACCTAATGTACATCCGGTACCTTTACGTGCTAGGTCCCTTTACGCTTTACAGATAGCGCAAATATACAAACACTTTGTAGTTCCCTAAGCAAATATATGTCAGAGCATGGAGATACGTGTTAATGTACTAACATGTGGTCATTTACACCTTTAAGTCTCTCTCCGCATAGCCTACAAGCATTGACGCCATGGCTACCTCACACCCGCACATTACAGTTAAAATCTTGTATACACTGCATTTTCTATAAATTATTATGACCTTCACATCGCCATTGTCATCTTCCTGGTATCGGAAGGATTGGCACGGTCTGAAACAGTTGACTAATTTTGTTTTACTTTTGCAACGTTTAAATTACACAAAATGTCAGTACTATGAAAAACAATTGTATGCATCTAATTGGATCAGCTACTGTCATGGAGAGAGTATGTTATACAAAATGTGAATTAATTGCACTGAAACAGCTTCAGAGATTGTACATATGATTGACATAAGCAACTTGAGATTATTTGTTGTATTATTTTCTTATCGTTAAGAGTAATTTGCAACGTATAGCTGATCCAAAGTGACCATTGCTACAAACTGGGCCTATGAATGTAGAAAATTTTCTGAATTTACAGTGATAAAAGCCTCTGAAAACTCCAATTCACATTTTACAAATATGTCCTTCTCTTAATTTAACTGGCATTCTCAAGGTGACATACTTCAACTACAAGTAAATGAAAGGTGAGGCGCTGCATCAGACTTGATTCGGCTGCATCTAAGACACCTAATAAGTTAAATCTTCCGTCTAGAAGATCTGGTTTAAAACCTGTCGTTTACACTTATCTACAAAGAGCAATGAAAATAGTTGGGAACTGGGTTTCCCAACATGCGGCACAAATATTAAAAATTTCGGTATAAAGCAAAACGCTTCCGCCACCCGGTTCTCCAACTACAAGTGTTGAATGAGTGAAACGCACAGATGTACAGTCAGGTGCGCTAAACCCACTGAAGGATACCCATCTGTGAAATTTTGAAAATCTACAGTTTTCATTGGATTGATTTGAAATTTTAACACAACAATCACTGTATAGTGAGGAGTAACTGTGCTAAATTTCATACATTTAGGCAGATTAATTGCAAACATATTAATATTTCATTATATTTTTTTAAATATTTGTATAAATGGTTCCCCATGATGCAATTTTGATTTGAAAAACTTGATAATTTTCAGTTATGTCCTGTAATAGAATGTTAGAAAATTGATGAGATAATTTCTTAATCTTGTTATTAGTTTGGATAAAAATAAATTTTAAAGTTTAACTTCATTATTCTTTTTTATTAAAATTTTGAAATATAAACTTTAATATTTAATTACTCAGCAGTTATTCACTTTATGAGAAAATTATATCATCATTTCTTTTTAATGTTATTTCTAAGCAGGTACACCAAATTTCATGCATAAGTACTGAATTTTATAGAGCAAACAGTGCTAAAAATAAAAACGTGGAAAAACTAAGTTTGAAGTCACAGCAAGAATAATGGAACTGTATGGATTTAAATGGACACGACCACTTACAGGCAATCAGACGGCCATGTGACATAGATAAAAAGGCCGTAAGGCTGTAAAAGGCATATCAAAATAAAGCAGACGATTTATACTATTTGATAAAACAAAAATCCATTTTTGGCAATTTTGGAAATTTTTAGCCTTTTTTCACAGATGGGTATCCTGAAGTCACATACGAATACATTTGATCTTTATGTGTCCATGTAAGAATACAAAATAAGCAGCATCATAATTTCTCACAATGATAGATAAACAAAGAAACAACAGTGCGAAGACTGGCCTTTGCTGGTCTCCGCACTGCAGGCCTTAGTAGAGCCCCTCCGAGCTGACTAAAGGACCCCGGGGCACGATTTTCGGCTGGGAATTTTCCTCTGGACAAGATTATTTCCTATCTACTTCACTCTGAGACTATGAGATTGTGAATGTGTGTATGTGTATATGTGTGTGTGTGAGAGAGAGAGAGAGAGAGAGAGAGAGAGAGAGAGAGAGAGAGACAGAGAGAGAGAGATCTAATGTACAAAAACACGAAGACCAAAAACTCACTTTATATGAATTAATACCATTGCCTATTGCCAACGTCTTCCAAAGGAAAGTCCGCCGGTATAGGTTAGAGGCGGGGTATAAATGGAACAAATAAATATAAATGGAACAAATAAAAAATTGTTCCTACTAGAAAATCCACATTTTTATGGAATTCAAGGCTTAAATGAAGACAACCAATGCTTAGTAACCTGTTTATCTTTATATGTTGTCGGTGTGATGAAAAGAAGATATATTACTTCTCTGTAATGATTCCTATTCAATTCGTAATAGTTCAAAACAAAATATCAGAATCTAGATGATTGTGTGGTCTCCATTCCAACTCCATCCATGGAGTCTGATACACACGAAATTCAACAATCACCAGACTTATTGATAATAGACTTCATGAATACAATACAGAGAACAAACTTGGTGATCGAATGTTAAATCATTACCATAACGGATCAGGAAGCTAACCATAAATTAAACAAGAGAAACAAATTTTAGATTTATATAAGAAGTATATAACAAAGTGGTAAGATTTCTTTCTTTGTTTCTTCGAAATTGGACAAGGACAAGTATATTAAATTAAGGCACCCTGAGACTCAAAATTGAATTTTATATATTTGTATACATATGAAATAAATATGTTATAAACTGCCACACGAAGTTCCAGCGGAATTTGTCTAATTAAATATTCTATTTATTTACAATGCGAAAATACCTTACTATTCAAAATTTTCCATACACATCAAAAACTAAAATATCACAACAGTTTTATTGACCACCTCCGTAGTGCAGATGGTGTAGCGCTTTCCTCTGGCGCGGAGGACCCAGGTTCGATCCCCAATACCAGTATGGGGAGTTTTTCCCCGCTGGGAGGTCTGGCATGGGGTGCACTCAGCCTCATTAGGTCTCGGGGAGACCAATTGAGGAGCTACTTGATGGAGAAGTAGCGGCTCCAGGTCGTGAAGGCCGCATAACTGGCCGGGAGGGCTCGGGGTGCTTACCACGTCCCACCCTCCAGTACTGCACCCCACCAATGACGCCTGTAGTGAGAAGAGGTGGGGGACGCAGCGACTGGGCTGCAAGTCAAGGCCCTTCCTGGGCTGTAGCGCTAGGGCTAACAGTTTTATTGTTTTATAAACTCAAATTGCCCAACAAATATCACCATCTCTGCCAGGAAGAAAAAATAATTACTTATAAAATAGTTACTTTGCTTTGACGCACTTTGAAAATATGTTTAAACCTTTTGTGTTAAACATTTTTAAAACTAAACAAATTTTCAAATTTGAAACCAACGACTGAAGTTCAAGTCACATAAATGACGCATATATTAGATAAATTCTAGGAGCACAGTACAAAATTTAATGTCCATGGAGTACTGCACTAAAGATGCAAAGCCGAGAATAAACAATTTTTCTACACACTTACAACATGATCATAAATCAGATTACTTGTTTGTTACACCTTCCCTCTTTTGTCTAGTAGGGTCTCTCCTCAGATTCATAGCTTAACCACTTCTTTCCGTTGAATTTGGTTGTTTTTAGCCATTTTTTGCCCACGTTTGGCCAAATACTCTCGAAAATGTAATCACAAAAGGGGAGTTTAAATGTAGTGCACATGGCATTTAAAGCCCGCACTAGACCTTGAAGATGGCGGAATCTAAAAACTCCACTGCCAACCGATGACTGAAGGTTTGGGGAAAATTTATATGCATAAACCTAAAAATCGTAAATTTGATAATTTTTAGTTCCAGGGTTCTTTAATGCTACTTGATAGAATTTTGAGTTAATGCTAATAACTTAACCATCAATTTACTCTCGCTGCCACACAACCGATGTTTTTAAACTACTGGGGGACTTTCACCAAGTTGGTGCAATGTTTATAATAAATGGTATATAAAATAGAGTAAGAAGTTAGAACTTTTCGATTGAAAATACTTCCTCCAAAAGCTACAAGAACCATTTTATTACGGATATATTGCAATTCTGAAATATCCCTACACAAACATGTACTTAGTCCCCTATGAAAGTTAAGGTTTGTAAAAACACTTTCGAAACAGTCTGTATGATGTAAAGAGAATATTAAAGAAAATGTTCCACTTGTAATTCCCTTTATGCTGTGAGAAAATTATGCCTTTATTTTGTAGAATAATTTCTAACACTTCTCATTTTTATATTCCCCTTATAGTTGGTCGTCCTTGACTCATTTCCCGGCTTGTAATGGAACCGACGCCGACAGCGGTGTGCACTAGTGAAGAAATATTCATTACTCACCCCTGGCAAAGTGCGTTTCTCATGCAGAGCTGTTTGGGCGTTGATGGCGCTATCTCGACTGTAGTATGTCAGGAATGCGCAGCCTGCAACAAAAACAACACACACACAACTTTAGTTCCCAATTCCGTTCCCTTCTGTACACAGGCATCCGCGGAAAAATGCTGCATGTTTCACAGAAGTGTTGCTCATTCCGTGAAAAATCAGTGTAAAGGCATTAAACATATAGCACAAGGAAAAGAAAGGTTACACAATTTGTTTGAATAATTGCAGAATAGTCCAACCTCGGAATTGTTCAGCAGCCTTACTCTGGAACAGAGTTGCGGTTAGCTAAACATGCTTTTACCAAGCTACAAATTGTTCAATTTCTTAACCGCTATTCCAAGAGCACAGCATTCCACTCAAAAAATGCCCTGTTCTATTGCTTAGTAGTCTCTCTTCTATTTCTATCACTTTTGGCTGATTATAAGATAATGGAAGAAGTTACTACAAAGGCTGTTAGGGGTATAAGTGCATATATGTTGATAGTAACCTTAGTATATATTCCCTTCGGTGTGTTAGTTGTTTTTCTCGTTTCTCTAACAGTTTCCCCACAAACCAACCCATCTTTCGTGCTATCACAACTCACAACGGCTTACTTCTGTAACTTTGACTCAGTCCTTTCAGTGTCTTTCCTCACTTTCTATGTCTCTCATATACTACGATGATAGACTCACTCACTACTCTTTAGTGACCATAACTAAGAGAATTTATTAACAATACTTTATAATGGGAGAATACCCTAATAACCATTCTAACAATCCGTCCTACCCCAAGTTTGTAAATGTAGGTTTGTTTTACGAACAACCAAATTAAGGATAGGAACGTGTCAGTTGTAAAAGCATGATCATCCAACTCCCGTTTCTCCTACACGATACAATGGGAGATACTCAGTAGTATGTTGGGTGGCCTACTCCCGGCCAATGCAGGGGCTTCCCTTGCGCAAACTCAAAGACTATGATCGAAGTTCTAAGACTTTCGCGGCCGATGTCAATACTAGATACAGTGTGATCCGGGCATGTGGGCCTTAGGTCCAAAAGCCCGGATCACACTGTATCCAGAATCAAAGATTATGTTCAAAATAGGGTCCGTCCTACATATGTGCAATACTCTGCAACACATCTGTTACAGCATATAACCATAGGGCACTTCTGCTGTACGCTTAGTTGTTGCTGCAGTTTGATGCCTGAAATAGAGCATGATTCCGTACTCGTTCCAATTTATGTAAAACATCAAATGTGTTTACTCACATGACCTTCTCTACTCATTCACAAACTATTCTTACAGACGTTTATTCTTTCATCTGCTAGACATTTGTAGAAATAGTTTTTCTATATTTCCTTATAGGTGGAATGGGAAATTTGAGGAACAGTACCTTTAGCCCTACAAATCTTTTTAAGAGGTGGTCGTTATGCAATGGCTTTGGAATTTGTTCTAGTTGTCTGACCTTAAAAACAAAAACCATTGCATATTTGAGAAAATAATGTGTAAGTATTGGAAAACTCAAAGCCATAACAAAGAATATCTCGGAGATGATTAACTCCACAAAAAATATTTGACAAATTGTGTGCTGAGGCCTACATTCTTTATGCAGTAAGGTTTTGTCCATCTCTTATGGTTTACTACTTATGCACAGGTCTTTCACAAGGGACTTAAGAGAATATTATCCAAAATTCAAGACATGCATTTCATTTGTCATGAAAATATCGATAACATGCAATAATTTTAGCAACATTGTTAGTCATTATTTGAAGAAACGTAATTGCTGCAAACATTTTTTATGTAAAGAGTGGCTTGGAATGGAGGATTTTTTTCTCAACATTTTCGTGTCGCATCTTTGTATGTAGTTGAGTGCTATCTAGTCCAGTCATACCGAGCGCGATGTTAATATCCTAACGGATAGCTCACTACGGTAGCTCAAGCGAAAGAACGTTGCACGGAGAGCCGGAAGTGCATAGTTTGAATACCGGTCACAATATTGAGTTTTTAAAATCTGATTCAACTTTAATTTCCTTCTCCTTTTCATTGAGTAGTAGAATCTTCTCCCGTCCTCAGCTCTTGGATGGCCAAGTGGCTTCTGAATCAGCGCCTGTTTCCGGAGTCCTTCCTTATTCATTCCATTTAGTTTCACTAACAACTCCTCTACTTTTCATCTTATCTATAACTAGAGGTAGATTTACTTCATTCTGAAGCGGGTTCTTGTTTAATCCTCACAGGCGTCGTTGGTTCTCGTTTTAATAGTGCTTCCGGTTAGCGTCTTCCTTGAAGCCTTCCGGAAGTATCTTGGGTTCGATACCTATCCTCAGCTGGCACAACTATAAGGTTTACGGAAGAACATAAAACGTTCCTTTGGTAAAAGGAACGACGCTCTCCAGTATGGGAATGCAGTGGGCCTGGTTTAGTTTTAGGAGAAATGTTCCTTGTTCTATCTCACCCATCCTGTAACTCAAAACACCATTCACAGCAAGCTGAACACTAGCGTACCCCTTAAAACACTGTCCCTCCTTTAGAATGGCGGCAGTGACACGCGCGACGTTTATAATTCATGAACATTTCTTTCCATTCATTTCAGCTCATAGCAAATTTACAAAGCGCACACGACTGCCCTGATCTGCGGCACACCTATAAATCCATAACGTTCAAGTAAGCACTCCCAGCTTACCTCTATGGGTGGGTTGCTTCGCAAACTTTTGCGCGGTATTTATTTATACATCAGCATGTTATCCTGCCAGTAGATTTTCAGGAACTATCCCGAATTTAGCGTTTGCATCCATATTTATGTAACCGGGCCTCTGCAACCTAATAAATTCTAATTGGTGGATTCTTTGCGCCTTAACATTCGTATTTATTTTCTAGATTTTCATTAGGTTTTCTTCATCCCCTCTGTCGAAATGCCACCTCGGAGTCGGAGGTTTCCCTATTTATTTCATTTGGGCGTTCTATTTCGCCCTTTTGATCATGGAAAATTTTCCAACAAAAAATAAGAGCTGTACACCCTGACTTGCATTACTTAAAAACACATTCCCTGCATCTAAAACCTCCAGACAGCATTTTAGCGTCGCGCTTAAATTATTTACATTTAATACTTACTATCACTAATATTAGAGACAAAATTACGTACATAATATCAATAAATCACCCTTCTTTATGCACATGTAAGTGCAACACAACATTTATACCTCTCTTTATTACATCTTATTGAGCCTTAATTATGTTGATTACCTATATTAACAAGAACGCTTAATTCGATGCTTATCGGTCTAAAGTTACCGTCTCAATTTCTAATATCTCTTTTATATAGGTATCTATCCAATTTTGGGCATATATTTTATCTTTCTATAGAGTTTAGTTTTTGTTGAGTGTAACATCGTTTTTATTTAGGGTCCGTGTTTCGATTCCATACAGCAAATCTGGTAAAGGTATCATCATATTTCTTACTAAGGAAATGAACTTTAGTTTTGTCATTTTTGTTTCACTGCACAAAATTACATAAAAAGGTTAAAATTTTGTAAGTAAAACTTTCGCCACAGTCCTCGCAAAGAATTATCGCATTGTCGATAACACTTGTGAATATACACGCAATTGAATGACACCATAATTCGTTTTCCAAGACTGCGGTTTCACAAAACGATGAAAATTGGTATTGGAACTGACAAGCAATTTCTCTCAAGATACTTCGCTACTTTCCAAATGAAAGACGCCATTGTTTCCTCTTTCGCCCGGAGGTTTACTCAGGAAATATAAAGGATCAGGTGAGAATGTAACAACAACTTTACTCATATATCTTGAATCACTCCACATTAAGTAAGAGCCGTGTGTCCCAACCTGTCCCGGGGAAGGAAGTGGAGGGGGAAAAGTTTGTTTCTGTCTGCAATCTTTTAAAGTGCATCCCCCACCACAGCCTTCAAGAAGTGTAATGGTTGTGGGTTACATTCAGTCGTGCTAGGAAATATGGCAACATAGTACACGTATAACAGGCATCGCAGCGGTTTTGGTCGTTTTTCGTAGGTGCTAGAATGGGAGTGGTTGGTTCAGCTTATTTTTCTCTGAAAGGCCTATAACCAGGTAGGTTATATCGGACGATGAATGAATGAAATTGGAGAAATAATATTCAAATGGAGTCTATTTCCATAGAGCTTGAAGTTACCCAACATTCATCTTTATAGGATATGAAACACTATGAAAAGCCTTATCCGGTAACTCACCGTAAGCAAAATTCTCACCCTAAAATATTAGGAAGATGCGCTGCCTATACGCCTTGGAGAGGGGTTTCTGGAGACGTTGATAAGATCTTTAAACTGCCTAGAGATTCAGGTTAATCAATGGAGGGGACAACATGCACACGCGATGAACATAGACATATCTCATCGACACCCTTACAAATTCATTTCACTGGTCCCAGTTTGGGGCAAGTAGAACCAAAGTTAAGATGTTCTTTATGTTTCCAATAAGCTTTTACTGTATAGTAGATAGCGAATTTTAGATCCTAAAAAAAAAGCTTAAGTCGCCTAAATTAGGCACTTACAACAGCTTCTTTAGGCTCTGTAGGTTGTAAAACAGGCTGTAAAAGCAGTTTGAAAATTAGTGTCAAATCAATCGAAACAGTTTATTAATGCCTTACAAAAACGAGCCATAATATGCATGCATACAAAATCATATTAAATTTATTTGCGGGTTAAGCTATGTTAAAAAAATAGAAAATCTAAAGAGTGAATGAAGTCAATGATCGAGAAAGTCTGTAGCATCTCTTTTAAGTTAATTTTATAGTTTTTATGTGTATTGTTTGGTTTTATATTTTGGCCATTCTCCATAACTAGCCACACAATAGGTAACAAGCACTTTTCCATATTTTCCATGGTATGGGTCAACAACCCCTAAACAAAGGACATGGAATTGCTAAAAGAAGAGAGGGTTAACCTTGCTTGGAACAATGTTGTCCGCTGTTAAGTGCGCAAACATACTTTCATCTTACCCTGAACATTCCAGGGTCTCTCTAGCTTATTTTCTGGCCAATAATGTTATAAGCTTTTGGTTTGAATAAACTAACATTAAGATTTAATTGAGTTAGTGTAAAATAGGCCAAAATAGTCTTGAACCTCCAAATAGACATTGTTAGATGCTATAAAACTGGGCTTAGTAGTAATGGATAAGGATAAAACATAAATAAAACACATTTTTGTAGATATCTGTCAAGATATCTGTCATTTTTAACCCTAAAGCCCACATTTTACTGATTAGCTTTCACTTTCCCATGTTTACTCTGAATGAGTTATATAAAGAAGCAAGAGAGTTCAAATAACGAGAAGAAGAAGAAGTACTGTTGCGATCTGTGGGAATCTGAACACCTTTTTGCACATAACTGTACATCATACGCATCGGAAAGTTCTGAAGGAACACGCGCGCCATTAAGAAAGATAGCCTATATCTCAGTTGGTGTTCTAGAGCAAGTAGTTTTTATCAGAAAGTTCAGCTAAGTGTTCGCAATCCCAGGAGTGTTGTAAATATAAACACAAAGAGCAGTAAAGATATCGCTCCACTGTAAGATAGTTCCTCCATCATTAGGCACTATATACTTGTTTATGTCTGAACTTTCGTTAATATGTGAATATACACGTGCTCTATAAATCAAAGGAACTTCAGCAAAAGCTACTGTACGCGAAGAGAATTGAAAATGAAACCTACCCGTTATAACATTACAGAATACGTATCAAGTTTCTCTGTGTACAAGGAAAAATCTCTTTGGGTGTGCACTGTTAACAAACAGTACACAACTCAAGTAATACCATTTCTAATCAATGTAAATTTTACAGAAAAGCTAATGAGTTGTACTCACGTGACCTTTATACTCACTCTTGTACAAACTATTCTTACAAACACTTATTCTTGTACCTGCTTCTACTTAATCGAATTAAACTCATGCACAAATACTTTTATTTGTTGATTTCCTTGTAGCCACAACGAGATCAGTAAAATACTTTTATTTGTTGATTTCCTTGTAGCCATAACGAGATCAGTAAAATACAGCAGCATTTAAGTGATATATATTTCAGAGCGGCTTGCTAAGTGTGCATTTTCTGTCTTTTTTGCATGACCGAGGGAAAAAAGAAAGAGGGAAAGAGCAAGAGAAAAAAGCAATAATTATTAATAAGTAATCGAAGATTCAAACTAATTACAAAGAATATCTTGGAAATTGCTGCATTCATCAACCAGATATAGATTGTTTACGTAGTAAGATTTTGTCTATCGCTTATGGTTTACCAATTATGCGAAATACATCCAGAATGAAATAAGTGTGACAAATTTTATTCTCGTACCATATATTTGGGAACGCCTGAGGATTAGGTGACCCTTCGCGCAGATTGAGCATTTACTTTTGTGAAAGACAGTATATTGTTCATTGCTGACGTGGGAAGTGTCCTCTGTCGGCATCCATACATATTTGCACTGATGTTACCATATTCTGTGACGTTCTACGAAGAATATCCTTGGCAATGTTGTTTTTTTTTTCGTTACTAATGGATTCAAGGAGTTCAGCAGTTGTCTGGGGTCTATTCTTATACATATTACTTTTAACATACCCCCTTAAAAAGGTCCAGTGAGGTTAGATCAGGTGCTCCGTTAGGCCAGAGACCTTCTCGGGTATTCGACTATCAGAGAAATTGGTTACAAGTTGCATGGACAGGTTGGATGTATGACATGTTGCTCCATCTGGCTGGAAATAACCTTTCAATTCGATTTCATCCAGCTGCTCCATAAATGTATTGAAGATCTTCGTATAAACTGCACTGTCTACGTTGTATAAAAGAAAATGGAGCCAACAAACCTAGAAGATGACACTGTGCACCATACTCCAAACTTTTCATCATGCAGTGGTGTGTCCTAGAGGATAGTGGTTTGCAGCAGCCCAATGTGTGCTGATGTAGACTGACTGATGTAGACATTTGTAAACCACGATATCGAGAGAACATCAGGACAACGCATTTCTCAACAATTGTCATAATTGCCTTCAAAATCAAAAATAGGCAATAACAGGAGGTTGTACTGATTCTCCCAGAGCCACTGAGACCATTAAATCAAATTTCACATTTCTTCGAGCTTTCACAGGAAAATCATGACCCATTAAAGTACTTCAAGTTTATATGGATTGAACTGTATAAGAACATAAATAGTGAACAAGCTACCAAATTTTCAGCATGTTATAAAGCAAGTGTCCAGTGTGACTCAAAATTCAGTAACCACCTAGAATTAATAGTGGTATGACCCGTCAATAGCGGAGACTATTTACCATGTCTTCCCTGAGCTGAGTCGCTTCATTATTGTTATTGTTGTCATTATTATTATTATTATTATTATTATTATTATTATTATTATTATTATTATTATTATTATTATTATTATTATTATTATTATTATTATTATTATTATTATTATTATTATAATAATAACATATTGTATTTATCTCCATTAAGGAAGACTCGTAGGCCTTAAAGTGGTGTAAGCTTATCTTGCCCAGACAACTTCACTCCGGTCGATAATGTTAATATCCTAAAGGTGGTACTGTCGGATAGGAATATCCCATTTGCGTCTGAGATGTCCATCATCAGAATGTGCCATTTACGTCAGTGCTTAGATCACCACTATGACCGGCCGTCTAGACACCGAAACCCTAATGTTTATTGAACACTTACTAGTTACGTCAGCTGGCAAATGAGTTACAAGATTTTGTGCCCGAGAGATGTCCTTAGATGTAATTGCATATTAATGAATATGAATAAATATGCTGAATTGAGACATCCTTCAAACTACGCAAAAATTAGTAGCTATATTCATTATAACGCAAGGCATGTAATTACTATTTGCAATTCAGATAGTAAAAATATGTTGGTTACATTTACATGACTTTCATTACCCATTCTTCAATAAAATATTCTCAAAAAGCTTATTCTTGTTGATAATCGAGATAAACATTTGTATAAATGCTTGTACTACATATTTACTTAAACGATAATGAAATCTTTTAAGAGCTGGTCACTATGCGATGGCTTTGAAAACTTCGTTCTCATTGCATGACCAGAAGGGCAAACCAAGGGCATGACCAAAGGGCCACTTGGGAATATTACTACCATATATAACAATAAATATCTCGGAAGCAGTTCACTCTATAAAAAAGGAAAAAGAAAATAGTACCGGTGTGCTTTAACAAGATATAGACTTTTCGTATAGTAAGATTTTGTCTATCCCTTAAGGCTTACCTGTTATACAAAGGTTACTCAGACTGAAGGCTACTTTAGAGACTATTCTCAAAATATTCAGTACATACATTTATATTAAACGAACAGTATATTAATCAATAGTGGAATTTCCGAGAAAATCAAACTTTTGCAAAAACGTTTGATGCAAATAATAGTTCTAAAGTCATATAAAGAATAGATTTTGGGATATTTTTGTTATTGGTCTGAGTTTTCAAATTATTATACTCTTCTCAAATGGGAAGTCGTTATTCGTATTTTTCCTCCTGAGTATGCAAGAAGAAAGGAATTTTAAACCCATCACATAGCAAGTAGCTCTTGAAAGATTTAACCATCACTTCAGCCTACTTTATTCTTATATTTGCCTTGTACCTACAAGGAATGAAGTGATAAAACATTTCTACGAATGCTTGGTTAAACCAAGCTTTCAAAGAAGAATTTATTAACAATGGGTAGGGAAGGCCATGTGAATGTAACCCTTCAAAATGTTTTTCACCTCAGTATTAATGTACGAGCACATTAAACACAATAACAGTTGCATGTTTTCTTGTGTGAGACGAGAGCATTTCTTTGGCCGAGCACCGTTGTGTGGTACAGCAGCAACAAAGTAGTGCAAGGTAGGTGTATTCTTGTGAAGATAGTGGCGGTGAGCGTCCATAACTTTTCCAGTAATGGCCAGTGGCCGGGGTCGAATGCAGCCCTGCACCCGATAAGCCAGGCGTAAACAAAGATAAGGAAAGTGGCGAAAAGGTGGGAGCTGGTAGGTGTTTCTTAATGCAGCTACACCATACCAGCTTGTCGCAGATAGCTGCCCACCCACAGAACAAACAGGCAATGGCTAGCGTTTTAGTGCTATAATAAGTTATACCTTTGTAGAGAGGAAGAGCAACTTGTTTCATATTTCCACGACGTGTTTTATGTGACATATATTAATTAAGCGCTAAAGCCAGAATGTAAGGCAATAAGGTCGAAGTATTACTACATATGGGGTTTTCATTTTCATCTGTCCAGTCAAGGTCATCCGTCAGTCCCTTTTCTCCTCAACGCTTGACACCAGAGTTAGGATAATACTGCTGTTACTTAAACGGGGGCAGCCGAGTGGAGTGGGAAGGCGGTACTGAGGAAAATGAAAATGAAAATTATGGATATCGCAGGAAGCAAGAGACATATGCAGAGTGGAAGCTGTCTCTAATACCAGAGAGAGAGAGAAGTTGCACCTCTACAAGGGTCTTTACTTCAAGGAAATTCCAGATAGGAAGACTACTAAAAGTCTCGGTAGGGCCGATAGGTAACTAGCACGCGATCTCCCAGCTCTCCACCCTTGTACCGGAGGAACCTCAGCTAGACATTTTTATGTACCCTACCCTCATGGGCTTCGGGAACCATTGCCCCACTGAGTCCAACCCAATCCGAACAAGTTCCTTTCAGGAGGCACTTCACACTTAGCACGGAGTAGTCGCTTTTCAGCATTGCCTGACTATCCGGTTTAACCTGTTTTATGTTATTTCAAGTATGCCATAATTCTCGTTTCTACTTATACAATGCAACACATATTTAAAGCACGTATCTTCACTTTCCATGCCCTTGTTGGATAACTAATACTTACCCAAATATTTCAATTAATCTGCACAATCTTACTTTATGACACATGTAAGCAACATTGTTACTCCAAAGAGATACAATAGGTTGCCCTCTAATGCCTGTTAGGTACTGCTATTTTCATCTACCTGTTCACTCCCTGAAGTTAGAGCAATGCATTCACGAGGCGTGTTTTTAAAATAAATAGCGATGTTTTAAAACAAATAAAATATTACTTCCCAAATACTTTGGTACCATTCATTTTTTTTAAATCTTACACCAATTTTTCACATATTCACCGTCGTTATTCAAGTATTTGTCGTAACGAGAAATCAGTTATTTATGCCTTCATCAAAGAATGATGCCGCCTGTGATAAAAGCCAAGTCTGTACTTTCTGTTCACACCTTCAGATGAAGAAACAATGAAAATCGCTTGGTGCCAAATCCGGACTGTGGGGGATGACCGAATTGTACCCAACCAAATAATGCCATCAGATCTTGAGTTTGTTTTACTGTGTGTGGCCGGGCATTCTCACTCACTATTGTTTCCACTTAAACCTTACACAATTGACAGTGAGTCTTTGTTGGCGTAACATTTCTGGCATTTAACAAACGAATCACTGATCTGGTTTCACAGTCGGTGGGTCCTTGCATTGTTTTAAACATTTTAAAGCGTACTAACAGTAGGAAAACACAAACCGGCAGTTACTCAGAGCTGCGTCTGATTCTCTATTGGATGGAGACAGTAATCGTGCATGCTGAAAGTCGTGAGTTCAACACTGCAGCGGCAAAATATTTAAACGGTACTCACTTTAAAAACATAATTATAATTGATCCGGACATGACCTTTGAGCATCGGTGAATGGAATAGTTAAAAATTGCCTCTAGAGGGGTCTTCTTAGGCCTAATATAAAGCAGCTTAACGGTAAACGTACTATCGTGTTTAGTTTTAGATTAAAACGATAACCCTACGAACAAAGTATACTCTGTTTCAAACAATTCAGATTAATGGTTTTTATTTTCATTACGATTCGAAGTTGCAAAGTTTACATCAATTCGGTAATAATGCAGTATATCAGACTTCACTTTTGTCTTACGATTTCCACAGTATTTATTGTATTTGCAAAATTTGAGGTAAGCTTTACTTTCTCTACTACGTAGCTATAAGCAGGGGAAGTATTGTATTCGACCTAAAAATTCGATGTCGAGATTTCACTGCAAATATATATTTTGAGGCCCCCTGACTCCGGAAAAGACACTTAAAGAAAAAGGTCCCCGCACGCTTGTGTCTGTCTGTGTGTGAACAGCATAGACCAAACATGAAAAGTCCGTTAAAAACCAAAATTGGTATTTAAGCTTAATATTTTTTAAGGTTGTGACACGAAGAATTTGATGAAAATTCCTCCACCCTAAACTACCGTTTACATGGACAATTTTAAAAAATGTTGATTTCGTTATTGATTAAAATGTCTTAAGAGGTTTTTATGGCAAATAAAATGTATATTTTCAATGTTCTTGCCTTAGCCCATTTGGTTCTGCTTACTCTTGATGAATTTTACTTAGCTGGTAAAGGGTAAGAAATAGACCAAATCTTACTACAGAAAAAAAATCTGATGCGTTGCACTCACATGACTTTCTCTACTCTTGTACTAACCATTCTAACAAACTTTTATTCCTATATCTCCATGTTAGTTAAGATAAACATTCGTACAAATTATCTTATTGCTTATTTCCTTGTAGGTGCAAGGGGGCTATTAGAATATGAGCAGCAGGCTTTGTGCGACAGTCAAATCTTTTTGACTATTGAGATTCCGTTCTCTTTGCACGATTAGCATATAAAAAATGAACAACGTTGTTGCATTTCGCTAGTTTTTCGAAACTCACACACATAACAAGGAATATCTCCGAAATGGTTCACCCTACAAGAAAATTTATTCAGACATAAATTATGTATTTTAGCAAGATCTACATTTCTGTATAGTATGATTTTGTCTATCTCTAACGGTTTACCAGTTATGCAAAATTCGTCCAGAGTAAATACGACTACAGGGGCTATATCCAGAAAGTTCAAGATCTACATTTCATTTCTCATAAAAATATCTCAAACATATGGCATTTTAATCAAAATCGTTAGAGCCATTTTCATGAAAATCAAAATTTTCTAAAAATGTTCCATGTAAAGGGTAGTTTAGGGTGGGGCTATTTTCTTCAAAATCTTCGTGTCGCATCCCTAAATGACAATAAACTGAAATACCAGCTTTGGTTTTTAACCGACTTTTCGTTTTTGAGTTATGCTGTCCACAGACTGACACACAGACTGACACACAGACACACACACGGACCTTTTTCTAAAAATGCTTTTTTTTTTATTCAGGGGACTTCAAAACATATATTTCCGGTGAAATCTCGACATCGAATTTTTGAGTGGAATGCAATACTTCCCCTACTTACCAGTAGAGAAAGTAAAAATGTAGATGTCGTTAAAACACACAACTTATGTTCAAAGGCATTTTTATTTTGGACTGAACCATTTCGAAGATACTTATTTTTATTTGTGCGAGTTCTGCAATACGTGAACGTTTCTCAACTGGAAGGTCGTTATTCACTTTATCTGTTGGCCACAGGGAACGGAATTTCACAGTGACCAGCTTTGAAAGATTTGACTTTCGCTGAAAGTCTACTGTATTCTCATGTTCCCCTTGCACCTACAAATAATTAGTAAAAAGCTAATTTCCGCAAAATGTTCTCGAATAAAGTGAAAATAGAGGCATACGAGATTGTAAGAATAGTTAATACAAGGGCAGAGAAAGTCATGTGAGTGCAACACATCAGATTTTTTCTATTATTTTAATCAAAGTGGAATGCAATTCCCCATGTGGAACAGGGGATACACGTAGAAATCTTAAATATCTACTGTGAAATATAGCTTGTGTGTGTATAATTTGACTACTATGTGAGCCTACCATTGTGTGTAATCGAGAAGATGGCATTATTACTTTGTGTGTTTCCTCCGGCTACACAATGACGATGGTGATGATCAAAACACATGCAAACGACCTCATGGCAACAGAGAATGAAGAGACTGACAGTTAAAAGATAGGATTACAGTTTAATTAACAAATGATTGAATTAATAACAACGTAGGTCTGCCTCGAATACCACATAACAAACAGTACGACTACACGTGGCTGTTATAAATACAACATATCAGTACATACGTATGGAAATGCTCTCTTATGATGGAAATATATTCTGTATCTCCGAATAGCTCAACAATTAAATAAATATTTCCTTTCCCTCCCAAAATTCTGTAAGTATAAATTTATAGATTTAAATTTAAGTATATTTATTAAGCTCTGTCAGATTACAGAACACCTTTTGACATACTAATGTTTTTCTGGTATAAATATCAATAAAACGAGATATTCTGCTACACTCGATAGAAAGAATGTTGTAACAGCAAAATAAAGCTTAAAACACCTAACTAGATTCGAAAATACTCATATTAAAGAATTTATTACTTCACCTGAAGAAGAATAGGTTTTAACAGTCAGGAAGTGAGTAATTTTAAAAACAGTTGTTAATAAATTTAATAAAATCGTCAAAAAAACTTCTTTATGAATGTAGTAGATAACAAACTCCACAGAGCAGAGGTGTAAGCTTTAAAGTATCCCTTGTATTTAACAAATTGATATGGCAGGTATCAGAAAAGAATAAAAAATGGTAGTACGTGTGGTGCCATAAAAAAATACAAAAAACAACATTATTAAAGACACCCAAGTGCTATAACTAGAGTTGTAAAATTCCGTACGCTGTCGTAAACTATCAATAGTTTTCCTAGTAGAGTAGGTCTAACCTGCCGCGTTACCCGTACGTTAGGTGTGTTGCATACCTATCGGGTGTTACCTCATATTGATCGCGTTGTTTACGTGTTTACATCATATTTTAATAGATTCCATAAGAAACCGGAAGCGTTGAACTTTGAACCTTCTGTAAACTGAGAAAGGGTATATAAAAGGCCATTTAACCTATGAAACAGCAGTCTACAAAAACATTTGGATGCCCCTCTAACTATACTGCAATTCGGATCGAAGACACTGACAAATTTTATTTCGATTACAGTGGTCAAACTCTTGGCCACAGTTTTCTGTTATCATTATGTTTGAATTTCTTAATTCGTTATACTTTTATTGTTTCTTTTCCTACCAATGTTACCAATACTACCGGTAATCTTACCATGTATGTGTAATTTATATATTGTAACGAAGCTACTGAACCGTAGTTTTGGTACAGTGCAAATCTAGTTATATTATGGTGATTTTTGAGGTTTAGTACAGGTTAGATAATCAAATATTAAGGCATTGTGATTAATTAACAGTATCAGAGTTGCTGTTTCTGAGAGACGCTTCTTGGACAAAATTTAAAAACAAAATATGAGATAATTGGGGATATACATTCCAAAAAAATACTTGAATTGTCAGGAATTAGGCGTACCGAAAATGAAAATGAAAAATAATAGGTATCTCAGGGGGTATTTACAGTAAGAAAGTGAAATTTAGATCCAAAATAAGTTGAACGAGAAGTTGTTATCATCATCATCATCATCATCATCATCATTATTATTATTATTCATGGAAACACTGAATTAACTATTTCATGATCTTTAGTAAGCAATCATAATGGCGCCCGCAAAAGTACTTCAGTTTCCAAAGCATATGGGGAAGAACATTTTAGAAGGGAAACAGATGAGCAAACAAAATCGTTAGAAGTTTCATAGCAGTATTGGAGTCCCCAGTCAACTAATCCTAGCCTACTATGGCTTAACATCATTCCGTCTCGCTCTGCACCGAAGGATTTTGTGCTCCCGGTTCCGGCTGCTGAGCAAACCCAGTGGCGTATCTCCATAAGAGACTTTGATGACCCGACAGTGAGACGGACATTCACGAGAGAGTGAGAGGGAGGGTACACAAGGCGAGCTGGTTTCCAGTTCCGGTCCCAGGAGGTCGTCCATCTTTGTCCCGCCACAAAACGACTTCATTTCCTGAACCGCAGGGGGCAGCAGCGTCGCTAATGAGCCCAGGGCACTGTGCAGCGCTGTCCGAAGTTCCTTTCCTCCCTCCCTCCAAGCGTGATGACGTGGCGTGACTGACTCGTTGCTTTGTTCGGGCGTGGCGCTCACCCCGTGACGTCACACACCACGCGTGCTCTACAAATGAATCTCATTCTTGGCTCTATGAGAGGAACCAATGCGATAAGCACTGCTTGAGGAATGGAGTAGTCCATTTTGTAACACATGTGCTAGCTGCCGTATCAGTGCAAAGGTCATTAGCCGAAAGGAGGTTCCAACTTCGCACCCTTCGTACAGGCAACAAAACCCAAGGCTTGCCTCACGCAAAAATTCCGAGGACGTATCACCATGACTTTTCCCCCTAACTTCTTAGTTCCTTAGCCCAATGTTACGGGTGGTTTTCTTCAATTTTCATAAGGCTGTTTCCCTTTGCTGGGCCATGAGCCTTGCTTGTACAAAGGCTTTGGAGGCGAGATTGGACTGCAATGGGTAACTCGTGAGAGTATTCCCTTTGATACCTGCAGAGGTAAGTGTCACAAAACATGTTCTTGTATGTAGAAACTCACGCCCTCTTTAGGGGACAATTCAACATCAACTTGATCATTCTGGGGTTTTCATTAGAAGCTCTTAGGAACCTCTTGCTGGCTTTGCTACACTCTTGTTTTGTGGACAAATCTCCAGAAGGATCACATTGTCTCCGCTGTAGGAGATAGTATTATTTTTGAAAATGTATCGGAGGATTAAATATATTCGATAAGTTTGGAGAAAGGCCACGTTACTAAATGTTCAATTAAAAGAACTCCTTCCTACATGTTTATTCACAGGGCCGAATAACAAGTAGGTACTAGCAGTCATGAACCATCAATTCTACAAGATGGCCATCTCAACTATGTACAGTGACCAAACAGGTTCTGCTATAACAGCTGTCATGGTAGTAACGCACTATACACAGTGAACTATAGTATGTATTATACACTGTAGTTGTGACTGACGTTTACTAGTAACGTCTACTGAGAGTTGGCAATCAACGGAAGGCTTAACTAAGTTACTATGATATGTATAAAATCATTAATTGGGAGCAAGCTATTTTTTACACTTATTCACTGCCTCTTTAACTTCTAGGATTTTATTACGACATATTTAGGTCTTTGAGTGAATTTGTGCAAAGTACCTCGTCTCTTGTTCGACAAATAACCTCCGAGTACCAAGCTGGCTCCGCGGTAACCTGTGAGGCCCACAATCAAAGGTTGTGTGTTCGATTATCAATGACCGACCTTCCTGACGCATGAGTTTTCTGGGGTCGCCAGGGAATGACAATTACATCTCCCAAATTTCCTGCCCCTCCATTTTGTGTCATTAATATTTCATTCATCCTTCGTCCCTTTGATTCTTCCAGGGTCGGAAGTGACAGTGAAGGCGTTAGCTGCAGCGTGGCAGGGGTGATATGGGCACAGGAACTCTTTTCGTCCCTTCTCGTCCGTGGGATATGGGGCCATGCCCTCTGCTGTCGTCTTTCTTCAGGTCGGCCACGCTTAGAATCCTCTTAACTCACCCTCCCTCCTACCCCACCAGGGGCATAGGCATAAATGTTTTCACAGGTCGAATTCCAACTCCCCTTTCGAGTGTATTTTTTTTTTTTTTTCGATGTTGCAATGTTCCATTACATGCCGCTTTAACATCGAAGGTCAGACCGGCGACTTTTGACCTCTTGGAACAACTGCAAAGGCAATGCTGTTCACTCGCTCAATGACTGTATTGAACGTTCAGATTTTATTATTTTCTAATTTTACATTTATTACATTAAGTTCACATACTCATTCACATTCCCGTTCATACTTCCAGAGTCTATGAAGGATGAGGAATAATCCTAGTGGAAGAAAAATCCCCACCTCCCAGCTGAGAATCAAACCCGGGATCCCTTGTACTCCTCTGAGTGTTATCATAGTCATAATCTGTCCAAAAGTTTCCTATATGCAGCCAAACAGCATTTCCTAAGAACGTCCTGGAAAATTGGAATGTTTGCCTCAGTGTGGAGCTTTGACAAATACAGCGACTAACATTGAGCTCCATATTATTTACACCAGATATGATGTCATTCCTAATACGTATAAGCATTAATAACATGGGATACGAGTTTTCACTTTCCGTAAGACGAAGGGATTACGTGGTGCAGCAAAATCCGCGTCTCGCTTCGTTTGATTCAATATGTCACGCATGCCAACAAGAAGAATTTTTCGACAGGCAATTATTCAAGTTAACACGAGTGGTCCGAGAAGAGCAGAAATTAAATCCTGCTGTCACTCATAGCAGGCCATCCCCCACACGGCTACACAAGCCATTTGCCCTCTCGCACCCCATTCCCTTTCGGCAAAACATGAGCCTAGCACCTCGGTAATCCATGTGTGTGCGTGAATTCCTGGCTAATGATTGTTGATGGCCCCTGAAGATAATTAGTCGCTAGTCCCGTGATGAATGCTAGTAGATCTCCAAGCTTGTCCCTCACACTCGCTAACCAAAACCTGCCATAATCATGTCCCCCGTGCCAGAGATTCTCTTTTCACTCTTGTTCGTGCTTTTATGCAGGTGCCAACCACACATAGTAGGTCAACAGTATGCCCTGCGGTATGCGTTGGTCAGTCTGTGTGGCTGCATCAAGTGCTCCAAATAGGAGATCAACTTTCACTGACACTCTATACTTGTGCTATAAATAGAGGAAAAACTGTGTGTAGGGTGTTACAAGTCTATGACAAATTTCGGAAGCGGGGACCTAGCAAATGTTTTGTACCTATGCTCCAAACTGGTGTCTGCAAGAGGGTGGGGTAAGGTGAGAGGATACTAAGGGTGGCCGCACTTAAGGAGAGATACAGCAAACGGCAGGATCCTTAACAACTACATATTGAAACTCCCCGGTAACGGCTCACACAAGCTCCCTCCACCCTGTGAACTTGCACATACCCTGGGAGGCCCGGGAACTGAGACCTCTCGCAGCAAGGATTTACAGAGGGCAAATTCCTTGCCATACCGCTAAAACCCCCGTCAACACTCAGAACACTGAAATAGCCAACCAGAATGAAAGGTGAAGTAAAATGAAAAATTTGTTAACATTGAGCGACAGAAAATTCAGGGAATGTAATTATTCTTCCCAGGATTCGCCTACTGAGCAGGGGAAGCCCCTAAAAACATCGTGGGCCATGAAATCGCACCACGACCTTCCAGAATTTGACCTCTATGACGATAGTACCTCAGTAATCTGACTAGTTATATAGCGTGCTATTTTCATTATTCTGCTCGAGTAATTGGCACTTATGTAGGGGGCGGGGTTTAGTCACACAAAGAAGTTATAAAACATATTTTAATACATAAATTGTTTTCTCTCATAGCCCTGATATAGAAGTCTTAAGCATGAGGTATCTCTCCCTCTCTCTCAGCAATCTCTCTGACTGTAAAGACAATCTGAAAAAATGAAATAAAACACCAGCATAATTTGGAGATCTGCTGCGTTGTTTCTAATGACATATACTTACTGGAAGAAACTCTTGAAATGAAAGGAAGCTTTAAGTTAGATATATACTGAAAGAAGTCGTCTCCTTAGCACAGAGGTAGCGCTGCCGCTTACCAAGCGGGAGAGTTGGGTTCTCGACCTGGAGCCGCTAATTCATCAAGTAATTTCTCAATTGGTCCCCCCGGGACTAACGAGGCTGAGTGCACCCCGTGCCAGATATCCCAGCGGGTAGAAATCCCCATGCTGGTACCGGGGATTGAACCCGGGTCCAGAGGCAAGCTCGCTACCAACTGCGGTACGGAGGCGATCAAAGTGGAGTTTCTTTCACTGAATTTTTCACTGAAGTTCCCTAAAATTGGTCGTCATATTTCCTTCCCAACGTTCCATTGGATCAGCAATTTTAACATTAGACGCACAAGGACATGTATTTCCTTAAAGTGTCAACTTTACACAACCAGAGAATATAAGATGTAGTGGACAATCATGAAACTGTTACATAGAAAAGTTTTCTAGAACAAGCTTTCGAATGATCGATGTTTCATACAAATGTGCAAAGAAATAACATAAGAAATGTATCAGAGGTAGTTATACCTTTTAAGCTAACCTTCTGGTGCAACAATTTGGACGTCGTATGCTCCACTTGCAGTACGTTTGATGCCATTGATATTGTCTCGGCTGCTGTAGTATTAATTTTGAAGACCCTGGATCTCAGGATTACCAATTTAAGTTACTTAACTATTTTTAATATCTGCTAAAACTTGTTCAAATAGAATGATGAATAAAGTTGCCGACTTGGATTTAAAATAATTAAGTTTACATTTCTTAAAAGAATACGAACCTTAAATTGCCATGAACTGCAGAAGGTTTACTCGAGCCGGTACATGATTTCTAGTAAGGCACGTCAATGTGAACTAAATTATACAGCAAATTTAACACATTCAAATGGCATGGTTAACCACCAATTAAGTATATCTGATGCGCATTGACATTCACGAACAAGTGTGTCAATACATATCCACACTACGGTAGCTTGCTGGCGAGATCATTCACTTTTGTCTTTGTAATTCTGAGAATTTCGGTCTATGTTATTTTGTTAATTGCGGCTAATGTGCACTACCTGTATTCTGTTTACTAAGGATTTCTCTTAACATGAATTGCTAATGACCTATTTTTGTGCAATTTCTTAACCGTAGTTTTTTGCATCTTTCACTTATATGCATTATTTATTAAGGTTATCTTTTGTCAATAATTTTTTAAACTGATTTATTTCTTCCCGTCAAATTACTACTGTATCAACAGGCAGTGGTATAAAAATCTCAACATTTACTTTTCAGTTACACCAGGAAAAATCATTTTACAATAGAAGAAGCCCTATAATAAAATTGTATTGTAACAGCAGCTACACAGAATATTAAGATAAAGACGAAAGTGGAAACGGTAAATATAATCCAGTATCCAATAACTTTCATTTCCGGACAAAACTTGGAGTATTAAATCTATATGATCTACTTTCTCTATTGTTCCTGGAAGTTTTCATTGCATCACGAAAGTTTTCGGCATATTTTTACATCATGATTAAACCTTATGCTTTGATTTGTGTGAAAGCTATCAACTAACCTTTTCTTTCGTGTCTTATCTCCTAATGAGCTACATTCCGCAACAGTTTAATCTATGCGCTCTATGTTGTGTTAAATGAAAGCCAAGTGTCATAATCGTGTTATTCAGTACAGGAAACAGTTTACGTGTTTCATCCAACATGATTGAGGGGTACAGTTGAGCATAAAGCGGAATTAAACACTGATCTAGAATGATAGCTTTTATCTATTGTTCAGTTATTATGGAGTGTACCTTTCATATCTTTTACACTCAAAATGCTTTACAAATTACCTTTTTTAGTTTGACACAGTTTACCTCGGTTTTCTTCAGAATTTAATTCTGAAATTGTTATATCTACGAGAGAAAGAACATTTGTTTCTGTATTTTGGGTAATTTCAAAAACCACTCAACCGATTCTTACAACTCTTTTCACCATTATTAACTACCCCAGCGCAACAACCCTTACCGGGCCAAGGCCTACCGCCCGGCCGCTGCATCCCCACCTCTGCCCATTACAGGCGTCATAAGTGGGGGCAATACTGGAGGGTGGGACATAGCGAGCTCCTGGGCCCTCCCGGGCACCAGCCATTTATGTGGTCTTCGCGAACAGGGGCCGCTACTACAGTTAGCTTCTCAATCGGCCCCTCAGGGACCTAACGAGGCTCAGTGCACCCCGGACCAGACCTCCCAGCGGGAGAAAATCCCACGTTGGTACCGGGAATGAAACTCGGGTCTCCCACTTGGCAACCAGCAGCACCAGGCTAGGGAGAGGACCTTCTTTCACCACTGGAAAGCCCAATTCTTTCTCACGGAGATGGAATACAGTAAATATATTTCATAATAATTATCTTTTGGTTATTCTGAAGTTAAGTAACTTCTGATACCATGTCATGTGACTTTGAAATTTAAAGACAAATTAAGCTTGTATTTTGTGTGTTTTAAGTAACCTATGCATTACTGTTCAATCTATTGAAAATAAATAAATAAATATATATATATACACACACACGTGCTTGGTGCATGCATATATTTGTGTGTAAAATCTTAAGATATACTTTTTTATAAACAGGCAATATGAAATGGTAATGTTCATCCGCCTTCATGAACTCATACTTTTGTCCCAGCTTCCTTAAACACAAAATGAAGTGTATATAAATGTAATATTATCTACTTACATAATCTGACACTAAAATTTACTTTCTCTACCACTTAAAATGTAGGCACAGAAAGCACTGGGTACTTTAACTAGGTTTACACTTTTTATGAATTGAGATTTCGTACGGTTCACCAGTACAAAATTCATCCAGAATGAAGAGAATTTCGGCGACCATTCCCAGAAAATAAGTCTCAAAAGTATGTTCAACATGTGGTGATTTAATCATGCTTGGCGAAATCAAAATGTTCGATATAAAGTGTAGTTTAGGATGGATGTCTTTTTTGTTTTTTCAAAATCTTCGTATTACATCCTTGGAAGATGAACTTAAATCGATCTTTATTGAGTTATGCTGTTCAGAGGTCAACAATAATAGTTTATAACAAGCAAAAGAGGATAGAGAAGGTCATGCGAATGTAAAACAGCTTTAGGATAGCAGTGACAATAAATGTTATTGGTAGAGGAAGTCATGTTTTATACATCAGAATTTAGTAGGTCATTAGTTTTAATATTTGTTGTTTTCTCCAGTGGTGCACAATATGTATGAGCCTTGTGGTTCTCCCTTTCTACAAAGTGTTAAAAGGGTATTAGTGAACAAGCTTGTCACTATCATTTTACCCACAATTTTATATGTATGTTCTAGTCGCCTTGTTATCATTCACAAAGCAGTAACAGCAAACGAGCTCCAGAATTTCCATCTAAAGCAACACAAAGATACTAATGACTATGTGATCAGTCCCCAACCACGCATGTCCATTTCCATCCTACCTATCACAGAACTGTTTTGCATCCTGGATTAAAAAGCAATAATAACACTACAAACATTCTTGTTCGTTTATCTATTCATTGTTCACTTAATTGCACATTACGCGCTGTTGTCGTGTTTCAGAACAGGCACGGAGGGTGCTATGCGTTTGTTTTCCGTTTGTTCTTTGTGGCAATTTGTCTACTCGACGACAAGTGACAGTAGACGGCAAAAATAGAAGGCGGTGACATTTCGAGATAATTTGATGCTGTGCGAAAGAAGACATAGCACACTGCATTCAGAGGTGTCAGAGCTGCACGCTTTATTTTTCTTCTGACAGGAAGAGACTGCAACAAAAAGTGGCGGTTCCGGTGATGAATAAATTATAGTCTTGTAATGGATTGGACACTCCAAAGATGTGAGGCTTTTTATCTTTGTGACGCGGCTTTGGACAGATGGGATCATTGTAAAACATGCAGCGTATGCAATTTTACTCTTTGGAAACAAGATGCCGATCTAGATACGGAGGTAATGACCCTCAATAAATCAATCATGCACTAAAATACACTAAATGACGTCTAGTTTTAATTCGATGTGTAAAAATATCTTTAAAAATTTAAAACTCCACAATTTTTACGTAATTAGTGTTTCTTTACATGCACTTCTGTGCCCATTCATTCAAGCTGGTGGGATCAAATGAGGCTATCAGTAACACTTGACAAACATCTGATGTGTTGTGCTCAAATAACTTTCTTAATTCTTGTACAAGCTATTTTCATAAACGTTAAATCATGTTAATCAAGAAAAACATGTTTAGAAATAATCTTATTGTTAATGTTCTTGTAGGCACAAGGGGAATACCAGAATACAGGTGGCTTTAAGCACTAGTAAAATGTTTTAAAGCTGTTTGCTGTGTGATGGTTTTACATTCCGTCCTTTTTGTAAGGCGAAAAGATAAAAACGAATAGGATATTCCTATTTGAGAAAAGCATTGCAAAACTCAGATGAATAGCAAGTAACATATGAGAAATGGTTCACCACAAACACACACCCACAAACACACAAAGAGGGAAGATGTATTTGTAAGAGCTTCTCTATGTCTTATGGTTTATCAGTTAACGCAAAAGTCATCCAGGACGAACAAGGTTTCTGAGGATGTCCCGGAAATTTATTGTTACTTTAATTAAAATCCTAAGAGCGAGTTTTGAGAAAATAAAATTTGTCAGAACTTTTTAGGCGTGAGGAAACCCTTTTTTCAAATCCTAAAGTGGCATCCTAGCAAGTTTGGTATGTAACTGGCATTTCATTTTTAAGTTATGCTCTTCACACGGACACACATATACACAGGGCTCTTTGTCTAAAAATGTTCTGTTTCCATTCCGAAAGTCTCAAAACTTGTACACATGCACACACTTGTACTTGTGAAATCTCGATATCAAATGTTTGGATGAAATGTAATGCTTTCGCTACTTGCTATATGGAGTAGAGAAGGTAAAAATGGTCAAAAACTGGCAAATTGCCTAAGTTAGGGCTTAAACGTGGCCTTTTCAAATTTCTTTCCCAAAAGGTGATAATTTCATATACCATCAGTGATAACCGTCTGTGGTACTATTTAAAAGAAATTAACTACCAGAAAGTTTTACTCATGGTAAAATCCAATATGTATCGTTCTTAATTGGATTTTTCAACAAATAACCTTGTTTATGATAATTTATAGAAAAACCATAAGAATACTGGGGTTCTAAATGATTTGTGTAAAAATATGTATCAATCAATTATTGTCAATAAAGGGCCATTTCGTCGAAAAAATAGTATTTGAAGCCATCTAGCTTCTTGACAAATGGATATAATTGGTATGTTATTTCAATAACTGTCAGGAATGAATTTAGTCTCAATTTAATGTTAGTGTTAATGTGATGTTGCCAAATCTCTCTCATAAATTAAACTCTGCATGCCACTTTAACATTAAATTGTGACTAAATTCATTGGAATTAAAGTAGAAATGCATTACAGCATTAGTGAAATATTAAAGGATTTATATACATTCGTCAAAAACCTAGATGGCTAAATATTTGTCACAATATTTTTTTTCGGCGAAACGGTTCTTTATTGACAATAATTGTATTGGGCACATTTGTTATACTCATCATATAGAACCCCTGCTTAACCTATGACCGAAGCAGTACCTTCCACCCTGTATATCGTAATAAACTGAACGAGTATTAAACTGCACCATCAGATTTTGAAGACAGATGTTCCAGACTCAATGGAGGTGAGCAATGCTGTTATTTAAGGAAAAGCTCTGAATCGAGCAGAGACCTCCGGGTTTAGAAGCCTGAGAGCTGACCATTAAACCGCAGAGTTACAATAGCCGTAATAAAGTAGTATAATCTTGTGTTTGTTCCAAGAAAGATAGGATCACAGTTGATGTGATTTCAGAAAATTCCCTAGCTCGTCTCTAGTTTATAACAAACACTGTAGGTACAAAGAAATGCTCATCAGTGTGATGGGAGATAAGACCCAGTAATTACACCCAGTACTCGCTCTCATTACCACAAAGTACTTGTGTTGGCAGCGCTTACATCACCGGTTTAGTGCTCCAGTGCACGACATTATGGATATACCTACGTATATAGCGCCAAAATAAAAGCGCACGCTCTGTTAGTTATTTGGTTTTTATGTTGTTGGTAATAGTTTCCACTAGACCTTTTAGGCGTGGCACCCAAGAATATGGGGGCATAAATTGCTGACTTTTGTGGCTATTTGTGTTTCGGTGTCATTTCCTTAAATGTCAACTGTTTCGTAATATAGCGTCTTGGCTCGAGTTTATTACCAAAATTATTACAGAAAAATAAAGCAACCTGGATATTAAACATTTTATTTTCATTGTGGCTGAAATACCAGAGGTATTTTCGTGTTTTATGTGCAGTAACCAGAAAAAGAGCATGCTAGGATTTTTTTTTTTATCCCGTGCCAATCACAATTATTGCCAGTAGCTCAGAAGCATGCATGTTATCATGAGAGAACGACAGTAATAAAATAATATTATACATCTGTTTTTAGTATAAGCTTGTTCCTTAACTAAGGTATGGGCATTCTTGATGCCGCGTGCCAGCACATGTCATGCGATCTGTTGGTTTTGTACCGGAATCGCCCCGCTGTCTTAGCGACGGTAGCTCAGTCGGAGCGGTAGAGTTTTACACAAAACGAATTTAGTAAACTGCAAAGGTATGATCATTTAACGAGGCCTTCTTAGCTTCCCCTTCATTCTATCTTTACCCTCCTCCAATGACAGCAGTATTTATTCTAGCCTCTTCAGGGATATGGACGTGAAATCACGTCCATTTAAAATGACGGACGAGCGATATGGACGTGTATACATGTCCTGTGCGTTTGTGCATTTAACCCTTACTTATCCACTATCTAACTCAACTTATTTTAATTTTCCCCCGTTATGAAACATTTAATTAAATTCTATATGCTTTACTGGCTTACCTTTATATGTTCCTTCTGCAGTGATATGCCTCAAAACAGGGATAAACACACAAGGGCACATCTCCACATTCGCCACAGATCATCCCAGTTTCCTTGCGGATTCCCTTCTTGCGGCACACGAAACACCTTCGAGATGGGCGGGACTTCTTGGCTGTTTGCGGTATCCTTTTAGGATAATGTTTTCCTTGAAGTCTGAGGGGTGCAGGGGTTTTGGATTTTCTACCCCCAGTATGAAGAGGCCTCTCAAACTGGTATTGTTCAATTAGGCTGCGAGCTATTGATAGTCGAAAGTCCAGGTAGGTCATTGTCTTGTGTGGGTTTAGAGCTCTCCAAATTACCAAACAATTGTATATGGTTATATCCAGCTGGTGCAAAAATACCTTTTTATACCATTTCACTGCTTTTCGTAAAGAGGGATATGCTTGCAATACATGATCTACTAGATCGATACCGCCCATGTGCATATTGTATTCCTGGATAACGTCAGGCTTGAAAATGCACATTTTGGTATGGGCATCTGTTTTTCCAGTGTCAATCATCAAAATCTTAGAGCTGCAATTGGATAATGCCGTAACTACCCTCCTGTCCTGCCAGGCAAGGTAGGTCAAAGGTGGGAGCTGACGCACCTCCATTTCCCCTCTCCTTAGAGCCTTCGTATTCACATCTTTTGGCAAACCAATACGATTTGAACGTACTGTTCCAATTCCATTAGTCTTTCTTTTGTGTAAGGCCATGAATAAGTTAGGAGAGCTGTACCAGTTATCTAAGTACACAGTCCTACCCTGATCAAGCACAGGTTCCATTAGGTGCATTACTATGGAGCCAGATAAGCCCAAATCTTTGTCTCCAGTATTGTCAGTCCCTTGACCAGTGTAAATGCAGCTATTGTAAAGATATCCCGTTTTACTTTCACAAACATCAAAACTCTTTATGCCAAATCTAGCCCTTTTTGTTTTGATGTATTGCTTCCAACCTAAGCGGCCCTTCCAAAGCATTAGGCTTTCATCAACAGTGACCTTTTCACCAGGCACATAATTTTCTTTAAATTTTGAAATAATATAATCGAAAACAGGCCTAATTTTGTGGAGTTTGTCATTTACATTCTCTGTGCAGGTGAAATGAAGGAACCGCAAAATTGACGTAAATCTGTTATTTGACATGCATTTTCCAAAAAAAGGAGTAGCTAGCATGTCATCTGTGGACCAATACATGTATAATGCAGGTTTACGAATAACATCCATAAGTATAATTAGACCAATTAGCCTGTAAATCTCATTGAGTGTTACTTCTGTCCACCTTTGAATTCTGCTCTTAGGCCCTAATTTACCTTTAGAGAGCAGGTGTTCCTTCACCTTACTCGCATATACATTTGTTTCTGAAACAATGAGAGACACTAAGTCGGTAGTAAAAAATTTTGTAAAAATGTCAATTGGTTGGCTGTCAGAAGTCAGCTGAGCCTGGGATTGAACACCAGACCCTGTGCTCGTGAAGATGTGCCTGTTTGTATTGGAATTGTTTTCAGCACTCCACAATGCTGACTCTTCACGAACACCTGAAGGAAGTTGGTCACGTTCTTCCTCACTGCTACTTGTACCTATATGCTCCACACCCCCCTCAAATTCGGAAAATTCGCCATCGATATCCAAATTGCTGTCACACAGCAAGAAGTCCTCCACATTATCGTGTGTAATTTCAGAAGCCCTTACACTTCCACCACTCGCTAACCTTTGTGCAACACTGCTTGTTGATGCCATGTTTTAGCTCTGAGATGTAACACTCAATAGCTTCTCACTTCAGCTACAAGCAGGAAAGTATACGTATGCATTTCAAGAAAGAAACAAACGGACCCTGTAAGCTATATCCAAGTTACGAAACACGTGTAAGGAAAAATTGCAAACCTGCTTTATTCTGATGACTCATAAACCACGCATACAGTAGCGTTCTATTTCACATTGTGCTGTGACTTGCTGACGCATAGCTAACACATACAATGGGTCCACTACTGTTTCTTTCCCAGATGCGTTCGACAAAGCAAAGTTAACTTTTTACCACAGTGAAACAAATAGTGCCATTTCAACGATTTGTAAATGCAACTCAACATTGCTGATGATGTACATGTATACTGCATATAATGAGTTTTATACCAGTTTTTGTTTCATTAAAATAACTTAAAATTTACACAAAATACAGCTGTGTATTTAGGAAGCACTTTTAGCGCATTTAACAATTTAAATGCCCTGCGCTGGATATTGGGTATCCGTTCTCGGCCTGCAGAGCTTTTAAATGGCTGTCGCTCAAGAGGCTAGTGGATGGACATATTACCAATGATACGTTTGGCATGAAAGGAAAGATTTGATTATTTCTGGTGGCTCACTTAAATCGTTACTCATTAGCTCAAATCTTGTTTGATTCACAGCATACATCAGAAGGTACACGTGACCAGATTAGTGGTCAATTGCAAGCCGGTAACATAGTTGGACAAGTTTGTGGAACTGCAAATTCACAGAAATATAATTAAATGTTAATGCCACCCAAGAAAAGTGGTTTATTGCATAGGTATTAGAAGAAAATCTTTCATTCAAAAGCAGAAATTGTATCATAATACAACGTAATAGGCAAATATGTTTAGAGCTATTTAGATACGAATTTTAATTCAAGTATAAATATAGGAGGAATTGACAGATCGATTAAATGGTTTTATACTTTTATGTAATATTGCATTATGTTTACATGTTGTTTTTGTTACTCTAAATACAAAGTTAGTCTTTTATAATATATAATCCTTTAACTTAATAAATTCTGCTTATTTGAAGCCAAATTTACATTTTCAACAGTAGTAATTAAGATTTAATTAATTTAATTTTAAGTAATTAAGATTTGCAGATAAATCTAAAGAAAATACTATGCTAAAGCTTTTCATATCAGGCCAGGTGTATCTACCCATCCCTCACCACCATTTTTCCTTGTGCTCATTACAGCGCCACACCTCCAGCCCCTATTGCAACTGTTCAACAGTTCATTGGTCACATTGGTCAGAGTTATCTTCACACTCTTTAAGACCTCCGTAAGACGGTAACAAACTGAGAAATGTTCTCAAACAGTTAATTTTACTAAATTCGTTTTGTGTACGTACAGAGATAATTTTTAGACGTAGTGAATGGCCGATGTTTACGCAGCGGTTTAGGGTGTTCACTTTTGTATTAATAAGACCATGGGGGTGTTGTCCGATTAGTACCTCTCAGACTTCCGTGCAGTAAATATTGGGAACTGTACGTGATTAAGAACAGCTCGCATATTCGATTTTGAACACTGGCCCTTCACCAAGAGGACAGTTGGAGAGCAGGGATCTCGTCTCGTATCTCCCCCCCCCCCTCTCTCTCTCTCTCTCTATCTCTCTCTCTCTCTCCTATCGTATGTATTAAGCAAGCTTATCTCTCGTATTATGCTGTGTGAATCGTCTACCCCCTCTCGACTTGCGAGGAAACAAACCGACGATATCCCCGCCATGACATCATTCGTGCAGATCCTAGCAAGGTCATTCTCGACGTCTAAAAAATACCTCTGTACCTGCCTGTCATTGAAGGTGACCTCTTGGCAGCATTCGGGGACCGCTGACTTTAAAGTATGATTAGATCCTACAGTAGATAGGAGATCGAAGAATGGGTTCGTACCTCAGGTGCAAGGTAAGGTGACAAAACACGTGGTAGATTCACACGTTTATTGAGGTCTTTAACTCCCTAAGAAACTTGGGTCTATTATAATTTTAATTTAAGGCTGGACAAGACGATCACTATCTTATCTTTCCTTGCTTCTAATTTTAAGAATTTCACAATTATTTAAAATCCACAAATGTCGTATAATTTTGTTGTTTTTAATATTATATTCTGTTACTAAATACGAACAAAAATCCACAACGCCTGTTGTTTTTTATCTAATGAAGTGCATATGCTGCAAAACATTAAAGTGTAAAATGTTCTGGCATATTATACTTCAAAATTTTTGGGATTTTTTTTCTTAATAATTTTGTATTCTGAGCAATGCTTGTTCATATTTTACCAGTCTCTTATGTACCATCCTCATACAAAAATAGCATATGAATTTAGATTCATAACTTGTGTTTGTGAATATGTTAAAAAATGAAAATTCTTTCCTCTCTTTCCAGTATTACGTCATTTAAGAAGGTAAAGCCTTGTTAACGAACTGTAAAGCATACTGTTATCGACGACAGGTAACTATTTATCCTGTGCGTTCATGTTTACATATAAATTTTACGGTTTGATTGGTCGCAGCCCTTGCAGGGCAGTACTCTGCGTTTCTAGTGACGTAATGGTATTGTGCAACGTTCACTTAGCTTAATAAGAATCACGCAAGCACTAGTGCTATTAGGTAATTATACCTACAGTTTACCCCTGCAAGCTAGCTATAGTGAGAGCCACAGGAGACTGTGAAAGCCACCAAAACATTCCTAGATCATGGCAGTGCATTTGTGGATTTCTTAGAAATTAAAATGTTCTTTCGTTCGCCCGGTACTATAAACGTTGAGTGGAAGATCAGTTAAAATAGTAGCCTTTTAGTAATACGAGTAAGTTCGATCGCCAATCTTACACCACAACTAAATGCAGTTGGTAACTAAAATGTAATGTTGGTAATACTGTTGCTGTATCCAAATGCTTTTGGCAACTTAGAAATAATATTAGTGTTCTGAAATAATAGAATATTGGATTAAAAATAAGTGTAACAGTTTAACGTTAAATTAATGTGACGGTGCACAATGAAGCACAAGCTTGCAGTAACTAAGCTCGCTTCAATTTAGGTACATCTAGCATTTTGCTTCGCATTTGTTCGTACTTAACCAAATCTGTTACATATATGTACACTTCAAACTGCGTATTACGATTTATTTGTGTATCTACATTTTACGAAGTGTTTATCAAAACCCATTTTTCTAGCTGCTTCAGATCAATCATGCTTGAAATATAACATACTCTCATAGGTATACAGAACATCATCTTTTTTGGGCAACAGTTGCACATATATATTGACATTTCACTCTCCATAGTGGATGTGCTTGAACCTAGGTCATATCTATAACACAAGAGTACTCGATACATCGTAGGATATCATATAGGGCTCGGAAATCGAGAGAAATAAAGTATGCCACTGTATCAACATTAACATATTTTTTCCAAAGTTTCCATTAAAGCCACATTCAATGACAAATGATTCAAATTCCGGATAGAAATAGAGTAAAACTACCCCAAACGTGGATATCTGAAGGCATAAACTTTATTTTTCATATGCTTGTTGGAGAAGGTCGAAAGAGAAAGCCCTGCAGTAAATAATTACGTGCACATGCCGTGGCAGTTTCGATAACCGTCAGACTGCTGCACTATCTCTCGCAGTTAAAAGAAACTTGTGGTTTATCTCCTCTTTATGCTACGTTGGCGCCCATTTATTTCTCGAGGAAAAATATTGCCACAGATTAGTGTCTTCTCGTGTAATCTTTAACCAAATTTGTTTATATCAGTCTTAGTGAAGCTCCTTACGAATTTCATTATGCAGTTAACTCCATTCCCCGGCACACAATCTCACACCTATTCCCTTGTCTGAGTCACGACATGGTGGCCAACTGCATAAAGCGGAACAAAACCTCTTCTTGATAACGTGGTTTGCAGATGCGTGCCCCTAAATTATGTTGGTGACTCTCATCTTGATAGCTAGCGAAGCTCCTAACTCTTGCAGACACATAGTGGCGATGGGCTTCTCAACTCCCTAGTTATGTTCAAACACCAGCTCTGAAGATTCTGATCTTTGGCAGAACATTTTTAACGAATATGTACCTACATTCGAAGTTGAAATTCAGACCTGTGACTTCTGACGGGTTCAATTTTAAAATGATATACAACTGTCATTTCATATTGGGACACATTGACCATGGCCCAAGCTTATCAAGAGTTTGGTGCCTACTGGCCGGGTAGTTGGAGAGTAAAACAGGAGTAAGTAGATGTGGTAGCGCTTTCGCCAGGCTTAAACACCAGAAGCGCTATCGACACATTACCAGATTCGCTTACGAGTTTCCCTTTCCCCACATCCTGAACACATATCAGATATATACTTCAATTTAAAAAAAAGAATTGCTCGCATGTAAAGGGAGTACAAAAAAGCTCCGAATGGTCTGCGCAATGTTTTGCCCGTCCGCATCCTCGGCGCTCGTTGCCATCAGTCACTGTCAAAGAAAGACGCGGAGGAAACCGTACAAAATTTTTAAAACTACTTTTAGAAGCTTTACTTACAACTTTATGAAAGGAGATGCTAAAACTGATCACCGCCCTTGTCCATACATTTTTGGTACTTCTTTAAGAAATTATTCATCACTCACTGTAGTTCACGTTGAGAAATACTGGTAATTTCCTGGCGGATATTTTGTTTTAATTCTTCTAGAGTGTGTGGATTTGTTTGTACACTTCGTTTTAAGTCACCCCAGAGATAGAAATCGCAGGGGCTTAGTTCAGGGGACCGAGGGGGTCACAAATATTTATTAGTTTCCTAAAGAGGTACCAAAAATGTATGGCCAACGAAGATGACCAGTTTCAGAAGATGCTTCTTTCATAAAGTTTGTAAGCAAGGCCTTTAAAGTAGTTTTAAAAATGGTGTATGACTTCATCCGCGCCTTTCTGTGATAGCGGCAGGCAGCAACGAGCGCAGAGGATGCAGATGGGCAAAATACCGCGGAGTCCGTTCGGAGAATTTTTGCTCTCCCATTGTATGTAGAACCAAACACAATACGGCGTGCAAAATCTCTCAATGTATGGTATATATCAGCTGCCAATATTCGGTAAAGTTGTTTCGCTGTTTTAAGAGGAGTTCTGCTCTGGAATGTAATTAGTTCTAAATGTAACTGCAATGTGACTGACGTGCCAGATCTGATTAGAACACAATAAACATTGAGCTTTTTGTCATTCTGAACTCAGCTTCTCATTCTTTGCGAGATTTGTATGTAGCATTCTCGTGTGTCATCCTGAACGAAACGTTGTTAATCGCCATGTACACAACTCAGCAAGTATAGTGGGGTGGGTAAAGAATACCAGGTTTGGTATTTTACTAACATTTCCTTTTTGGGTTGCAAACACTCGGATGCACGCACGCACAGACGTTATTCTTATAACTTTTCTCTTTTATTCAGTCTCAGGACGCTTACTTCTGGTGAAACCGGGGTGCAGCATTTCTGTTGGATGGTAAGCAATAGAGAAAGTAAAGACGCAAATATTCCATACTGCAAGTCGGTTAATGTATTTGGTCTTGTGACTAATACATCCACGACTAACACTACTGCAGGGATAATTATGGTCTGTTTGAACCACAAAAAGTAATCATTTAATTTCACACTATCTCGAGCACACTTTCAAACCACTCACTGCCATAAACAGTAACCAAACACGCGCCTGTAGACCATTATCATTACCACTTTAATCCTAGACTGGAAGGCGTTACCGGCTTCGGAGCGTACGAGTTATGCACTGGTCGGTAGAATTTATCGATTAATGTACCAGCTAATTCATTAAATTATTGCAGTTATTCCCATTTTTTTTCCATTGTAACGAATCGTGCTTCCAGCGTTTAACTACAGGAGTTAAAAAATAACGCTGCTGCTGGGAGCATTAATGAAACAAAAGCCTATCGATCAGTATTACGTTAGTCAGTTATGTTTAACCTCCTGGTTCACGGTACAGGTTGGATTTTCGCTCCCAATAGCGGTGGGGAAAAATCTGGCTATTAATGTCCTTGTAAAATAAAAATACAGGTGCTTGCTTTGCCTTTGATATAATAGAGGTACACTGGTTGAGCGCTTTTTCATATGCGTTGGTTTATCTATAGATACGCCAGGTACACATGGCAGAAGTTCACGCTCGTATTCAGTAAGGTCAGTCTATCCAAGGAAGAGGTACATGAGGCATGTAAACCCCAGAATTACTACTCTGCCAGTTACCGCATATTCCACAACAGATGAATGCTGAGGCGCCACTGGTATGCAAGTTTTTACGGTTCTTGAATGTATATAGCAGAAATACATAAGAAGTACTAAAGAATGTACTCTCTCTCTCTCTTTCTCTCTCTTTCTCTCTGTGTGTGTGTGTGTGTGTGTGTGTGTGTGTGTGTGTGTGTGTGTGTGTGTATTTGTATCAACACAGTAGGTACCTCAAGAAGAGAAGACAAATGCACATCATTTAAGTGAGGTACATTTTAAAATAATATGAGAAGAAAGCATTCATATAAGTTACCCATCTAAAACACTTTGCATAGAAAGGCTCCTTATAAATTGTTACCAAAATCTCTAAGAATTAATTAAAAGATATATTTTTGACGTTTGTATGACACATAACATGAATATATTTAACATTTTCTAATAAGAGATGAGACCGCCTCCGTAGCGCAGTTGGTAGCGCGCTTGCCTCTGGCGCGAAGGACCCGGGTTCGATCCCCGGTACCAGCAGGGGGATTTTATCCCCTCTGGGAGGTCTGGCACGGGGTGCACTCAGCCTCGTTAGGTCCCGGGGGGACCAATTGAGGAGCTATTTGATGAAGAAGTAGCGGCCCCAGGCCTAGAAAACCGCATAACTGGCCGGGAGGGCTCGGGGCGCTGACCACGTCCCACCCTCCAGTACTGCACCTGACCAATGACGCCTGTAGTGGGCAGAGGTGGGGGATGCAGCGGCTGGGCGGTAGGCCTTGGCCCTTCGTGGGCTGTCGCGCGGGGTTTACATGTACAATAAGAGATGAAATTCTTTTCATTCTCTTTGCATTTTACACGTGGTGCATATATTTTACAGAAAACTGCAGCCTATTTCGTAGTACCATTACAGAAATATTCACCGTTTTAAGCTAAGCATGCCTTGAAACTTCAAAAGTCAGTTTCTTCGTTTTAATAATCTCCGACAAATATATTTGTTTTATTAATATTACTAATATACTTGCAAATCCTGGCATAACTTCTTGCAAGTATTCATCATGCAGATAACAGGAGACGTTGGTTTTATGAACTATTAAGCTACAAATACAAAGATGCCTTACTTTAAGTTTCTGTACCAGGTATCTTGATTAACAGGAAGTACATAAACTAATAAGAATGTGTAAGAACAGCGTGTACAAAAATGAGCAGAAAAAGTAACTAGATCAACAACTGTACACATCAGATACTTTTATTTATAATTTATTCAACATAATGAAATACACGATCGTATATACATGTTTGTGAAATGCGTAACAAAATCTGGGAAATAGAAATTACTCACTTCCTCTCATATTTTGAAAAAAAAAAATCCACTTAACCCGAGAGCGGTCGCATTACGAATTATCTTACTCACAAGTTTTTGAAAACCGCGATAAGTGAGAAATTGTTAACGTTATAAATTCGGCTTACTCTCAAGCTGAGTTTATAATCTTGAGTTTTTTGGAGCCTCTACGTCACATGCTTTGGTCATAAAGAGAGCATACCCAAGGTGCAGCACCATTGTGAGTGTTTCACTACAGAGCTACCACCAAAGAAGCGGAAAGATTACTGTGACTTCAGTTCAACTGGGATTACGATATATTCGGTTATCCTTTTCTAAAATATTTTTATTGTATCGGCTAAGCCAGGAATAGGAAAGAGAGTGAAATGATGCTCAAATGAGCGTGGCGTCGTTTGTGACACTCATTTTTACAGCATAAGAGAATACCCTGAAAAAAAAGAAAAAAGAAAAACAAAAGAAACCAACTCGACCTGACCGAGCTGTGAACTCAAAACCTCTTGAATGTGAGGACAGATACACTATCCCACATCACGGTGGTGTGCACTCATGCCACGACCAACCTTGTACATTTTCAGGTATCAAAGAAGATGACAGAGGCCTATGAAGGTGCCCTTTAGATGTAGCGAATGGCCTCACTAGGATCTGCGCGAGTGACGTCCACCAAATTGATGGTGGGGTTAACGTCTCTATGTCCTTCCTTGAAATAAACAAGACACTGCCGCTAATGCGAGCGTGCCTTGTGCTTAATCACATACTGTTCCCGATGATTACTGCTCGGTAGTCGGGTAGATACTAACCGGAAACCCCGATGAATGCAAAAGTGAACTCCACCATAAACCGTTGCAAAACTATCGGCCATTCGATACGTCTAAAAAATACTTCTGCACATTGTCTACCATGTCAAAACTCAGTGGAAAATTCCCTTGTGGTGATCAAAAGAAAGTTTTACATGAAAACACGTATAATCTTTTTGTAATATATCAGCAGCGCATTCTTTTGGAATGCTCAAGTCTAAGGCCCATTTTCCCATGAAGAGTAGGCTAGATTGCATGGCTACCAAATAGTCGACAAGCACGGTAATTAAGACCTTATTGCTTCCAGAGTATGAAGTGTGGCCTATCTCCAAAAATAATAAACAGGTGAACCACCTTGTGTTATATTATGGTGTCAAACGATAAATTTGCTTGTTAAAAATGAATAATTGTTTTGCTAAATAAGCTTTACATTTCAATTTCAGAATAACTACTGAAATCTCAAGGATTGTCTGTCAGTAACAAAGTAACAGTCCATCTAACCCCATAACTTCACAAGTAGTGACCCCTGCTGGGTTAATCCGCAATATATCACGAGGGTAATCCTGAAAGTAAGATCCGAATTGCCGTAGAGAACATTGAAACGTGTATGTACACCGACTCCCGGCATGACTTACGTATAAAAAGATGTAATGTGCATTGGTAGTGTTGCAATATGCTGTTCACAGTGTCGGTTCAAAATGTTTAAAACAATCGATGGGGCAGTCGACTGTGTAATACAGCCTGTGATTCTGTCTTTGACAGCAAGGAGCATTTCACCAACGCACATCCAACAACAGATCAGTGAAGTGTATGGTCCCAATGCAAAGCAGGTGGAAGCTTTCATGGCCAGACGGGACCTTGTCCATAATGAACCGGATCACGCCGGCCATCAGTGGTCACAGAGGATTTGGTATTTGGTCAATACCGTGGAGGGGCTCTAATGACCTAGTTGTCTAGGGTCCTTAAAGCCTATACATTTACCCACTCACTCACCTAATACCGGGATGAAAAGATCTTTTAAGATCAGCGATTGATGATTTCCACTGGTTATCCAGTGCTATCCAAAGACTGGTTATCCTCATAGGCGGCAGGCTTATAGACTGTTGTAGAACGTATGACAGATGTTTAAACAAATATGGCAACTATATAGAGATAACAGAGAAAGATGTAAGGAGTTAAACAAAACAACCACTTTGAAACTATCCATGATGGTTTGATGTGTGTAAAAGCTCTGACCTTACTTTACGAGTTGCCCTCGGATATCGACAGTCGTACACCAACTGCAGCAGACGCGCAACACGAATAAACAATTACAACAAATTTACACACCATATAGGAGCCTCAAGCAAATAATTGAAGACATGTCCTTAAAATAAGGACCTGGATACACATTTTCTTGCCATCAAGAGCCCCAGTAATGCTTTAAAGAGTAAGGGTGCAAGACTGAACGCCAATACCTGCACCCTACCAAGGAGAACATTTCCCTCCTTAACCTGCTTTCCTTTCTCCATCTCATATTAAACACACGCAGAGGAGAATAAAGAAGGAGAAGGCAGATAAATTGTTAAAGGTTAGTAACAGGGGAGTTTAAAGTCATAAAGGTGGTTCACAGAGAGGCACGCGATGTTGGTATTATATATGTATGCACATTCATCCCCTCCACACACACACTCACACACACACGCATGCTCAGAGATACCTAGTAGCAGGTGGAAAAGTGACTGATCCTTAGATAACAACAATGGCCTAGGAAGCTCTGCGGTAACATCACCTCTCTGTCTTTTCCTAGGGGTTTGAATGCTGAATACCGATTTTAAAACCGTAACCTCTCCTTTACATAGACAAAATTAGGAAAACGTATCTGTAAACAGAATAAACCCACAACAAAAAGTTGGTTTAAGTACCAAAGTTGATATTTAGGTTTGGCGACCTCTAATTTTCAAGAAAATTACCCCACCCAAAATTGATTTTACATGGATAATGTTCTTATATTTAACCAAACGAGCCAAAAGAAAAAAAGGAAGAAGAAAAAGAGGAAAGAAATACAACCTCTCATTTCGAAAAAAATACAAGTGTTATAAAATCAATTAGAAGGGCCAATAACAAGGAACACCTCTGAAATGGTCATAAATGTTCTGATTTAACTACTATTTTTTTCTTCTTTTTTTCAGCAAACTATTGTCTATCTTTTACGGTTTACCAGTTACGCAAGAGTCACTCATTATGAAAATGACCTCACAGGTTATCCCTAGACAACTGAAGATATGCATTTTGTCATAAAAATATCTTAAAACATATGGTAATTTTACCAAAATCTTTGAAAACATTTTTGACAAAATAAACATTTTCGAAACATCTTTCATGTAAAGGATAATTGGGGATAATGTTTTTCATCTTCGGTTACCGAGTTTCCGTTTATGAGTTATATGTCTACTTGATTCAGGGATGAATTTTAATGATTTGTTAATTCATCCTGCGCATAGCCACTCTCGCGGTACTTTTTCTAACATGTTCCTTTTTATTCAAATATACCATATGTTGCATTTCTGGATAAATGTGCCGTAATTTCTAGTGGAGTCTAACATAATACGTCATCTACTCTGGGTAAATGACAAAGAGAATAAGGCAAATACTTGTAAGCACATTAAAATATTGCCTATTCGAACACTTTATTACACTGTGAGCCTGACATCTTCTCAGATAATAGAATAGTTAACTGCTTTAATTTATCTTCGATTTGCATCTCTGTCAAAAAGATACGCGGACGAAATTTAAAAATGGTTATTGGATGCATATCGCAGAGTTAAGGCAATGAAATTCTGTTTGCCTCAATATAGGAGTAGCAAGGCAAAGCTCATTTGTTTTATATAATGGCCAGCAGTTGACAGGTCGAGAACCATTTAGGCCACATCCCTGCTTATGAGACCTATGCCAAAAGTATTTCCTCTACTTTGTATAAAAATGAATGTCTGAACTGTCACACGCAGATATAGGATTAAGGAAAATTAATGAAATCCTTGCCATTTATTTCCTTATTTGTGGTGAATTAGAAAACGCCACTCCTAATGTATGGTTTCTATGGAGGATACATCGATCAGATATACAGGCTTTCGTTGCAGTGGAGTACATCCTCTACCTTAGGAATGGGCATGGAAAGTAAAAATGGCATGGATGATGTTACACCAGGCATGTGGGAGCCAGCTTACTGCTTTCACTCTACAAAAGCACAATGAAAAATCTATCATTCAGAAACCTTATATTTTTCAAAGGATCTATAGTGGACTATTTTGCATTTCCCTCTGCTATATCCCTTCTTCTGAAGCTCTACACCACTTTACTATATCTCACATAAAATTAAGGACGTTACCAACACAGTTTGTTTAGAGATATTAAGGCTTGGTTCATAGAAATCAGAGTTGAAACGATTTCGTCCTGGCAAACCATGTCTTCTTATGGTTTTCCCTAGCAGCTTTGGCAATTTCTGAGTTGGTACATACCTCTTTAATCCAAATTTTCAGTCACCGTAAAAATACAGTTGACGATAAACACTAGCTGCTCCTGATGACTCCTCGAAAAGAAAACCACCCCTCCCTTCGTTACTTACAGTTGCTGATAACAAACACACAGATACATAGCGGAACCAGTTTTTCAGACCTGGCCTACTTTGGACTTTCACTGGCGGATGGGCCTATGGGCCGATGGGCGGATAGGCCGTGGGGCGATGGGCGGATGGGCAGATGGGCCGATGGGCGGATGGGCCTTGGGGTGATGGACGGATGGGCCGATGGGCCGATGGGCCGATGGGCGGTTGGTCGGATGGGCGGATGTCATTGGGCGGATGGATGGGCTCTTTTATTTCTCATATTTGGATCTATCATCTTGTGAAATTTGCATATAGAAAGCATATAGAAAGCAAAGCCTGCAATATGACCTCATAAGCTACATTGATGCTTTAGGAATCTAATGATTTACTTGCATCACTATGATTATCTTAGCACCTTTGATAAGTTTTCTAAAATAAATTATTAGTCTATTTGAACCGTTGGATAAACTAAATGAAAATATAGATACAATAATTTTAACACATCTAAGTAAAAGTAAAATTGGGTTGCATTAAAAAAATGAAAGTTGAAATGAAACATATTGGGAAATGGCAGGAACATAAAATGTAATTCTTTTGTTCCGTCTTTATGTTACAAATGAGAAATTTCTGTTTATTTGGTTGCTAGATATTGTTTGTAAAGTATGGAAGAATATTTTGTTGAGTTAATGTAGATATAAAAGCTACATCAAATAAGGCCAAATAAAATAAGAGAACCGGAGTACTGTTATCAATGCTTTAAGGAATTCCTGACAGGTGGCAGCATACTGCATACAATTGAAACTTTGCCATATCAGTCTAAAATTTCTGTCCCTGCGTAGAGCAACGTTTGAGCATACCTTTTTGAGCACTAAAGGTACGAAACATATCCAAATTTACTGGCAAATGAAGCTGCGGTATAGTGATGCATGTTTATCACTGTGTATGAGTGGAGTAGAAAGTTGAGAAACGGCGTGACTTCTTGGCAGAGGATCCCCGCTCCCCGCGGCCGGGCACACTGGTCTATAGCACCGAGAAATGCCACGTGGTGGTGGGTAAAATAGCCGCAAGTCATATTATTTGTAACGAACTTATAATTCGCACAGTGTCTGAAGTAGGGTGCCACGGCAGCTCGCTCTACATCCGCCATACTCACCAAATCTCACATTTGGAGCACTCAAAGAGGCGTTGAATGGGTGAAAGAAATTTCGTTTCGGTGAAGAAGCGCACCAGGCGATGCGGGAGTGGTCGCGTACACACCACAATTTTTCTTTTTTCTTTTTGCTTTGGCGGAATCCAAGTAGATAATTAAATAAGCGACTCAAATAAAATTTTATAACGTTATAGCCATTATAGCCGCTATAATTGATCAGAATGTTGCATAATAAGAGAGAGAAAGAGAGAGTCAAACGTAAACATCAGAGAAGTTTTTAAGATCCACGAGATTGGATAGGATTAAATTATAAGCTTTGAAGAGAAGAATTAGTAGTACAGTCAGCTATATAAATACAAGTAGAAAGAATATATTCTACGTGTGCTGGATAAAAGAATACCATAACAAAATGTTGATTGCAAAATAAGGAACAATAATATTGGAATAATATAAATGATATAATATGAAAATATCTTAATCATATGATATTTTAATCAATGTCGTCATCAGCCATTTTTGATAAAATCAAAAAATAAATATACATTTTGTGGGTAGTTAGGTTCAGACGAATTTTCTTGTAAAGCAACATGGAAGACATTGTGGCGAGCTTAAATAACATGTTTGGTATTTAACCAACTTTCCTTTTTTGGGTTATGATGTTCGCGGACACACAACACACACGTGTACGTACCTTTTGCTAAAATCTTTTTGGGGGATTCAGGGTGCATAAAAATCTGCATTTTGAATCAAAACTCGGTGGAAAATTTATTAGGTAGAATGCAGTAATTCCTCTAATTACTATAGGCAAGAAGTAGAGAAAGAGATGACGAAATTATTTTGTTTATGCGTACTATCCGAATAATCCGTTCAGGTGAGAAGTTTATGATCACTATCAAGACTGGCATGAAAATGGATGTAAGATGATCTGATACACTCAAGATTTTTTGCATTGTGCAGCTTGAACCGTGCAATCGACGCTGATCTCTACGCTACTGTTACTGCCTGCATTACAATCTTATTCATTTATCTGTGTATATTGGAGTACGCACATATTTTGGCGGTGAAAAGTAAGAAAATCAATTCGGAAGAATGTATCCCTGGAGTAGCTTTTATTCCATATTTTTATCAATGTCGCTTTATGGGTCTAAAAATACAGTAAATATAGCTGTAGTATAAGGATATATAATTTATAGCAATTCTTAACCTCTATCATCAGTGTTATTCCATTAGTTTAATCAATTTATTGATCATATTTTAAGACAGTGTCAAATAATTTACATTTAAATATTTAATAGCTTACATATGAGTTTTGAATATTGTTAATGCTATAAGCTGAAGTCATAAGTTTTTGTACTTTAGAGTTAAATCTCATGGAGATTCAATAAACAAATGAAATAGAATTTGATGAAAAAGTAAGAAATTAGATGTCAAAAGTACTCTAAATTTCTCTTAGCGGATAGAGAAAATAAAGAAGTGACAACCATTGTTGTATTGAACTGCCTCACGTGTACCTATATTAAATTTAACGAACGCCGTTATGTGTTGAAATGCGAACTAAAGCGGTCTCTGACGCCGCTTGCAAGTGGCGAGGACCAGTTGAAATGATACATCGTCAGCCCATCAAGGCCGCTCCTACAAAGTTGGCAACTTTCACGTGTAGTTTACATTGTCTCCATGTCAACACATTATCGCGCCATAACTAACACTTGCCTGCCGTTTTGGACAGTGGAGGCGAACACTACGTAGTAAGGCAATCCCGGAAACTCTCCGCAGCGAAATTAAGAGCTGCCACCAGACTTTACAAAGCACTGCTCTTCTTGCTACAATGTAGCTGCTTAAGTCAACAAAACCTGGTGCATCGGCCACAATGTCTTGCCATATTTCATTCAAGTGTTGTGCGTTTCTACCATTCCTTTTCATACGGTAATTTAATTACACATTTGCGAACACTCGTTTTTAATTAAAGAAGAGTTATCTGCAGTAATACAACGGGAGCTAAAGTCTGAATCGATATTTTTTATATACCACGTTTAACATCTAAGGTTATATCGTGACTTTTCCTTTGGAGCAATTGCTCATCGGCAATGATATTCGTTTAATATTTGTGAAACTGAGTTCGTTTTATGTTGCGTTTTCTTTATAAACATTTAATTCACACACACACACACACACACACACACACACACACACACACACACACACACACACACACACACACACACACACACACACACACACACACACACACACACACACACACACACACACACACACTCACTCACTCACTCATACTTCCATACTATAGGGAGGATGAGGGATAATTCTCGCTAAACCAAAATTACTATCCTGCAACCGGGATTGGAACCCAGGACCTCTGAATTTGGAAGATAGCATGCTAACCACCGGACAATAGAGGCAGCCTGTATCAATAAATTCACAAGCAATTTGATTCAAATATTTATCATGAGCAATGTCACAAATAGTTTCGAAATCATCGATAAATTTGTGGTCACGAAGCAAGGGCAGGGGTTGCCAAACTTCTCATAACGTGATCACTAAAGCCACAATTCTTAGTCACCTTACCGTGTGTGTGGGGCTCTTTCGTGCAGTGCTGATGGCTGGCCTCTCGGTCTGGGCGAACACACTCACGGCAAAACCGACACTCCTACACACGATTGTGGCTTAGTGACGACATTAACTGTCAGAGAATGAAGTTACATACAGTAAGACGGGAATAGAAAATTCTCAGGCTCAAGGATACGGATGCTTTAATTGAACTAATAGATAATATACTTCTAGATAAATGATCATATAATTAAGACAAGAAATAATTACTAGTTTATTCATAGTCTCTCTAGGCTATATACAGCTGTTACATCAAAACATTTTAGTTAATAGCAATATATTCAATGAGTAAGATGAAATCGAGTATTTTTCTAACAAAATTGTAAACTTACTTTTTATTCTGGTTTTGAACCACCTAACGTCAAAACGACTTTAAATTTTCATCGATCTTTGATTTGACGTATTTCATTTTTGAAAATGTCTTCAGATATATAATTTGATGGAACGCTGATATTAATCCTCGTTCAAACGAAGAAATATGCCACTCGGCAGACAATTAGAACCAAATGATCTTCGTTGTATTTGTCATCAAAGGATCATTTGACAGTATCTGTTAAAACTGGAACGCTTCATTTTAAATAATTGTTTAAAATTCGCGCACCGTTTATTTTTATGTATATTTTTGAAACATGTAACTCAGGTTCGGATGACTCGCGGAACAGCTTGAGCAAACATAATTTTGGAAAGGGTCGAATGAAACTGAAAAAATTCAATTTAATATCCGGGATTTGAACCACGGATCTTCCTGTCTCCGTCCGGCCGCTCTAATCACTGAGCTACTATGGCCAACGTGCCGACACACACCCCAACTCACTCGCATTTTCACCAGTAAACAACACAAGCAGACCTCAAACTTATATGAGATAACATACTTTAATGGCAACTTCCGCTATTGTAAGTACTTAAGTGATGGGCTTCTAGTTTAACCAACTATAAGATCAATAAATGCAATTAATTGTTCTTCCACAAATAGCCGTGTGTAAGACAAGATTGAAAGGGGTAGAATGAGACTGAAACATTCTACGCCATAACCGGGATTTGAACTATGGATGTGTCGCTGTTCTAACCAACTGCACATTTTTGTGCCTAAAAGCTAATATTTCATTTCTTATAGTACATTTTTCATTAACTCCAGGTTTATGTTTTTGCAAACTTGGAAGTTTATTTCTATGGGATCCCATATGCTCTGAAACATCTAAATAGTTTCAGATTTGATTTATTTTCTATCAAAACATTTCATGTGCACTTCCTAAATATCTATCTAGCTGTCGGCGGGCCCTTTAGTCCCACCCTACTTTTAAATATCTGAGCTCTTAAAGGCTTTTATCGTCTCTTTTTGGACTTATTTTTCAGATTGTTGACTTGCTGAACTTCATTTGTCAGTATTTTCATGTCTGAGGTTACCTAAGCTTGCAACATCACCCAGTCTGTAATGTAAAAGGAGTGGGCCTAAGTGAAAAAAAAATTGATGTATTGCACTCACTCTACTCTTGTTCTAACCATTGTTACAAACTCTTAATCCTCTATCTTCTTCGTGTTAGTTGTGATAGACCTTTGTACAAATTATTTTATTGCTAATGTCCTTAAAGGTGCAAGGGGGAAATTGGAATACAGTAGGCTTTGAGCGATAGTCAAATGTTTTAAAGCTTTGAGATCCCGTCCTCTTTGCACGGTTTAACATATAAAATAACGAACAACATGTTCCATTTCACGAAAGTTTTAATTTTTTCGAAACTGTCACAAATAACAGGGAATATCTCCAAAATATCTTACTCTACAAAATATGTATATCGACATAAATAGTGCGGTTTAGCGAGATCTACATTTTTTGTATAGTAAGATTTGGTCTATCTCTTACGATTTACGAGTTATTCAAAATTCATCCAATGTAAACAGGACTACATAGGCTATAGCCAGAAAATTCATACAAAATCTTAAACATATGGCATTTTAATCAAAATCGTTAGAATCATTTTCAACTAAATCAAAATTTTCGAAACATTTTCCATGTAGAGGGTAGTTTAGGGTGGGCCTAGTTTCTTCAAAATCTTAGTGTCGCATCCTTGAAAGACATTAAAGTTAAATACCAACTTTGGCTTTTAACCGATTTTTCGTTTTTGAGTTATGCTGTCCAGACTGACACACACACACACACACACACACACACACACACACACACACACACACACACACACACACACACACACACACACACACACACACACACACACACACAGATACCTTTTTCTAAAAGCCTTTTTATTGGATTCAAGGTCTCAAAACATATATTTGCTGTGAAATCTGGACATCGAATGTTTGGGTGGAATGCACTCTACTTACCAGTAGAGAAAGTAAAATGAACAAAGGTCAAATGATTTCATTTAGATTAAGTAATGCCCATCATTCTAAATCTAAGCGATCAAAATATGTGGTAGAGAATTGTAGAAATTTAAACATTGTTTTAGCCGTATTTGGTTTGCCCTAAATCGATTTGTAGGTTAATGTGTAGGATAATGGATATGGGGACTGAAAGGGTTAACTCATCCACGAAGGTTTCGACTAATAGTGTCGGTGCAGCGGGGAGACGTCGTGTGGTTAACGTTGTTGATCACTTTTAGAGCACATGCCCAAGCGTCATGTTCTGGGTCCAGTCAGAAGGTTACGAGTTTGCCATCCGTCTCCACAAAGCCGACAGAAGTTACCAACTTGTCCATCGAGAGGAGTTTGTCCGTAGTCGGTGGTGCGGGTGAGTGAGCGGCTTCTGTTTTAACAGCTCCCGAGAGACATGCCCGTCCTGACCAAGGCCATCCATCCTGCCGCACCTCCCATAGAAACCTGGTGCGCCACGCGTCTTCGAATACTTCACCTGGGCATGGCTCGGTGAGAAATGGAGACTGCAAACTCCTTGCTGGTCTCTTGGTACTGGTAAAGAGACATCAGTCTCACCCCTCTCTCTCTCTCTCTAAGGTAGACTTAAAGGAGCTCTATCCATTCACTTTCTCATCATAGTTTATTTAATCTTGCACTAACATACCACCCAGAATTATCTTACTTAACAGTGCTTAAAATGTTCACAAATATCTACTAATAAAAGAACTCTCCTAAACAGGAAGAACAAACTTGTTCTTAAACAGTTGATAGTTTGTCATTTGTCAAATATGTTCAGTTTCAAGCAGATATGTAACTTCGATACCCAAGGTACCTCATACTCTATACTCGATGGTATTGAACTACATTCCCAATCCTTTAAGAAGTTCTGCATAATTAAAGTTGTTGGGTTCAACTTGAGGACACATGAGGAATGAAAGGAGTCAAGAGCACGTTATTGCCTCGCACATATCTCAAAAGAGTAGCTGAATTACGGCTCTTGATAACCAAGCGGAATTGCACAGGCGGTAACTGTCTGTGGTCCGCATTCGGAAGGTCGTGGGTTCGATTACCGCGGCCGACCTTCCTGACCTTGGGTTTCTCAGGTCACTCAGGCGAAAGCTGGGAAGTATATTTACTTTGCATCCCCGTTTCACTTCCTTACATTTCATTCTATCCGGTATTTCGAGGTTGTAAGAGTCAGCAGATTTGCCGGCGGGCTGCGCTGCGCTGGAGCTTGCGTTCTGGAAATAAGATGGTCGGCTGAGGGGTGGCGCCGTGGTTAGCCGGTCGGCGTCCCAGAGGAACTTATTGCTAGTGACGGACTCTGTGGCAACCTGGAACTCCTCGGCCCGAAGAACTTGCCTGCACCTTTCAGGGACCCACCGTAGTCGTAGTTGCGCCTGTGATGAGTTCTGGCGGCCTATAGTGTACTTTCATATCATCCTTCCTCTAGGGCCTGAGGAATACTTAGTTATCGGCTGACGTGCCGGAATCCCTACCTGAGAGACAACAGACAGACAGACAACCAGACAGGTAGATAGTTCTTGATAGACCTTTTCTGCATTTCCTATGAGTGAATGAACACTATATTCAATAGACCCTTGTATCTAAATGTACAGAATAATAAACAAATCACCGGGAAAGGGGTAAAGGTACTTATGTAACATGTAGCGTTAACTGAGTTGTAAATTAAGCTGATTTAGCTAAAGCACCAAATCACATTTCTGCAGGAGTCTGGCTTAGTGATTTGCTCTCGGCCATTACATTTACCTACTCTGGTGACCAAAATCTGTGTATATAGACGTGAGATAGTAAACGGCATGGAGGTATTTGCTCCTTTTTTTCCCCCCATGTGTTAGTTTGTGTTTCGCAAGTCATACTAGGGTCATGACCGTATCTCACAGGTATATCATACGACTAATTTTCATAAATATTTTGTTTTACCAACGTACAACAGTGATATTAAACAAAACATGAGGAAAATGTGCAACTATCTGGGAGTATACAGGTACTAATAACAACACAGCAGTGTGTAAAACATATAGCATAGCATTTTTGCGTGGTGGTAAGTCACACGATACAATAAATTTAAAAAGTTATATTCATACACCGAGTGAAGCTTATAGAATCTATCATAACGAGCAATGTACGAGTTTCCCGTAGCTGTCAGAACCTGACCGTGGCATCTGGTGATGAACAGAACTCAATTGGTTGCATGCGTTTATACACACAAACTACTAATAATTACATAATTAAGTTAAGTTATAGCCTTTACAGCTTTATATACAGTGAGTATCGAGTATCGGTGCTTAAAAAGAAGTATGGCTAAAGAATATCGAGAAATAGTGAGTAGATACTTGTTCCTTACCTACAAATATGTCTATCGTATTATTTTTCTGATACACTAGTGCTTCGTTTTTTGTATGACTTTCTTTACTCACTCTTCTTATAAACGCTAATTATGCTTTCACTCCGCATTAAACCAGATATTTCCTTGTGGGTACGTACAATGGTCTTAACTACGAGTAATAGCTAAATATTTTTATAATTTGAACGCTGTGACATGTGAAGTGGAAACTTCAAAATCAGTAACAAGGAATATCTCAGAAATGGCTAACTCTACATGCAACTTTAGCTACATCTACATTTCTTGTGTGGTAAGATTGTCTATCTCTTATGGTTTACCAGTTACGCAAAAGTCATCTAACATGAAGAGATTTTCAGAGGCTAGTCCTTTAAAATTCAATGTATACGTTCGATTTTTCAAAAAATATCTTACACCTATTGACGCAGTATGATAATTTAATCAAAATTGTTATAGCAACTTTTGAGAACCTCAACATTTTCAAGAAATGTTTCTTGTAAAGACTAGTTTTCTATTGGGGATACTTTTTACATCTTCGAGTTGTATCCTTGGGAGATGCTGAACTTAAATACTACCTTTGGTATTTAATCTATTCTCCGTTTTTTGAGTTATGTTGTTCTCAGACAGATAGACAGATACACAAATACATACAGATACTTGGTGAATTCTCAAAGCATGTATTTTCAGTGAGAAATACATTGTTGTTAGGTGCGCAACGGAAATAGCGTGTTAATGTGCCATAAAATAGTGGAATCACATAAAGGAAGGTAACATATTGATCACAAAAGCAGCATTCGACCCTTGCTTGCAAAATATTGCCCTTTTTTACTTTCTCAAATACGTATAGTAAGTAGAGGTATTATTGTATTCCAACCAAAAATTTGATGTCGAGATTTCACCGGAAATATATGTTTTCAGGCTCCCTGAATCCAAAAAAGGTATTTTTATAAAAAGGTCCATGTGTGTGTCTGTTAGCGTGTGTCAGTGCCACTGTGGGCAGCATAAATCAAAAACGAAAAATCGGTTAAAAACCAAAGTTGGTATTTAAGTTTAATATATTTTAAGGATGAGATACAAAGATATTGTAGAAAATTCGTCTCCCCTAAACTATCCTTTATATGGAAAATGTTTCGAAAATGTTTATTTTTTCGAGCAGGGCTCTAACGATTTTGTTAAAATGTCACATGTTTAAGATATTATTATAACAAATGAAATGTATATCTTGTATTTTCTGGCTACAGTTCATGTAGTCCTGTTTACTCTGGATGACTTTGCATAACAGTAAAACCCTAAAAGATAGACCAAACCTTACTATACAAAAATGTAGATCTTGCTACAACGCACAATATATGCTCAAAAAATCTTTTTTGTATAGTGAACCTTTTCGGAGATATTCCTGGTTATTTGTGTGTCCTTTTCACCAGAATATAATTGTTTTCAGAACACGAGATGGTTTATCTCTGTGTGTGTCTGTTCGAGGACTCATAACACTTCGACTGTGTGTAATTTATAAAATGAAAGGAAATAAAATGAGATAAAGGAAAATTTGCCATGATATATAGAAACTGAAAAAAGGAAGAAAGAAGAAAAAAGTCCGAATGTGCGAACAAGGAGAACCAAACACTTATCTCGGACGCTACCCCCTGATTCATTCCAATATTGTTCTACAGATCTACACGTAGTCAGTATGACAGCACACAAATGTCCTTAATTGCGATGTCGCCTTCCTGTAATATCTGTTTTATTTACATTTATTAGTCTGTAAGTTGAACTTTTGGTCGTGGGATTGATTATCCAAGGCAACGCGCTGCGGTGGTATCGTTGCTGCTTACCCGGCTTCGATTCCCTGTACCGGGCGTGGGAATTTTCTCCCGCTGAGAGACGTGGTCCGAGGTACACTCAGCCTCGTTAGGTCCCTGAGGGGCCAATTGAGAACCTACTTGATTGAGAAGTAGAGGCCCCTGGTTGCGAATACCGCGTAAGCGAGGGAGGGACCGGAACGCTAACCACGTCCCACCCTCCAGTACTGCACCCGGCTCATGACACCTGTGGTGGGCAGAGGTGGAGCACGCAGCGCCGGGCGTTAGGCCTTCACCCAGAAAGGGCTCTTGCGCCGCGGGGTTAATTTATTGAATATCCAATCCCCTTTTTACCTGGCTGCTGAGAGGAAACCAATCGGAATAACGAGACGTTGGATTTGAACCCGTAATCTTCGGAATGTGAAGCACATTCGTACCACCAAAGCCATCTGGCTTTGGTACTAAATATTTAAGATAGGGTTCTCTTTTGGCTGAGCACGGTTGTCGAACCCAAGGTGCATTCCAACCTGGAGTACCCTAGTTCCACTTGAAATATCGCGAGTTTTGCCGGCTGACTGGTCTATGAAGTCGGTTCTCGCATTGCAGATACGTTAATAGCTCACCATTGATCGACAGGGAGCAAGCAAAACAAACTGCTCTCTCAACAGGCTAAAAATATAGCAGTAGTGCTGCTCTCTACTGTAAACACGGCTTTGGGTAATGTTCTCCTCCGTCTGCAAACCATTTTCCTCAAGAGAAAGTATTATTTGTTTTGGCTTTTCTGGTACGTGCATACGTTGCAGAAATGTTAACAATTTTAGCTTACGTATGTTTACTTTGTAGCGAAGCGCGGAGTCGACGGAAGATATTAGGTTTCCATATATTTCAAACACAGACCGGGCCTTTCGCGCACTACGGCAAAACTTTATTAACATGCCTTTTAAGAACTATGTTATTTTAAGGGAATCACTTATTTTTGGAAGAGAGGAGAGCATCTGGCAATTACCGTCTACAAAGCCCAAGGCATAATCATTTTAGCCTATACTTGACTGTTTCACAATGTTTGGCTTTCCGGTTATCTGCAACAATGCAAACTTCTTTTTAAGTCACAAATTGCTAATTTGTACCAATTTAACCAATTTGGAATATCAAAGCCACCACGCAGCCATATGTCCTTAAAATATACCACTATATACTAGGACCACAAAGAAAAATGTAATTATACCATTCTTACACATATCTCAATTAACATGAAGTAGATATAAGAATATCGTGTGTAGATATAGATTCCTGAAGAATGGGTAGAGAAAGTCATGTGAATCTAATATATCTTATTTGTTCCCCCTGTAGTCTTACTTTAAACAGCTCTCTCCGTTATATTTCTGTTCTTTTTCCTGAACTGTTGAAGATATTACGTTTTAAGATCATAAAAGATCATGCTGTTACAGGCCTATTTTGTTTTTGTTAACTTAATTGGTTATTTTAAACAATGAATTACTCTTAACTATTAAGTTTAACACGATGTAACTAAGAAGGCCGCCTCCTTAGCGAGGTGGTAGTGCTGCGCTTACCCGGGTTCGATTCAAGGTACCGGCTTGGGGATTTTCTCCCGCTGGGAGGCCTGGTCCTGGGTGCACCCAGCCTGGTTATGTCCCTGAGAGGCCAATTGAGGAGTTTCTTGATTAAAAACAGCGACCTCTGGTGGAGAAGACCGCATAACCGGACGGAAAGGACCACGGGGCTGACCACGTCCCACCTCCACTACTGCACTTCACTCATGACGCCTGTGGTAGGCAGAGGTGGGGGACGCAGCGGTTGGGCGGAAGACCTTGGCCTGGATGGTCTGTTGCGCCACGGTGTTACGAGTTATAATTAAGAAGCGAATGCTATGTTTCTTAAAGGAAATAGGTAATTGTGAAGTATATGAAACATCCTAAAAGACAAGCATGTACGTTGTTTAAATCTTTCAGTCCGATTAAACATAGTTTCCGAGATAGTGCATTATAAATTTAAATTTAATAGCAGCGAGGTAGGGAACTTAATGCATTTAGTTAATACCATTTCAAGCGCTGTAGGGAAAGAATAGATCAAGATTTCCAATTTATTTTCAAAAGGTAAACTGGCCTAATATTATCATAACTAAAGTGTAATATGAGAGAAGTTTTAATCTTATAGTGATGACCTGTCTTCGACACCATAACTCTTTTGGAAAGCAGCAGACACCACAAGAGGTACATCCGGCGACTAGACGCAGTATAGTGTATTAGAACACATGAATACTGTATTCAAGTTTATCAGGATTTTTTCTTTGTTTCACCGCCAGGGTCGCTAGCTGAAGGCTCCGCCTTTTCTTCGGAATGAACAGCGGAAACAAAAATTCCGGTCACGCATTTACTTTATTCGACAATTCTTCGGCTTCCGCGGGGAATGGCAATGAAGCTTAAGGGCATAACGGCATTTGGGAATAAGCAGCCATGAGTAAACAAAGCAAGTGTTCCTCGCAGCAGGCCTTGGAAATTGGACAGAGGAGACCATGAATAAATTTGCTAGCCTAGAAACAAATGTCTATCTCACTAAGTAATTCGATCGTGTCGAATACTTTACCCAAACACAATTAATCTTCTACTTTGGATGTCTGTATTGTTTTACTCATACTAGCACTAGAACTATTAATTAGCTCCAACTATTAAGTATTTATCTTTATTTTAGTATTAAGATTCAAACCTGTAATTCAGTTACTAAACTGCCGCTCTACTTCCAATATTTCTGAATTGCATGAAACATTTAGAAACACCTAAGTTTGCAACAAGAACCTGAAGAAATAAAGTGCACTAGAAAAGAATGGGCTAAAGTTGAATGAATAAACTACAGGCTTTACTCAAATTTACCGTAATTTTTTGCACGAAAAAAAGGGCACTTCATAAAAAGGTTGCTAAATTAATATGCATCTTACAGCTATGCACAAGATCACGTCAACTTACTGAAAACCTGCAGAATTCAAGTATTTATACTGCTCAAATATTCTTCATGCATTCTGCTATATACTGAGTTTGATGACAATTGATTAGAATATTTACATTCACGGCAACATACAGACTAAGAAAGGTAGCTGCGGGAAAGTTTAATGACAGTGGTGGGAGAATATAACAGATACTCTGTGCAAGGTAGGTATTGGACTGAAAACTATACAAACTTGTAACTAGAGAGTGTACGAGTCTGCAAAACCCCTCAAGTTTAGTGTTCATTGGTTCTGCGCTTACTCTCTCGCAACTGCAGGCGTTTGCTGATGCGTATGCATACACGACGGCTACGCGGTACTGGTTACGTCATTCATTCTCCGTGCCCAACTAAGCTGTATCGCATGTGACTGTAACGCGGACCCGCACAAATAAATTAGCTATTATTTGTGACTAAATTAAACATACAAGTATATATTGACTGCCTCTGTGGTCTAATGCTAGCTTCCAAATCCAGAGGTTCCGGGTTCAATTCCCGGTTGGAGGATGGGAATTTTTCTTTAGTCAGTATTATTCCCCGTCCTCCTTAGAGTCTGGAACTATGAGTGAGAGAGAGAGAGAGAGAGAGAGAGAGAGAGAGAGAGAGAGAGAGAGAGAGAGAGAAGTGTGTATGTGTCTGTGTGTGTGAGAGAGAGAGAGAGAATTTAATGTTTATAAAGAAAACCCAACGTAAACAACTCAGAGTTATACAAATAGTAAGGGAGTGAACTTTATTGCCCAATTAGTGAGTGTTCCAATAGAAAAAGCCACCGATAAGATCTACATGTTAAAGGCGCAATGTAAATGGAACAAAATAAAAGAATTATTAATAAATAAAATGATTATTGCAATATTCTGTGTGAAATTGACTTATTGAATGACATAAAATAATCTTTCAAAATAGATTTCGTAGACAGCACTAATAGAATATTTTGTTCTACCATTATATTGTTTCGTTTTAACGGCTGGCAACCGCAATTCCCAAGAATCAACCGCTGCACCACACTAGAACTATGGTTCTCAACCGATCTGGTGCATTTGCGTGGTTATCTTGCATATAAGTGTGCCATTGTACCGAAACCAATTTTTCTGTTGTTTCCGGAGAAACACTGTTTCTGGTGTCTGTGTGGATTCGCACATGGCTACACAAATTTACGTTCATTGAAGCTACATTCAGAAGTTTAAATGCAACAAACCTACTGGTTGTTTACCACACAATCCTGTCCATCAGAGAGAAGGTAGGGGAGCAACCCAAAAGTGTGTAAAGAAAGATTACCATCACTAGCTTTAAATTCTGCTACCCATGGTTGCTCTACTGGTGTCTTTTGTTTTTCTCTTTTGTTACATACATCGTTAATCCAAAAACAAGAGTACAACATTTTAGCAAAATAAAGAACTTATTGTCGGTACTAGTGAGATAAAGTTTAAGTTCATTGTAAGAGCGCTGTAATAGCCTAACACGTGACTTCAATCTATGACTAATGCAGTATTATTAGAATTGCACTGTACGTGCATGACGTAGCAAATGGTAAGATTAGTGGTAGTATTGCTAGCATTGATAGGGAAAGAAACATAACACAGAATACAACGAATTAAGAAGTTTAATCAGAAACTCAAACATAATGATCGTTAAAGGCCGGAGAGATGTGCGCTCGCATGCGATACAAGCTAGCTGGACACACAGTATGAATGACGTCAGAAGTACGGCATGGCCATCATAGGTGCAAACAATTGCCGCTGTAGAAGCAAGAGTCGAAAACAAATTAACGTTGTGCTTTGCGAACTAGTAAAGCATTGCTTTGCAAGTGTTTGCAGACGCAGGGTCAAGGTGTTTTGTTTCTTCTCGTAGTGAGCTGCAGACGTAGAGTGATAGTGTTCTTTCATGGCCAGGCTGTACCTACTTGCAGTTGTTTACATCGCGAGCCATAACAGTAAAGTTCAGGTTTTGGTTCAAATTAGTTTTACTCGTGATCACTGTCAGTGTGTTCCATCTGAAGTGCAGTATTTCCAAAAGTTTTTGAAGACATTAATTTTCCGTAGGTTAAAAGGCCCGTTATATATCCTCTCTCAGTTTTTAGAACGTTCAAAGCTCAGCGCTTCCGCCGGTTTCTAGAGGAATCTAGTAAAACATGATCAAAAACGTAAACAATATGAGATAACGACCGTTAGGTATACAACAAGCCTAACGTACAGGTAATGCAGGTAGCTTCATAAGTGACCAATTCTGCTAGGAAAACTTCCGTAGTATAAACTTTACTTATGGTAGTCTACGGTAACCTATGGTAGTTTTAAACCTCTAGGTATTATACAATGCGTTTAATATTATATGGCATTTTTACACCTCTAGTTGTAACCGTGCAATTTCGCTAACCTGTATAATTTCCCTCCACTCTGACATTTAGCGGCTGCTGTAAGTACCTGGGTGCAATATATTGCATTTACACAACATACACAGATTTTTATTTCCTGATTTAATCCCTTTGGGAAAAACCATAGCTTATTATCTCTGTACGACCTGAAGGCATGTTTTGTATCAGAGTTCAGAGCAATTAACGCATTCATTATAAAATAAAATACAAACCATTTAACAGAGTATACACACAAATAAATGTTTTAAAAATCAAGTTTCGGCTTGGGGGTACCCTCCTATACGAGCACATATTGATTCAAAATAAGAAAGTACAGACATATTTTCTCTACTATGTATAGTAAGTAGAGGAAGTATTGTATTCGACTCGAAAATTCGATATCGAGATTTCACCGGAAATACTCGTGTATGTTTTGAGGCTCCCTGAATACAAAAAAAAAGGTGTTTTAGAAAAAGGTGGTGGTGGTGTGTGTGTGTGTGTGTGTGTGTGTGTGTGTGTGTGTGTGTGTGTGTGTGTGTGTGGTGTGGTGTGTGTGTGTGTGTGTATGTGGCCCCGACAAAATCCCAAACGTTGCATTAAAGAATCTACCCCCGCAATTACTTTCATTCTTGGCCCTTATTTTCAATTATGTGCTACAATCAGGCCACTTTCCCTCAAAATGGAAAACACCAAACTTCTACTGTTTCCAAAGTCCCATAAAGACCTAACTAATCCTAGCAATTATCGCCCGATCAGTCTACTGAACTCACTCAGTAAGTTCCTCGAGAAAGTCATTTCTAAACGCACACATCATGAAGCACAGCATCCTCACACCAGAACAGTTCGGGTTCCGTACCCAACTGTTCACCACACTACAGTTGCTACCCGCTGCCGAATTCATCACCCGCGGTTTTAGCATCGTGTGTTTGTGCCTGTCCTTGCATAACTGCAAAACAAAAGTGGTTAGAAAACCAAAGTTGGTATTTAAGTTTCATATCTTTCAAAGATGCGACACAAAGACTTTGAAGAAAATTGTAAACAGCACTTAATTAAGGCAAGGTACACAACTTTGAGGAATCAAATTATTCCCAAGGCATCATGGGAGCATTTCTCTCCTGTCGAGCTGCTGCCAACATGAGCACGTGCACCTCACGTTTGTGCAAAATCCAATTTTTGTCACACATGTGAGGTACCTTGATACATAACATCAGTATATTATTATTATTGTTTTAACATCACGATATTGCCTCCTGAATCTCTTAAAAACACACAAATAACCTTTTTTCGAACAAAGATAGCAGACGCTTACACGTAAATATAAACAGAAGACACGTAGGCTTAATGCATTATTTATATAAACATTAAGTTAATATTACATATTTTAAAAATTTTATATATAATAGTACCTATTTAACTTGATATTATTACACACATATGGCTAACTTGCAGTGTCGCTGCTAAACCACAGAAACAGAAAGGGTAAAATAAAGATTCAGGAAGAGTAACACGGCCACCTCAGTACACTGGCAGCTGTAATGCATATCTTACCCTTCCATTGTAGTGTCGTTACCTCTTAAGTACGTCACGCAAAGCGTCAAGTGATTCACAAATCCCTGGGGCACGTGACAATGGACGTGACTTGGTTTAACCCTCACCTGTCTGCAACACTGACGTATTCATTAGAGATAGTGTCTTCTTATGCGCTAGGCTTGCTGATGGGAGATAAATCTTCCTCAGCTTCATTGTGTAAGCCCTTAATAGCGTACTACGCAACCATATTGGTTTGATAATAATCATTACAAGATAACCACAAACGATTTGAGCTTTGAATTTCGTAAAAAGGTGTTAATCTTCGAGTGCTCTGTAATATGACATTTCCAGTAGCAGCCACAAAATAAACAGGAACTACAAATTACAAGGGACATACTACTTAATTACTTTACACTATGTCCTTCCTTCTTGAGCTTTATACTGTTCCATCCTGCATGTGTACTTCCCAGGCTCCTAAACAGGGCGTCTCAGGGCACATTGCATGGTGCAAGCTGCAAAATACGACTAGGAAAAGTTTACCTCGGTGCAAACATCCACTCGCTCTTTCCTTATGCTTCTCTCTCTCTCTGTCTCTCTCGCTCACTTTGTCATTTGTTTCTTCCTCACTTTCAGCGCTGTTTCTTCTTCACCGTGTATTTATTGCACTGCAGATGAGACATTTAGCTCTCTCATCACGACTTTCAAAAAAATTAGAAAGTTCCCATTCTGATTTAAACGGACTTTCGGCATTCTTTGCTTTCTTTGGAGCAGTTTGCTCCGTTATTAGATAGTTGTATTACACTATTTCATTGATAAGGAAGCCTTGTAATCAACACACGCATCCTCGCTTCTTCACGCTGCAGCGTGCGAGTTGAACCAAGCTTAACCGAATCGCCACAATTCACGGCATAAGAAACTTCTGCATCTTAGATTACATCCGTTGCGATTTTAAGCTTTGAGAGGCCCAGCTCTTAAGAATACCTTTTTAATAAGACCTACCTACTAATGTAAAACTGCTTTCAGATGTTCATGCATGTGAGATTGAGTACTTTGAGGTGATTTTTTCCCAGAGTACTGAAGAGGTAAGAAATAGATAGTGGCGAAATTGGAGTGTATGCAGCACTTCTTCAGTATTTGATCTCCTCCTTTGTTAATGTGCCAGGATTTACCCATTCCTTCAACCAGTTAGTACTCGCTTTCTGCTGGTAGTTAATTCTGCTCAGTGATTGTGATTCTCTGCAGTTTGTGTATTTTCTTTCTGAAGAGATCTGTGCTCTGGATCAGCCACGTACACTGACAGCGCTTGGAGGGATATGATGTCTGCATTCAGCTGTTCTGTTCTTTCACTGTTAATAGTTACCGAAACTGCCATTGCCACAAGACTTAGAGATGACAGAAAAAAACAACATAGGTCACTCTTTGCATGTTGCATTCATTTTTCTTTAGAAAATATGAAAGCTAATCAGTAACTACACACATTTTGTAGATGTATGTGCACAACAAATGTAAGACTATAATCATGATTTGAGCTACAGATTTTCGGCTTTCTACGTATGTCGTTTTCTCTAACAAACAGATCTACCATGGCAACATGCCGACACGACATTAAACTCTCCAACTGAATCACGATATTTTTCAAGTAAAACAGGATTATTCTCAACAAATCACAAAGATATTGCAACGCTATATTTTATCTTGATGCTTGAGAAGGAATGTCTGTGACATCTCTGAGAATTTTAATCTGAGGCGTTGTCAGGATGTAATGTTCTTTTTCATCTATTACCCTTACCGTATGGAGGACTTACACCCCCTAGGACTTACAAGCCTGTGCCTAAGGTCAGATGTCTAGTGGGGAGCAGATGGAGCGGACAGAGTGAAGACCTGGAAGTGGGTGGTTATCTATAGCAACGATGATTATTCTCAACTAATTATAAAGACTTTGGGACATTATAATTCATCCTTGGTGCCTGAACAGGTATAGTTGGAACATCTCTAAGAATCTTAATTCGAACTCAATTAGGTCAACCCGGATCCCTTATTGGAGATTATTTAATCTATAATGTTTATTAGCACAAGGTGTGAGAGTGAGGAAGAGGATTATATGAAATGCAGGTGAAATCGATGATTGGAAAGGTGATCTTTTTTTGTTAACGTCCTCTAACGTAATGCCATATCGGACGGTGAGTGAATGAAATGACTGAAATGATGCTCAAATGAACCCGAGGTCCATGGAGCTTTAAGTTACCCAACAGTCGTCTGTTGGACGAGGGTGAGGGAAAACCTCGGTTAAAAAAAAAAAAAAAAAAAAAAAAAAAAAAAAAAAAAAAAAAAAAAAAAAAAAAAACTTTATCCGGATAACATACCCTAAGCGAGATTCGAACTCGCGACCTCTTGAACGTGAGACAGACACGCTAACCATCACGCTACCGAGGCGGGCTGGAAAAGCGATGATGGAGAAATTGGTGGAATGAGTGGCGGGGGAAACCGGAGAACCAAGAGAAAAACCGCCCAGACGCCGCTTCCTGCACCACGAATACCCTGGGAGCGAACTCGCCTTGGTCATAGGCGAACGGCAGGGCGCCACCAGGCTGTAACGTTATTCAAAAAATCTGATGTGTTGCACTCACATGACTTTCTCTATTTTTGTACTAACCATTCTTACAAACTCTTATTCCTATATCTTCTTCGTGTTAGTTAAAATAAACATTTGTACAAATTATCTTATTGCTTATTTCCTTGTAGGTGTAAGGGGAATATTGGAATACCTTTGAGATTCCGTTCTCTTTGCACACGTAACATAAAAAAAATGAATAACGATGACCCATTTCACGAAAGTTGTAAGTTTTTGGAAACTCACACACATAACAAGGAATATCTCCGAAATGGTTCACCCTACAAGAAAATTTATTGAGACATAAATTGTGTATTTTAGCAAGATCTACATTTTTTGTAGAGTATGATTTGGTCTATCTCTAACGGTTTACCAGTTATGCAAAAGTCGTCCAGAGTAAATACGACTACAGGGGCTATAGCCAGAAAATTCAAGATATACATTTCATTTGTCATCAAAATATCTCAAACATATAACATTTTAATAAAAATCGTTAGAGCTATTTTCAAGAAAATCAAAATTTTCGAAAAATTTTCCACGTAAAGGGTAGTTTAGAGTGGGGCTATTTTTTCAAAATCTTCGTGTCACATCCCTGAAAGACATTAAACTTAAATACCAACTTAGGTTTTTAACCGACTTTTTATTTTTGAGTTATGCTGTCCACAGACAGACAGACTGACACAGACACACACACACACACACGGACCTTTTTCTAAAAATGCTTTTTCTGGATTCAGGGGCCCTCAAAACATGTATTTCCGGTGAAATAGCGACATCGAATTTTTGGGTGGAATACAATACTTCCCCTACTTACCAGTAGAGAAAGTAAAAATTCATCAAGAATTTGTGGGATAATAACCGAAAAAGCAAAGTAATCTGTGTAGGTCCAGCTGTTCCAAACGAGAATACAGTTGGCACTCAGCGCACGAAAGCTCTTTTTCGTTTTAATTTGATACAGTGTTTTAACAATTCGTTAAATCTAGTCTCCAAACTAGAGTCTGAGGTTTGTATTCGAGAGGTCCCATATTTGATTCCCTCAACCTTGGTTTTGTTACTGGTTTTCTCCGGTCAGTAACGAATGCTGGGGTGGTTTCTCATCTATCACGATTTCATTTCCCTTATGTCCCTTTCATTTGTCATGTTTCAGTTGTACTTCTAGGTTTCGTTGTGTGAGGTGGTATCGGACAGATGTGCGTATGCTTGGTCCAATGAAATAGAATTCCTGAGAACACTAGAGAACTGCCTGGTTCGAGGAGTTGTACACCGTCCTCTCTGGGCACCTCCAGTAGTGGGATGGGCTTTCCAGCAAAGAAGAAATACTACGTGTACATAAAGCATGGATACCGGTTTTAGATAAACTTTCAGACGCGCACAATAGTTATAATAAAACCCCACCTACAACTGGCCAATCACTACCGTAGCCAGCGCAACAATGCCCCGTCCACCCCCACCCATATAAATAACCGTAACGGACGTTAACGGTCATTACTTCCACTACTTCTCTGCTTCAACATTCAAACTCTGACCAGTGCAGACAGAGGATCGTGTTATCCTGATGACGCCAAGCGCAGTACTTGGCGAAACGTTGGTATCTACCATGCCTTCTAGACCACGGCCTACAAGCCCGGAAGAACTAAACATTTCGAATAGTCTAATACTTATAGATTGTCACAGTCCATTAAACAGCCTTGCCATTTATAGTTAATGGAAAAATGAAGCACTGGAAGCCATGGCCCCTTCAACTCCAAAGCGCGTCGTCTATGTTCTTCAGATAGACTGCGGATGCATCGCGCTCTATGAGTGTAACACACTTCACTATCGGGCCAATCTCAATGGAAAACCTATATAGCGAAACAGGCTACCTAAGAATAGCTTACTGTCGAAAAAGAAAAGAAACACAGGACGCGAGAAGCTTGTGTTATTTGTTATCTCTTTTAAGAGGGTACGTAGCAAATAAAGACGAAAAAGATAGAACGAAGCAAAGCAAGAGAAAAAGAAGGAATGGACACGTTTTCAGATTCTTTTTCTCCCCGTGTTTCCCTTCTGTTTCCCCTTTCCCTTTTACTCTTTATCTTGTCCGTTCTTTCTCTCATTATTTTCATCTGATATTCCAGAAGAAAATGATAAAAATGTATTTTATTTTGCAATAAAGATGTAAGCAAAGGGAAGGAAGCAGTAATACTTTCGTTAGTGCTGAAATTAGAAAAATCTGTATTATTTCATTTAGATGTATTTTATACTCATTCTTCTACAAACTCTTCATACAAAAATTTATTGTCCTATATACTGCATGTTAATCAAGACAAAAATTTGTGGAAATGGTTTTATTATAATATATTTTCTTATAGCTAGAGAATAGGGGAATGCAGTATGATTAAGACATACTCAAACATTTTAAGACGTGGTCGCCATCTCGAATTTCCTGTCCCCCCATTTCACCTCAGTTCTCTTTTCAGTTTACTTTTCATCCCGATTGGCAGTTTTAGGGTTCTAAGTGTGGGCAAGAGTTTCGGCGTGCATAGCAGAGAATTTGCTCTCTGTAAATCCTCGTCCTCCAGAGTAAGCCTGCAAGGGGGGAGGGAAGCAGGTTGTATGGGCAACCACTGCGGAGTTTAGATATACCTACAGCTGTAGGTAGGGACCGTGCCTTCTGCCGACATCTTTCCTGAGGTCCAACTAACCTTAGTATCCTCTCATCTCATCCCTCCCTTGCGGGGTTCGTCCCATGAGGGACATAGTCATGAAAGATCTTCTATAGTTCAAGATGCAAAGTCCTCCCTCTGAATCTTGTCATCAATCATGCCTGATAAAGAGGCCACTCGGCGAAATTAAGCGGCCTTTCACGCCCAATGTAGAATGGGACACTGAAAACTATAGCACTTCAAGAGCGTCCATAAATTAAAAAAAAACAACTTAATTTCAATTTTTATACGTAACATCGGAGGATTTAGAACAGAAAACACCCCAATGAAATACACAATGCTCGGAGCACGCATAAGTACGACCCGTGGCCTGGGCACATAACAAACGCACTGTAAACAGTTACTGATGATATATAATAATGCATGTTCGTAACACGGTGACAAATTTCATAATGCTGTTATTTTGCCATACTTTGGAATATAATTTTCGTATTCTCTCTCGTACTCAATTCTTGAAGAATCGAAACTTCCGAAGAACTGTTGTCGGAGTGAAAACTGAACTTGAAACGTTGCAGTGACTGCAGTTCACTATTAAACTACTCGACGCCTGAGCTAAGAGAGCTTTACGAGATTGGTCTGCGCCGAGTCATAAGCTGCAATCTTCAACGAAACACTTGAATTGCATTTGGCAAAGTAAGGCAGGCAAGGGCTATAAACAGAGGCGCCTCATATTACAATGTAAACATCGGCACTGCAACATGCAGCCCTTTCTTCTCGCAGGGATTTCTTCACCCGGGAGAAATCCTTGCACAAGTATAAATAAAAGAACAGCGAACCTCTCGACATACTTCTTCAAATAACCTTCAGGCGGTGGAAATAGAAAAATCTCTTACCTTTTTCTGCCGGATCATACATAACAGAGTAGATGCTGCCTGATATGTGAGAAAACAAAGGAAAAGTTTTAATACTGCGTTCTTTCAGTCAACAGTAAAATGGAACAAGTAGGTACCTATGCAATTCTGACTTCCGCTTTCATTTTTTTGTTAATCATAAGCTTTATAACGGCCTAAAACTCTACAAGCAACGACTGGAAGAAAAAGGCCCATCTCTGTGATGTTGGGGTAGCGTGCTATCCTCTCATTGTAGAAGTTAAGAGTTCGATTCTCGGTCAGTTCCCTGGATAAGCCCTTTTTCCGGGGTTTTTCCTTATCCCAAAAGAAATATATCTGGTAACTCTAAGCTCTATGGATTCCGGGCTCATTTGAGCATAATTTCACCCATGTCATTGATTGTCCCATATGACCTATCCGGCTAAAGGGCATTAAACCTAAAAGTAAAAATAAAAAAGAAGCATTCAAGGGTATTTGTGCCTTAGGACTTAGCACAGGCACCGGAAGGTACACTACTTCAGAGCGGTGGGCAGTAGACGGCGCCAAGAGCGTGCTTCCCGAGCAGCGACCGGTCACGACACAGCAGCAGGGGTTCAACGTTTGGTACAGCAATACATATACATGTATTTGTAAACAAAACCTTAATGCAGTGCCTAAGATCAACTGAGCACGAAGTATCTCTGCAAACATTCATATGCTGGTCAACAGAAAACTAACCAATAAAAACTAAAACATAAATTATAAACTACAGTGTAATTGTCTTGTATTGTATAATTTATATAAGCTACATATTCATAATTTCTCATCAGTTACACTTTTAACTGTTCCAATTGTCTTATCTGTCTTGAGTTTTTATATGATGAAATACAGTTTTGTTTCTGTTACGTTTAAGCGTTCATTAGTTAAGTGTAGAAAAGCCTTTTATGTTTTGCTGATTAAGTTGCTGTACATATAGGTATAAAATGATTTAATTCATCAAGCAGATAAACAGAGCGAATGTGTTCTGCTGCAAGTGTATCACAGAACTATGGATCATAAATTGCAATAAATATGTCTGTAATTACATACATGCACTTTGTAATGATATAAATGTAGAACATCAGTTCACTATTAATAGAATTTCAGGTTAATTTGACCTGCTGCATGATTAGTTGTGTCAACTATAAAGCACGCCATTGACGTAACCCGAGAACCGCGCTGAGGCTCTAAACTAGCAGCGAGCCAGAACCACTTCTGTACACTATTCTTACAAACGCTTATTCTTCTATTTACTTATCTTAATCGAGATAAATATCCGCACAAATAGTTTTATTACATATTTCTTGTAGCTGCAATGAGAATATGGGAATACAGTAGTCTTAAGAGGCAGTTTTAAGAGCTGGTCACTATACGATAGTCAAATTCCGTTCACTTTGCATGACCGGAAGAAGGGAAAAACCATGAATAACGTCTTCCCATTTTAGAAAAGCGTTATTAGAAAATGCAAACTAATAACGCGATATATTTTGGAAATGAATAACACCACAAAAATATATCTGACACAAATATTTAACGATATCTACAGTTTTTATGCAATAAGATACAGTTTAGGTAAGTGTTATTCAGAATACACAGGACTTCAGAGACTATTCTCAGAAATTCAAGAAAATATTTCAAATATGTTGAATACTATCAAAATCATTAGAGCCATTTTTCAAATCATAAAGATTTTCAAAAAATGTCCATGTAATGGTTAGTTTGGGATGGGACATTTCAAGGTCATCATATAGCGACCAGCTCTTAAAAGATTTTACTATCACTTGAAGCTTAGTGTATCCCTACATTCCCACAGAAATGCGCAATAAAGCAATTTTGGAAAACTAATGAACATGAAGTACTTAGATAAAAGAATAAGCGTTTATAAGAATGTATACAAGAAAGTGTAGTGAAAGCCATATGAGTGCAATTGTAAGCTGAGCATTACAGGAAGATTTTTGTAAAGTTCAGAATTAATTAAGAATTGTTATTAAATACTCATGGCAACTTTCATTACATTTATTATCTTAAGAAGTTAAACGTTATAAGCAAATATTCACTTTCATTTAAATCACCAGGTGATATTCTGTTAATTCGTTTTCTGTGAATTTATGGTAATCTCATTGATATTTTCCCTTTAGCCGGATGTTCTCTCATGTTTGATTTGTTGTGTAAATTTGCTTTCCAGCCGGCGTTAATGGGCCATGATAGTAAATGTATGTAAACTATTAAGTCACAGGGCAATTGCTTTATGACGGAAGTCATTTACTCATATTAATAACATTTACTAGGAATACTTTGGGTATTAATAGCCATAAATGTTTTAAATGTTAGAAGAGCATTTCTACTCCAATTGTTTAAACTTTTGGAGCATAACATTTAAGTGCACTTAATTCTGTATGTAAATAAACATGAAACGTGTCGTCGAATGTTCTTCCACAAATATAGCAATTTTAGTAGTATCTTCACATAAAGTACCCATAATTATATGCCGCATTCAGCTAGATTCGAAATTAGTTGATAAACGTCTTCCAACACTTAGAGCCCGAACTTCTGAATTTCTTTCTCTTCCGGAGCCCTCACAGTAGCTTAATTTTGAGCTGATATAAACCAAATTTTAAATTCAATAACAAATGTTAAACAAAAATTATACGTTTAACCTACTTTGAATATAGTGAATTGTTTCATGTGTATGCTAGGGCAAAGCTATCCTATGAAGTGCTACGCAAGTGATAATTGATAAAGAATTAGCTTGGTGAAATGGTTAAAGAACTCGGTTATGATCAGAAGGTTTCCGACTTTAGTCAACAATAATTGTTCATGAAAGAAATGCATTGTTAGCCACGAATTCCTAAAAGGCAAAATAAAATGCCAATGTGCGCTTAGCCTTCCAAGAATATAAATGTTATATTCGGAGATTTGCCCAAAATTTCGTTCATTTATTAACGATTCCTGATAATTAATTTGACAGGTATAAAAGCAGCATTAAGAAGTGGTAGAGATTTAATAACGATTATTCAATAAGTAAAGTGGTACATTAAATCCCAAGTTAGGTAAATTTGAGCTGGAGCTAAGTCCATGCTTCTTTGCATTTATCAACGGTTTCAAAATGAAATAATATGGCTGAAAGCTAGGCATTCAAACGGGAAAAAATGAGCATTTGCTTGCAGATCTTGATAATCGTTAGACACTGTCATCGTGAACGATAGAAGTTACAGGGAGAGTTACAGAGGGAGAGGGAGAGTTAGTCTTTGATTGTAATACCTAAGATGTGTTATTGAATTTTTGTAAGCACCTTTTCTCATTTAAGACATTTAAGTGGTGCTTCTTGTGATACAAAACATACATTGGACATATATGGAACTTAAGAAGATTATTAGACTTTGTTAATTCTTCTAATTAAAGTTAATGTGTCCGTTAGGGAAAATAGCACTATCTGGAAATTTACGCCAAGGAAATAACACACAATACTTCTCTTGGACATGGTTCATTGAGTATATTGGGTATATACGTGAAAAACAAAAGCACGGAAGAGGCAAAGAGAGGACAAAGGGGGAAAAAGAAAAAAGAAGACAAAAGGGGGTGGGCAAGAAAATAAATAGGAGCAAGGAGAAAGAGGAAAAGACAAATATATATAAAGTATTCTGTGCAAGGAAATAGTACGAAGCTAATATGGATGTAAAAGAAGTTTATACAAAACATTCTGCCGAGTTATGAAACAACGTGAGATGAAGTCTTTATTTCAAACGCATAGTTGAAATATTACAAGAGAATACAAATTAAAAACCTCCTTAAAATTACCTTTAAACAAACTAATTCAACTCGTGTCATCTGACTAAATCTAAAGATGCTGTTTTCCTTTGTATCTCCCAAAACTGTAAATTAATTGAGATAAAGGCATAAATACGATTATTACCTTAATCAAGTCAGAATTGCTCGATATCCCTGGCGTTTAAAACCTTTTCGTACACACGATGAAACTACAGCTGAACAATGAAGAAACTCTGAAACAGGAGTAGCTAAACAAGTGGAAATGCAGTATGAAATACGAATAATCGATTTAATGTTGCGTAATCAACTACAAACTGGGCATTAGCTTTATTAAAACGTGTATGTGATTTATCATATCATAGTGACTGTCAATTACTTGGCTATCCCGAGTTGCATTTATTAAGACTATTTCACGAATTAAAGGATGAAGTATTATTTAAATGCGGTATTATAATTATTAACCTTTCAAAACAAACATGTAGTCTATTGATACGGCCTACAAGATTCTCATATTGATGCTCCAATTTTGTAAGATGTTGACTATGTTGTAGTTGGAGGATCTACTGTTAATTCATAATTTCGTTCAACACAAAATTTGTCAAACTGACTCCGAACATATTTCCTGTTATATTCAGTGTTCTTCGAAGGAGAACATTTCATGTATTTCAGCATTAGGTAAGCGACAGTCAGCCATAGTTAACATTTGAATAGCGTTTCTCTTGCGTCAGATTACGTCAGCTGTTGCGCATCTATAGCACAGTGCAGCTAGATTATATAACCTTATCATAACATAAGAAAAGCAGGTGAGGTTATAATTAAAATTCAGAAGAGGTGAAAATGAAATGTGATAATTTTGAAGGCGAAATTTTGATTTGTTATGCACATGATTGGTTGATTTCAACCACGTGATGTATGAGTGGAATAGTCATGTTAAGTAATATTAATGTAATATCCCCTGACATAATTCTGTAGTAAAGGATAATTAAGATTGAATGAATGAGACGCGAAAAAAATATGAAGAATACCATGTTTTTAGAAAAATAAAGAAAACCTGATAATTAGTTATTGCTAAACCGCATGGAAAAAAAAGTCATTCTCAGGGTTCTATATGTGAGATGCTAGCCTCTGGTTGTTGAGGTCGTGGGTTCAAACCCAGCGGAGGGTGATGGACTTTTTCGGGCATAAAAATCCTTAGTATGGCTTTCTTCAGAAATATGGTAAAGCCGGTGGTCCTAATGACGTAGACTTACGGCACCTAAAATAACACAAAGTTGATAAAAAGGCCTCTGAGCAAAATTAAATGGTCTTTCATAGTATATAATGATAGAATGAGACACAGAGGGGAAGCTTCCATAAATATAAGCTCAATTTCTCAATTTGTAGAGAAAAAGTTACAATTAGTAATTTATTGCACTAATTGAGCTTAATATCCTTCACCTGTTCTCAAAGGCAAAATGTCCACCATGAAGTCATAGTGAAATGAATATTTATTAATGATATTAAATTGATTTAGTAGCTTTAAAGAGAGGTTTTGTATTAATTTGATTCAGAGCTTACTTAAGTAGGGAAGACGAAGTTTATACATTAATAAAGGTTTGTTAAATTTTGTTGCCGAGAATAGCACTTTTAGTTTCATCGTGTAATATAGGGTACATCTCGTTGATTTTCATAGGAATTATACGGTGATAATTCTCATTTTAATAACTTTCAAATATTGTGAAAATTAAGTGTCAGAATTACATCTAGGATCATTTATTTGTTCGAAAAAAGGAATGGAAGAAAAAAAGTGTTCTTCTGAAGCATAAATACGCGCAGACATTCCTGGAATGTTTGTGATCACATATCAACGTTTTAACATCTCTTTTTTAAGGTCATAATTGAAGGAATGTTTTCCTTCTATAGCAGGGACTAGCTATCTCCCTTTAAAATGGCCAAAAAGTGGAATACTTTCGTTTTGTCTCATCCGTATAATTTAATGATCATCCAGTTTAAATGGAATCGTTATTCTTAAAATGTTCACTTCAACTGTAAGACAAATGTATTTCATAAAAACTATGATACAAAAGTATAGAGTAATAGTTAGCTTAGCGATTTTATGATTTTGTGTTCTATTATTTTACTACCTCTTGTAGCAAACTAACTAAAGCAAGATTTTCCTTGTGCTTATAATAACATTGTAACATAAAAGGTCGATTTATCACCTACAATAATCCATTATTCTCAACACCCTTATATGCAATATACCGTCTTGTTAAATGTAGAATAAAAAATGATGTGGCAACATTTGATTGCTTATATGCAGGTCCTGAAGGGAATTTTTTGCCATTTACCTAACACTAAAGCGCCTCTTTAAGCGAACTCCGGAATATCTACACAAAACAGAAGCGCAGCTGTTAGCTTGGAATGGGAGGCGGCGCGCGTATGTATGTATTTTCGAGAGGTCGATAGATCGCTCGCTATTGTTGAGGGTCGATCAGTGGTAGCCCCAATCAGCTCATTGGATCAGGGAGGCGTTCGGTTTCGTTGCGACGCCGTGGGGCAAACAATGCGAGCGGAGAGATAAGAAGAGATCAGAAGATGAGCCCCTCAGAAAGGAAACTCTCAAAGAGAAACGGGGAGAGAAATTTTGGTTCTGTTCTTCGTTTACAGCAAAGAAAGTCCCAGAGGCGATATGGGATGTATAAGCAGTAAACATAGCAAGGGGTACTTCACTGCGCTTGCAATTATTTGGAATTACCTAAGTGGAACATTTTAGGTCATGATGAGAGGGTTCACAACATGTTTTGGGTGTTCTATTATCTTGAAATAATTAAAAAGAACGTTACACCACTTTGCTAAATGAAGCATTCAAATTAAGTAAAATTCTAATTAAGCAATACTAATAGAAAATTCGATAAAAAAAGACGAAAAACATATTCTTACATATTTATTAGATTTATATAATTCTGATTTATTAATTTCGGATGATATATTTCCGTCTGCGCAATGCTGTCATGCGACACGGATTTTAAGTGTCAATTTCTAAAATATTATCCTCGTTTTTAAGTTATGTTTCAGGTTACTATGATATGATTTAAATGTTATTCCTTCCTATATGTTGTGTTATAAACAAAGATGACGGATTAAATGTTGTTTATTATTTCATTGAGAATTCACTGCATTTTGTTGGAAAATTTGTTACAAAAATGTCATAAGTACGGTTCGTGCACATTTCAGAAACCTTTCCTATGAAAGACCATAATTAGAATGACCTGGTTCGTGATTTCAAGTTACTGATGCAGGGAGCATACCGTCTTGGCACGTGACCCCTAGCTACAGGCTGTGGGTAAACAAATATATCAAAATATACGTGAAAGTGAACAAGTGAACAATGTCTAAACTCCAAAGGTCATGTGGCATTCAAATTAAAAATCCCTAATTTCAGTGGATTTTTTGACTACTTTAAATTTCATAAGGAATAACTTTTGTTGCTTATCCAATGCCCTGACCTGTTTAGAAGTATCTGAGTTATACATCACAAAGGCTATAAGCTTAGTAAAAGAAGTATGCGTAAAAATTAAGGAAATGATACAACCTGTACAGACTGCAGGCCCTCGCCCGCTGTTTACATCTGGATTCATACTCTCTCCTTCAACATAAATAGTCTATAGCATAACAGTAAGGCAAAAACCCTAGGACACGCTGATCCGCCCCTTATTTATAACCTCCATTAGGTTTCACCAGCGCCTCCGAATGCAGACGTTTCAGCCATCCAATGAATTTACTGTATTTACATATACTGGAAGCTAAATTTAAATAGTATGAGTAACCTAAGGCTAGTGTCTAAGACAGCAAGTGCTTTCCAAATAAATTATTTTCTAATCATACCTTACATACCTTTCTAATCATTCCTTAACAAAAATATTGAAGGAAAGTTACGTTTAAACCAACATGTGTGTTGCTAGTTCCCCAAGGAATAGCAAAAATATAACATTCTAGATTGCATAGAGTAGGTAATATTTAGAAGCGGTTTGTGCACGAGGAGGAGAGAGTATATGAACAGTTATAACCTGTGATGTTTGGACATACTGCAGATCCACTAAGATGATTGCGGTTCCACGTCTGTCTCCACTGATGGATTAGCAAGCCCAGGAAGAGAGAGATGGAAGTGACGCTCAGAATGTAGCTACTGCAGCGGAAATAAATGTAATTGGAAACTGAAAACTTACTGGAGAGTTCAAGTACGTTCCACACAATCTTTTAAAGATTTTAACAGACGCAAGAAATTACATCCTGCAAAAAAGTAACATTTTACTCTTTTCTGCAATCTCTTAATTGTAATTTCCTCTTAAGTTCTATATGTATTTTTATCAATGTAGGCAACAATATTTCTATTTAAAATGTAGGTCTAACGTGGTATTGATCTGCCATTTTCTACTATGGATTATGTATCACTTCTCAGAAAAAGGATTATAACTCATACAGCTCCGAATAGAAAGGTCATGTTATCCCTTTTGGGAAAAGCTCTGCCCTACCCTGCTCTTAAAAATTGGCATTACTGTTATATATGCAACGTCTGTGTGCATAAGTCATGTAATCTCTTTCTTTGAATATATAAACGAAGTTGTTTTCTCCATTTTTCCTTGGACAGCCTTTTATAAATGACATTCTCTAGTATACGTACATACTTATTTTTCTGTTACTATTGAAGATAGCCGAATTAAATTTTGGAATTATTAAAGTATACTCTAAGTGATATTATGGATCAACTTTAATGTTAGTAAGATGTTTGCTTATTTAAAAGATCTGATGTGTTTTATTAACATGACTTTCTCTGATCTTGTACAAACTATTCTTATAAATTTTTATTCCTCTATCCACCTCATGTTAATCGAGGAAATCATCTTACTGTTAATTTTCTTGTACGTCATGCAAAGATAAAATTGCATTAGTCTTAAGAGGTTGTCGCTATGTGATGGCTTTTGAAGTTCGTTCTCTTTGCATGACCAGGAGATTAAAAAAACTAATAATGTGTTACTATTTGAGAAAAGTAGATATAAGTATTTTAAAATTCAAGCAATAATATCTCGAAAGACTTTGTCTATATCTTACGATTTACCAGTTATGCCAAAGCCATTCAGAATGGAAGAGGAGCTATGAGAACATTTCCAGAAAATTCATGACAATGTCTCAAAGATTTTCGTTTTTGAGTTATGCTGTTTACAGCTCCCCTACCCCTCCCCTCCCCTTCCCACACACACACACACACACACACACACACACACATACACACACACACACACACACACACACAGAGAGAGAGAGAGAGAGAGAGAGAGAGAGAGAGAGAGAGAGAGGCGGACTTTTCTCTAATAACTTCATTTTAAAAGGTTTTAAGTTTCCCATGAGTTTTCAAGCCATTGATAACTATCATTTTTTCAATGGAATGTCTAAAAGTCCACAGATATCAATTTTCAATGTAATTGTTAGACATGAATATACAACATTTCAACTAGAAAGATTTATTAGCCTAAGTTCGTCCGGAAGAACGGTGATTATAAATTTTGAAGAAAATATAAAAAAAAAAAAAAAATTACACCCACAACAAATCGTCCTTTTATAGTGTTAGCATACATTAAAATGAGAAGAGTACAGGAATTAAGAATGAAGTATTGCACTCGTTACTTCAATATGTGGACTACGAGACCTGCTATGTTTTTTATATCTCTATGCAGAGTGCACATCTTCCTAACCGTGGAACCGTCCTTCTCTTAAGAATATATGTGATTCGAAACATAAAGCTTATTTTCCGAACCACTACCAACCCTAGGCGCTAAATTTCACCGAGTGAGAAATGGTAATTTTATAATATTTATACCAGAGAACGTTTATAGTAATTGAACAGCGAACATGCACTTCAACTATTTTATTGTTTTATCTATTTCTTGTTGAAATTGACATTCGCTCATAACATATTTGCAAATTTCGTTACAGGTATTGGAAGAATACATTACGCTAAAGTGATAGTCACGATAGACGTTTAAAAAGCGGATTACTGAGTGACGTGTTGGAAATACGTATCGTGATCTCTGAATGATCACGAGAACAAAACAAATGTCTGCTTACAATTTGTAAAAGAGGTTTCACATCAATAACAAAGGGCATCTCTGATATAATTAATGTTACAACAATTTTATTTGACATAAAGAGTGTGTTTTGATGAGATTTATTTGTTTGTCTGGTAACATTTTACCCATCTCTTTTGGTTTACCAATTATATGTCTTCAGAATGAAAAGGACTTTATAGGTTATTCCAAAAAATTCAAGGTATATAGATTTTATTTGTATTCAAATAGCTTAAAAGTATGCCAAACGTAACCCTCTGCCACAAGAGTCCATCCAAGTCAAGGCCTACCACCCGACTGCTACGTCCCCCACCTCTACCAACTACAGGCGTCACGAGTGGGGTGCAGTACTAGAGGTGAGACTTGGTCAGTGCCCCGGACCCTCCCAGCTGGTTATGCGGTTTAAACATATGGTATTTTGTGAAAAATAAAATTTAGCGCTAATTTTGTAACCGGTTCATTTAGTGAGGGAATTTTCTTGCAAATATTTGGTTGTATCCACAAAGCACACGCCACACCATGCAACACACAGGCCTCTTATAATTTTTATTGTTAGTCAAGGAGCTTCTAAACGTGTATTTCCAGTGAATTATTGGTATCAAATGTTTGAATAAAATATATTTCCTCTACTTATTATATGTAGCAAAGATAAAAAAAGAACTAGCATGACCGTTAATCTAACTTTTTCTGCCTTCATTTCGCCATGTTCGCATCATCTTTTCGCGCTTATTAGCTGGCTTCGTTTGGATTCGTGAAGAAAGGGAGTGATGGAGAAAACAAAAGTTGTACTTTCATATTCAGAATCAAATGTATGAAAATGCGTCGTTCTCACTTGAAACTGTTGCCTTACAATGAAGAGTATCTTAGTATAAAAACTTAATATTGCATGCGATTGCAGCTACTGCAGCTAACTTAAAAATACATTTTTCTCAAAATTGCCAGTTACTACTTCACATGCCCTAAATTACCTCTCTCCAGTAACCCAAAGTTAAAGTTATCTGCCAGTTGCAGTTAAACTTACCCTAATCTTTTCCCCCTAGCCGCCACGAAGACACAATTTTAATTTAATTTGGCAGGAAAAGGCGGAGTTGCATTGTCTGCCAAGACGATGGACCGGAAGCGGAAGACAGAGGTAAAGAATGCCGTTCTCCGAAGGAAGAAATAAAAGATTACAGGAAGAAAACAATATTCATAAAGTGACGAGCGTTTTAAGCAAAAGAGAAGAAAATAAACAAATATTTTAAGACGGCGTGGGTTCTTCTAAGATTATGGAAGGGAAGTTAGTAAGGATTCGCCAGACTTGAAGGGATTTTATTATGTGCAGTGGTTTAATTATATTTGGTCTGTCGGAACCACGGTACGAGTTCACTCTCTAGCAGGAAACATGTTACAATTCCCTTCCTTTCTCACACTCCTTCCACTTTTTACATTGTTTTCCTGAAATGTTAGTTTATACTGGAGCTTACTTATATTCAAGTGATTTACTTTGATGTAATTTTTCGTACCTTAACATTCTTTGGTGCCAAACCATAACATCCGAAAATATTCAACTTTATTAAAAACCATGAAAGCCAACAGAAACATTTGAATAAGCTTATCTAACCATTGTAAAGTCATAAAAATCCGTTAAATATTACAATACTGTTATAAAATTCACTTCTTTTATCTAAAATACTAAGTGTTTAATTACGTGTAACGTGAAAACAGCATTCAAATGTTTAGGTAGCAATGGGATATATTCTTCCCTTGGAAATAATAAAGAAGAATCGAAAACCTTTATACTGCAAAGGTATAAACAAACAACATTTCATAAACGTCTAACGCTATGATAATTTGATAAAACATTCTACACATTTTACCTCAGTAAAGGCTTCCCTATCCCATGATTTATCTACTATACAAAGTTAAATCTGACTGGCCTTGAGTTACGCTCTATGAAAACTACGTTTTCGGTAGGAGGGTTACCGCTAGTATTAGTAGCATTGGTAGGAAGAGAAGCATAATACAAAAGCACAACAAATTAAGACATTTAGTGACAAATTCAAACATAATGATTACTAAAAATTGTGATCATTAGTTTGGTTACTGTGACCAAAATAAAAATTCTAATTTTCAGTTCAAAATAGTCGTGATCACTATCAGTGTCTTCGATCTAAACTGTAGTATACTTAACGGGAGCTTCCACGTGTTTTTGAAGGCACTCAAGTTCCGCAGATTAAGCGGCCTCTCTCAATTTCGACAAGGCTGAAAGTTCAATGCTTCCGGTTTCTGGAGGTAACGCCCGACAGATATGCAACACACCTAAGTCACTAATCCTACCAAGAAAACTGCCGTAGTCTACACTTGCTTATGATACTCTACAATAGCCTACCGTAATTTTACAACTCTAGACTGGCCTCACAGCTCAGTCGGTAGCACACCAGTCTACCGTGCGAGGGTTATCGGGTTCGATTCCCGGCTGGGAACTTGGAAATTTTCTCTAGCCAAGATTACCCATAGTGCGGAAGTATGAATGAGAGTATGAATGTGTGTGTATGTGCGAGTGAGAGAGATAATGCATAGAATGCCCAGAGACTCAAAACACACTGTACACGAATTAACATCATTGCCTATAAAGAATATGTTCCAAGAGGAATGGCCGCCAATATGACCATTGTAGTCAAATGTGAGGTATAAATGGAACAACAAGAATCATTTTAAACTATATGAAGAGGACTTTCAATTGCACGAGAATGTCAACAGCCTTAAACATCTTAAGCGTGTTGTATTGTAATGGAAATATAGATGCATTTTAAAAGCTTTTTATCGCTTCCTTTAAAGATTTTGGATTTAAATACCATGTTTCGTATTTATATGACTTCCAGATACGCTGTTTGTTTAGATTTTTCTTTTCCTGCGGTTAAAAGATTGTATTTTGGGTGAAATCTCTATATCGAACTTTCGAGAGGAATGCAATACTTCTACTTAGTGGTAACAGAGATATCTGAGCTTACGCCTTTTCTGTCCGTCTGTCCCGCTTCCACAGGGATCAAAGTACAGTCCCTGGTTAACGTTTACAGGCTTTATTAATAACTAAAATTTGAATACGACCACAATATACAATTATGTTGTCTTTGTTATACTTTATTGGGCAAATTAATGTTATGTTTGGGATGAATTGGGAAGAGAAGTTTCATAAACAGTTTCGCCCGGTGTTGTTCTAAATGTGTCCGACTGCAGCACCAACACATTGCACTTGTTATAATACACATTAAGTAAATTTCACTCATTTACATTCCTTTAGTTCATAAAACATCACTTAAAGTGTGCGTAAACTGTGAATATTAGAAATAAAATCCCTGCTGATTTCAAATTACCGTCTTTAATATTGCTAGTGCACACTAACAATGGCGCCTGTTATCCCTAAAAATTGCCTATCCATACAGAAAGTTGAGTACATTACATTCAGAACCTAAGTATTACGATAAGGTTTACTGAAAATAAAATACTGCTGTTTGTAACATAATTTCAACTGAAAGTACTATCAAATCACTTAATAAGGAATATAACAAACGTTTTCAAACCTTTCATGAAGAGAAGGAAAACTATTTTCAGTAATAACATAATAGAAGAAGTTATACAGAGTAACCTTCTTGGCTATGATGTATCACATAATTTCGATACACATAATAATTTATGGACCATTTAAAAATAAGAGCCAAAAACAGAAAACCAAATATACACGGTGTTAGGGGTTTGAGTGCACAGACTTTAAAGGAGACTTCTTGACCATTAATCTGAAACTTAACTTTCTCTACTATTTTCCTCTATAGTAATGGTTGCATAAATAAAATATAAAATTGATTGAATAGTTGACTTATCATATATAACCATCCCTTTATCGTTTACTTTTGCAGTTAGCGTAGAGAGGTAAGACTTCAGAAGATGAGTTATTTGTGCATTTTACACTTGTGATTTTAAACTATTGGATTCCAGTCTGTCTATTGGAATAAATTTTTGAACATTTGCTAATTAATCAGACAACTTTGGCATGTGTATAATGTGGAAGATCAGGAATGCTGACAGTAAACACTCCTGCTCATGTCTCGTGGGAGAGAAAACTAACTCTTCCCTCGTTACTTGCAGTAGCTGATAAAAAACACACAGACACGCGACGAAACCACTTTTTGAGCTGTGGCCTAATTTGTACTGTCACTCATCGTAGGTGTGAACGCATGCATTTGGCAGCGTAAGCCGCTTAGTCTTTGTTGCCAGACTGTGCCGCTAATATATTTAGTAATGTTCAATTGTGACCTTTACCTTTCACGATAAACTTGTTATTGAACCTTTTATTTCTCATATTTGAGTGTAGCAGTAAACATAACGGGCTTATATTGCCCAACATGTGATGATAATTATAATATTGTATAAAACCTTATATGTAGCTGTGTAGAATAATTGTTATCCACTCTTTAAAATAATCGCTTTTAAATTGCCTATACTCCTTGTTAACTCGTACCATAACAAAAACCCACACATGTTGAATAAATAATTTTTATAAGAAGTAAGCAATCATATTTTCATTTTCTTACGTGAACCAGAGCACTTGGGGACAAGCCACCCTTAAGAAGGGTCCAGAACAAGGTGAAGTTTTGTAAGGCAACCAATTTCGAAGGCAAAAGTTTCCCCACTAGCTGTCAGTCTCGGCGTTTTCGGCAACTCCACTTCTAGACATGCGCCTTCAAATCCGTGCGTGCCCCAACACAATTTTTACAACCTGCAGGACGGATCTTGTTAAAATATCACTTTGTATGCAGAGAAGACGCGTCAGTCTTGGGAATACGTTCAGAAAACAGCACGTGGCTTTGTGAAGAGACACTTGGCGACATCTTATTGGTGACGTCACGCCTTTCCACGTTCACAATAGCGCCGTCGCTCTATCTTGCGGTAGGTAGGTATATGTTGACTGTTTGTGATGCGGAGATTGCATTCTTGTGATAGGTATTGATCTTAAGGTGGTAGCTCGTGTTTCCATGTACTTAAGCTATCCTAAAGCCCACATAAAGGTGTAGCGGGTATCCTTACTGTTCACACATTGTTTTGTGTTTATTTAAATAGCAAAAGGGTCCCAATAAAACAATTGGAACATTAACATGTATAATTAAAGTAGAAGATATGCAATATTGCTGTACGGAAAAAAGAGGGGAGAAAAAACGGAAAAAACGCACCGTGTTAGGGTTAATTTGATTAATTTAATAACAGTGAATGAGCTGATAAAACAGTGCATAAAATAATATAATTTTATAAGAATAATGTCAACTACAATAAACATCACAATATAATATCAAATTACAAGAACATAGGAAGACATTGCCTGTGATAATTATCAAAATATTTACCAATGAAAAATACCCTTTTTATAGGACGCCTTTGTCTGAATGATTTATAAATGCTTATTTTATTACGTTAATTGCTACATGAGGTGCTAATTACAGAAGTGTGAAAATCATTCAGTCAGACTGAAAAATTCAACACCACGAATTTAAACCACTAATTTTCCGGTTTGTTTGTGGTTGCTCTAACCAACTGAGCACTCGTGCCAGCATGCCAGCAATTCCACAACTGACACTTATACCAGAAACATATTTAAAATTAATTTTGTCATAACATGCAATGAACGTGCCGGCACTCTACCATGGTAGCTCAACTAGCTAGAGCAGCCAGACAGAAACCAGTAGATTCGTGATTCAAATCTCGTCTATGGCACTAAATTGTTCAATTTGATTCTAGCTTTCCAATCTTGTCCTACACACGACTTGTGTGAAAGAACAACTAACTCTGACTGTTTTATCTCATAGTTCGCTAAACTATGAACTTACGTCATTGTGAAGTCACCAATGCGGACTATATAAATACCTTGAAATAGAAATAAATATAGAGGAGTAAAAAGCGAGTAATTACGGCACACATTTTATACTCTCACGTGTGCGTCAGAATTTATAAGTAAAACGAAATATACAAAATAAGAAAAATGAGGAAATAGCCTCGAAAAGCTGAATGGCCTGGCCAATAAAATTTTAAAATGCTCTTGCGTGGTTTATAAGTGGGTGTAATAAAACCCTTTCTAATGACTGCTTCTGTAGGAAACACAATACTGTAATCATTATTTGCATATGATACCACGCTTCATCATCAATATTTTAAAATTGAGCTTCGAAAATAGCTTTCCATTATTAATATGAAATATAAACTTGGGTACACGTGCTTTGGAGGCAACGTTTCAAAAATTCAATACAAAAATATGTGTTATATGTAACTGAAGATGTACGAATAACAACTACAATGGAAGTACAGAAAGATAATTTTAATGCTCTATGTATATGTTGGATAGTAAAAAGTTTTCAAGACTTGCTACAAATTCAAATGTTGCAAAGCACATAAACAGATCTTGGGTCTAATATACTGTGATGATTATGGGCGGCGCCGTGGCCGAGCAGTTAGACCATTCGCCTATCACCAAGGTGGTCCATGTTCGATTCCAGGGACCCGCATGTAGTATTCGTAGTGGACAAAGTGGTGTCTGGGAGGGTTTTCTCCGGTTTCTCCCGCCACTCATTCCACCAATTGCTCCATCATCCCTTCACAATCATCGATTTCGCCTGCATTTTATATCATCCACTTCACTATCATACCTGGTGCTTGGCTGACTACCCGCTTCCAGGTCTTCACTCTGTCTGGTCCATAGGTTCCTGTGCTACCTGACAGGCGTCTGACCCTATGCACTGCCTTGTAAGTCCTAGGAAAAAAAAATACTTTGTTGTTCAACGATGCTGTCAACTGTCAGAAACACATCAGCGTCGCGCTGTGCCGGAATTTCGTCCCGCAGGAGTTCTTTTTCATACCAGTAAATCTACTGACATGGAGCTGTCGTTTTTAAGCCCAGTTAAAAGTCATTGGTCTGGGCCGGATTTGAACCAGTGACCTTGGGATCAGTAGGCCAGCGTCTAACCAACTGGCCCACCCAGACCAACTTTAAGTTCTAAGGGGTGTAAGTCCTACATAAGAGAAGCGTAAACAGATAAATAAGAAGGTCAATGATAAGAAGAGTTTATAGAATTGAGATATTTGGGACATAAGTAATTGAAGTCTAGACATCCAAGTTCCTGTTAGTATACGTGCAAATCATTTTTTGGAAGCTCAAGAACATATTTTGCGATTCCTTGGGAATCATGTTCTCCCGACGTACAGCATAGCTGACGTGTGCTGATAGACTTCACTCAGCTACCTTGTGAGAAATAATCTAAAACATCCAATTTTATTTAAGCCAGGAGTTAATTCCACGTGCTAGGAGGAATCTGGATACTCTGATCTTCAAAGATCTCATGGAGATTTCGTCATCCACTGGCCTAAGAATGAGACTCCGGACGCTAGCAACCTCCGTAAACATGAAACCAACAGCTTCTCTCTCATCACATTTTAACGTAACTTAGAAACTTTACTTATGTGTATCAAGGGAGTCGAAATTCCCTATGTCTACAACGTTAATAGATGACACATCATCTAGGATACTATTTTAGATAGCTGGAATCAAACTCATGATTTTTATCACAATGGCTAGACTTTTATTGAAATATAAGGAGTTCTACATTAAAAAAAGACTGATACGTCTGGTATGTGACACCCTTTTCGTTGAAATAAAGGTTATTCAGCTGCAAATGTGTGATAAAAGTTTCAGTACATTGTTCCAATAACTTTGAAAGTTAATGGAACATATGTGTAGAAAACTATTAGTTCTTCAGAAATTGCAGTTGACAAGATGATTTTGATCTATTTACAATTAAAGTACCTCTTTGAAACTTATACCAAAATGAGCGGAAGACTTGAAATATTTATATGGAAGTAAAATATGAATTTGGGGGGAAAATTCACCATTAAAATTTCCCTATACCTGACTCACATGTCTGTTTTACAAGAGTTACCTTCATCACATTCTCAGCCGCCCTTGAAAAATACCCCCTGAGCTACCATGCTGTATTTCCCTTCCAGTCACACTAGATTCACTCTTTGGTGGAGACCCTAAGTGACCATTTACGGTATACAATTAACATTCCCTCATACCCCGGAATCGTTTGGATGATTCCTTACTTCGAATAACAAAACTGAGCGTAAGGCCGACAGTCAGGTTGGTTAGTCTTACAAAAGTAATTTCACAACAAAGCTTTAAAAGCGATAGGTCAACAAGGACTCTTTAAGATATATCATTTATATGGCCAGTGTTAACGCCATCCCAAATTTGGGAGCGTTGTGTGAGAGACTGTGAAGCCTTCGTGGCGCAGTTGGTAGCGCGTTTGCCTCTGGCGCGGAGGACTCGGGTTCGATCCCCGGTACCAGCATGGGGATTTTTCCCTCGCTGGGAGGTCTGGCACGGGATGCAACCAGCCTTGTTAGGTGCCCGGGGGGACCAACTGAGGACCTATTTGGTGTGAGAAGTAGCGGCCCAAGGTCGCAAAGGCCACATAACTGGCCGGGAGTGCTTGGGACGCTGACCGCGTCCCCCTGCAGTACTGCACCCCACCAATGACGCCTGTAGTGGACAGAGGTGGTGGTTAGGCGGCAAACCTTGGCCCTTCATAAGCTGTTGTGCTAGAGGTTTAGTGAGGGACTGTACTAACGGGTGATGCAAAAGACTCTGAACCGGTTGCGTTGTGTTTTGCCTGCACGCACCCTCGGCGCTCGTTGCCGACTGCCACTGTCACAGAACAACGCGGATACAAACCATGCAAGAGTTTTAAAACTACTTTTAAAGGCTTTACTTGCCAATGCTATTAAAAGAGATGCTAAAACTGGCAACCGTCGTTGTCCGTACCTTTTTGGCACCTCTTTAGGAAACTATCCATCACTCGCCGTAGTTCACATTCAGGCATTTTCCTGGCGGATATTTTCTTTTGATACTTCCAGGATGTGTTGTTGGTTTGTATTTTACACTGTATGTTTTAAGTTACCCCAGAGATAGTAATCGCAGATCACTTGGAAATCTTTCTGCTAATCGCACTTTCACTTGGCGAGCTTACTTACTTAACACATACAAACAATAAATAAATACACGCTGTGCAGGAGATGAGCCATAATACACTTTGTGGATAAGTACAGGACAAAATAATAAAGCATACTGGAAATAACTCAACCACACGATAGTGCGTCAGCTTAATACTGCACTTTCAGAGAAAAAACAAGTCATCCGTGTGACCTTATGTACATGAGCTGCTGTTATTGTGTTTCCGTGTGCGCAGTGGAGAAACACCGCGCAGCGGTTCTTACGTTTTTGGGTCTCTCTGTACCACAACTACCCATTACATAAAGAGCTGTACGTTACACTCATGGCAGGTCTTCTAGAGCTAATACCATCTCAAGTGTGGGAGTGTTCTGTGAGGGACTGTACCACCACGACTACCCATTACATAAAGGGTGGCATGCCCGACGGCCACCGCGGGCCGATCTTCCTCCATTAAGCTGATTTTGATATATTGCCACGTCAGCACATCTCTTATGTGGACCAGCTACATAACTGGGTTTCCCTTTCAGTGATAAATCTCCTTACATTACCTATCGTACATCTTACTCTTCGTCTCGTCTCGTCTCGACCATCTCCTGTGAGTTTCGGCTCTTTCACTGATATCGCAGTTATAGGCATGATACGTAAAATAAATCAAAAACGCAAACTGCGTAAAGTATACAATAGCTGTGACGTCACATGTGGCTATATCGGGTACATATAAACACACACACACACACACACACACACACACACACACACACACACACACACACACACACACACACACACACACCATTTTTTCATGCAAATCCAGACTTAGTTCAACGACAAAAGATTGCAGTATTCCTCCACAAAATAACCTAAATAACCTTTTCAATTCACTCGAATAACTTGACTGTCTAAAGTTAATAAAATTTTTAAAAAGTGTCTTTCCAATTAGTTTTTCTTAAGAACAAAGCGTCTGCAAGAATATAAATAAGAAATAATAAAAAAGAGAACCATCGTTTACTATAGCGATCTATATAACCCACTTTCTTGGCTCATCTACAAACTATTTATAAAAGAAAGTGTTATTGCCATCAAATTTCTGTTGAACTAAGATGATGTTAATCAAAACAACATTCAGATGGCCAAGAGAGGGATCTAAGGTTTAAAAAGTCAGTTGCTGTATACCTACATGTCGTACAAATCCAACAGCAACCAAAGATTGGTGACTTAATATTTCAACAAATTTACTGTTTTAATAATTGTAAGATTCCAAGTAAAACAGCTAAAAGAGCTTTTAATAGGTTAAAACCCAGCGGAGAACAATACATTACTTGGGCGTAAAACTCTTTAGAATGCCTTTCTTCAAAAGGAAAGGTTCTTGGCACGGTGCACAGGAAAGAACCCCAGTTCTCATAAGGAGGCCTCTGAGCAAAATTAAGCGGTCTTTCACACCCAATATAGAGTGCGTTCGTAGACCGACCCAACCACCTCACGGTGGTGTCAGCCCAAGCGAGGACCGGCGTGCGCTCTGCCAGAATTACACGTAAACGACCGGCACGTCAATGAGTACGGAACACTACCGCACTAACTTACGTTGGACTTACTTGCCTTACAGGAGAAGTTGTAATTAATGACCTTAAACATGAACACATTCCCTACATCTCGGAAAGCAATTTTGGTTCACCCCATATTATTCATGAAGTTCACCACAGTACAAAAGCAGGGGTCTGGTGCGCAATGGGTACCTACCCTTAGAATTATCAGCCCCAAGCTTGACGACACAACAGTTGTATTACACGCTTACGTAAATCTTATTTTTTTTCGCAACTATAAGAAATGCTTCAGCAGGATACAGCTACAGCGCATTCTGTTGCGAATTCTATGCATGAATTGGGAGCTGTGTGTGGTGGCAGAATAAATAAATAGTCAAGGATTGTTGAAACCTCGATCTCCTGACCTATCTCCATGCGAGTTTTACTTTTGGGGAACGTTGCACAATAAAGTGTACGCATGAAATCCGTACACGTCACAAGAATTAAAGGACATTGTGAGAGAAATACAGGCAGTCACTCAATATGAACTTTTGCGAGTAAACCAAGAGATATAGGGAATGTACTGAAGGTCATCAATTTCAACATCTGATGTGTTGCAGGTAAGCCTAACATAAGTTAGTACAATAGTTATTGTTCCGTACCCATGACTTGCCGGTCGTTTACGTGTACATCGGGCGGAGAGCGCGCCGATCTTGGCCCGGTCTGGTGCCACCGCGGCGGTTTATAACCATTACTATAATTATAGTTCTTAACTGTTTATGTTTATCTAAAGACAATTATATTAACTTATTTATTTTCAATGATAATTATGTTTTATTTTTTGCTATATATACATATTATTTTTTTCAAAAATTAGCCTCTCATATTAGCCTTTCATATTTTAAATGAGCTTCCCACCCATATAGATTACATCGTCATGTTCTTCAACTAATATAATTTATTTTTCAGCAATTCCCAAATTATAAGTAAATCTTTTACCAAGCTTAACATCTAATAAACTACACTGGATAAAAGATGAAATACAAATGTACATTTTTTTGGTTAATTTACAAAAAATACTGCAGTCTATTGTTCAACTTTAATCCTATGCGTATCTTTACGATGTCGTTTAAGTTTTAGGCAAACATAAGAGTGAACACCTTGGTTGAAGATGGTTTATTTGGAGACCGAGTTACACGATAAAGTTAAATAAAAATGCATGGAGGTGAGAGTAGTGTCCTCTCAGAATGGTGTTGGGGTATCGCCTGACGGGAATTTAAATAATGAGAAAGTTAATGGAAAAGGGAAGAGAAGGGATTAGGCCTTTGTGAGTGGTGGAGATGAAAGGGCGCCCCTTGGGGTTACCCAGCTGAAGAAACAACAACAATAGCTTTGATCTTCAAGATTGCGTCAAATTAATTTCCTGTCTCTCTGACGAACTAGGAATGTATTACTCGATTACTGTTCCTGATTACAGGCGTATCGCAATATTAACAATATCATACTCCAGGACAAGGCTGTCATTTCACATTGCTCGCTCCCTACTGGCCATTTCCTTACTTGCACATTGTTGTGACTTATAAGCTATATTACCCACTCAAACTAATGCAATCAACTCCCTATCATGAACCTGAATTCACCACAGTCGAATTTCTAGACATCAAAAACTATGCACTGATAACTACAGATAAAAATGTCCCAGAACCATCAAATATGATGGAATATTATTTGTGTATAGTGTGTAATCTAAGTGATTGTGGCACGAGTATATTTTTAGTGCGTGAGCAAAGCGAACGCTCCAATTTTTACGAGTGTTACCATGAAAATATTACACACGAGTTACATACAACAATATATGCAATTCTAGCATTAAACACGTGAAAATAGCTAATAAAATTGCTAAATGTAAAATTATAATGTGACAGAGATCAGAGATGTATGACGTAATATGCTTGCTAAGCAGATGTTAACACCTATAGAGGGAAATGGAAGATAATGATAAAACTATTGAAAATATGGATTATATTCCGCTGGAGTTTTAACCAAGAGTGCTGAGAGAACAAAAAATGTTTACGAAAAAGAATAGGTACCAAAACTGTTGTGGATAGAGATACGAAAAATGCGTTCGTTTGAGAGTGAAAATTTCAGGTTTTCTTACAGGTTCTGGAGAAAATTATGTTGTGGTGGCGATAACGTCATTGCTGCTTGCCATGGTAACTACGTCGTTCATTTTCTGGCACTAGCTCCAGAAATAGGGCAATTTTGCGCCAGTTATGCCGTCATAATAAGCAGCTTTAATGCTTGGATAGCATAGAAATACTTTACTCGTGCTGCTATTGAAAAAAAAAGATTACTATAGGCGCTTATCCTTCTATGTTCTACTTGTTAATGGAGATAAACTTTCATTATGTAGTTCGTTGTAGCTATGAGAAGGCTGCAATTGACACAAACAATGGCCAAATCTTTAAAAAGCGGGACGCTAAGATAGCTTTGAATTTTATCCTCTCTGCACCACCATCAGAAAGAAGATTAGCGAGTTGATTTCTGAAAAGAGTATTAGTATCAGAAAATTTAAACTAATAACAGAAAATATCTCGGAACAAATATAGACAAAATAGATTTCACCAATCACGTGTGCACTAAGAACGATAATAATTATTCAGCGCGCTAATGTGTTGAATAAAATGTTGATTTAATTCATCTACTTTTAAATATGTTTTATTATGGGTTCGTGGTTTGGGATACAAAAATAGAGTTGTTTTCGGCAGTTCAGTGATATGGTAATGTACCAGATATAAAGAAGAATATTTATGTAGCAGTCAATTCGAGATGAGGCATTGGAAGACGCATATAACTTTCTGTAATTAAGCACAGAGGGTTTTACGGACGCGACATCTTGGATGACAGATGATTCCACTATTTTCTTCTTGGGCTCACGGAATAGCTTCAGCGATCCTAACTTTTTTACCTGTTAAACATAGAGTTATCAGAGCAAGACCATGAGAGTGTTGTACTCATAGAGTAACAGTTTCTCAGGCCTGTGCTAGGGCTTTTCGTACACAGTAAGGTTTATTTCGCGAGCAATTACGACAGTTAAGTCCGACTCATAAGTCATTCTAATATTAGCTAACTATATCTTATATTTGCTTCAGTTCGGAGGTTCGTGGTCGGATACAAAGCTGATTAGCCCTTAGCCTTAGAATCATAACTGTCATTTATTATTTTGACAGTCTTTGAGCTTAACTTTCCTTGAGGATAGCACAAGGTTAATAACACGAGTTGCTGCCAAAAAGTGATACAAAAGGTTGTGCTATCTAGAGGGCGGATAAGTATGCAAAGTTTAGTGCAAATGGGTGTTAGGTACTCTCTTGCAGGTACACAGCTGTAGGCATGTTCTGATTCCCGTACAAATAAGACGGCTGCGCGGTACCGATTACATCATTCATTCTCCGAGTCCAAATAGTCTGTACCGCGCGTGACTGCACGCGGCACCGCGTTCTAGTGATGCCAAATGAAAACATTGATTACCACGGGCACCACTTTCCCAAGACTCTGTTGTGCGGCACTGAATATTACGGAAATTATTGCTCTGCGATGAAGCGAAGAAAGGAATTGGAAACGTTGGAAATGTGGATGTGGAGAATGAAGTAAATGAAATGGAAAAACAAAATTAAACATAAAATATTTAGAGATGGTGGCCAAACAAAGAATGACACTACCTATTGAAATTGATTCGGAAGAGGAAATGAAGTCAGATGGGTCACTGAATGAGCATAGATCATGTAAGGAATGGAATGAAGAATAAACTACCATATAATAGACAATATTAAGAAAAATTGTACCTTGTAGAAATTGGAAGACAAAGGGGAAGCTGAAGAAGAGAAGGAAGAAAGAGAGATGGGTTTGAATTGGAAAGTTAATTGATAGGTATTCTTAAAATCAGGGATAGCTTCATATTCCCACTTCCGGGCCTTTTGCTTTACATTCTTTAATACCGATCAAAAAACAGTTTTTCCTTTTAACACATTTGCACCACGATGAGGTAAACAGTCAAAGTAGCAAAGGTAAATCCCGACGAACCATAACCGATTTTTGTTTTGTTTTTTAAAAATTGGGAGGGAGCACGTAGATTATATCATAAACCACTACTCCTGAATATTGACGAATCGTTTTTCGTTCTAATTTCACCTGGTCATTTCGAGACCTTTATAAATAGATATTTGTCTCAGTTTAGGAAATAAGTTTTGCAGTGTTAATTTTAATAATCGTCCTCTGATCTATTGTGATAATGTTACAAGAATTTCTACATATGTAGTGTAAGAACTACGAAAATGCTTTAAAAAGTTCTGTAAATCCTTGTTATTGAAAAGAAAAATCAAGTTTCGAGCTGGGTTTTATAGAAAATTAGATATAACCTCAAAAGCAGGAACTGTTTTGTATATTCAAGTAACAATCTTTAATTATCTTGTCACAAACTTCTATATATAGAGACAAAATTAATTTGTAAAATATATTGCTCTTTTCAGAACTGTATTATATTTGTAATTCGCTGCTACAATCTCCATGCATCTAGATTAGGTTTACCACAGTGTCGCAGTGCAGCTGAAAACAAAAGCGTATCTTCAGGAACAAACAAAGTGAATGTCGCCTGCCGTACCAACAGGTATTTTGTCGCCCTGCACATCGACACGACAGTAATTAACACCTCGGCTGTAGCTCTTTTTCCAGCCGCCAGGGTCGCCTCGCGCACATCTCCATCACCGACTCCGCAGTATTTTTCAATTTGAGTCGCGGACCGGAACTGTAGGGGGGTTGTAGCGGGGCGGGGGTAAGACTAATGAATTTAAATGAAGACGAAAACTTGCGGCATTGCGACCGCACATTACGTCTTCCTCCTTTTCTTTTCGTCTCCCCCCCCCCCCCCCCCCCAGGGGCTGTTCGAAGCAATTTCCTCACGAGGTGCCGCATTTTTTACATATAGAGTGGATAATAACTCAAGTGTCTCCATGGCGAAAAGGTGCACATTTGGCGAATTTTATGGTGGCGCCACCAGCATTCTTGTGTAAAATTTATTTCTTTTAATTTTCTAAGAGAAAAATGTAATTTTATTACACGTATTTGGCCTTCGAAGTACAAAACAGCCAGTTTGGATATATTACTTTGACCAATTTGCCTTTAAAATGAGTATAGTTCTTTCCCAAAATTCATGCATGTTCAAAGTGTAAAGGTTTTCCACATAAAAGAGTTTCGGGCATATTAAGATATAGCGTTTTATTGCACTAGGGGCCTGGAAGAATGATGAGAAAAATATCTACGGCATTGAAAAAGGGCCGATACGCATGTTGGGCATTGCTGCTGTGCAAGAAATAGTGATCAAGCAGATTTATACACATAGGCCACACAAATGCGAAAGCACTGAAGGAAATGACGCGGAAAATGAATAAAATTCTGTTTAGGGATGTTTATGTCTGCCCGTTATTTTATTTGTATAGATTTTTTCATGTGATGCAAAGTAACCTCACTTCTATAGTTTTAAAGACAGTTGCGTATACTAAATTTAACCTCGAATATGCGTGTTTAACAACAGCATCGTTACAAAAATTCAATGTCTATTAATGAGTAATTTAGAGTTTATAAATATTCTAATTAGTGATTTATTGTAGTTGTTATCAGCAGTACAGCTCATTAGGGCCAGGGCCTACCGCCCGACCGCTGCGTCCCCCACTTCTGCCCACCATAGGCGTCATGCGTGGAGTGCAGTATTGGAGGTGGGACGTAGTGACCTATCCGGTCACACCCGGTCGGTTATGCGGTCTTCTTGGCCAACTTGGTAGCCACCGCGCTAGTGAGACGACCTCTTATGAACAGCAATCAAATCAAACTGTTTTATAATTTTATGCTTCTTTCACATTAACCATCTGCAGAAATAACATTCAACTTTTCAATTTTAGCATAATACACTTTGATTTGCAGTACATCAGACGACTTCGGTAATATTATAGTCTTAATTATTTTAAAAGTTATACAAAGACGAAAGTAACTGTCTTATATAAGTATAAATTGGACATATATATGGTCAGTAGTATTTAATGACACTTCTGTCAACTGATCAGTTTTCATTTCGCTAACCCTTGAAGTTATTTGAAGGTAATCGTATCTACAAACACGAATGAAAAGAAATTATAGTATAATTTAGTTTGTGGACAGTTATTTCTACAGCAGAAAATGTTTTTGAACTGGTCATTGTTATATAAATATTTTGACATACACGATAAGACATTACCTAATAGGTATTCTTGTTATCCAGAGAGGCCAATGGATAGTCATTTTCACATTGGGATTTAAAATAGGACTTGAAAATAAGGTTCGCCGATTAAAATCTGTGCCAAGTTTTGTCAGTCATTTCTAAAATACTTCTTGATAACAATATTGGGCAATATTAGACATTCATGCAATATTCGCCAAAATAATTATCCAGTTTCGAAAGATTCTAAACCTTCTCATTTGCCCTTTTCCATTAGAAGTCATTAAAAGTGTCAAAAATGTACTGGAATAGTTCATATCCAAAGAAATAGAGTTGAAACTGCATGCGATTAATATAAATAGTGCCCTCAATATCAGTTTAACATGTTTTGGAATATTTAATGGACCACTAGAAGAACAGGCTTTTCGAAGGTTAAAGAATTTTTGAAATCGGTTTGGTGCATTCAGGGTGTATTATACATACGCCTTCATATTATTATAACTATTGCACGGTAGCATAGTGATTCAGAGCATAGTGTTCTGGTTTTGCGCCAGTTGCTCACGTGGTTTGCAGATTGCGTATGTGGGTGTAGATTTTTCGACCCATACATTCAGTGTCCTCTCAGCTTGTATTGAATTTGAGGAGCTACGATAGGTATATATCTTTAGGGCTGGGAAAACAACATTCCTGTTGCGGAAAGCATCGTCTCCTCGTATCGGCTGGATGAGATATTTGCGTGAGATTTGTATTTTGGTTTGTTTGGGCACAAACCCGTTTGGGGCTCGTCAGGGTTGTCGTGCCACATACTCGTATTATCTTCCTCTTTCTTTAAGGTTTGGGTTTCACCCGTTCCGATCCCACATCCGCTCTTTCCAAAGTTTCATTGGTTTTCCAATGGATCTGTACCCGCTAGATCTACAATTTAAAGCTTGTTTAAGGTATTCGTCTATTGTGCATTTGTGAGAGTTGGTCTATCCATTCTTCCTTGTAATCTTCGATTAGCTGACATAACGCTATAGCTTTTAACCTCCTCTCTTGTTACTTAATTGCGGATATGTTGTTATTTCGCACATCCCTTCACTGTTGGTAAAAATCTCATTTCTGTTGCTTGAATTTTACTTTTATGTTTTGCTTTGAGTGTCCATGTCTCGATTCAATACAATATTACCGGTAGAGCCATCACTAAATAAAATCTCAATTTTGGTTTCTTTTCATCTGTATTTTAATATCCTATGTATTGTTTCACAAATTGCTTAAAATTGTAGCTTTCTGTCTATATCGTTATCTTCCTCACGTGTCACATCACAGCCTAAGTACCGGAAGTGCTTTCTTCTACTGCCGTGTCATCCATCACAATTATTGTTCTTTTTTGGTATTTATGTACCTTTAAAAGCGATTGTCTTTGTTTTCGTTTTGGAAATTAGCATATTATAGCTTTTATAAATGTTGTTAAGTTGATATACAAGACGCATTTGTAGTCTATCCTTATTGTCAAGAACTAGAACTACTTCATCCGCAAATGCGAAATGAATTAAGGTTCCAATCTGTCCTATTACCAATTCCTTATACATATTATCGTATAGATATCGCGAAAGATACCTTTGGGTGAGGAAGTCGGACAAAGGGAAAGAAGCCTTGCTAGTTCCAAGCTGCTTATCGCCATGAACAATTGAACGCTCAAGAAGCACGTATAGCTGCTCACCATTTATGTAGCCAGAAGTAGAATTTCACAATAATTTCTAACACCCTATATTGCAACAAAATTTTTAAAAAAATCTCAACTATAGGCTTTATGAATACGCCAAGAATAAGGTTATCGAAACAAAATAAAAACAGACAAACAATAGAAGAGCTAGAGCAAAAATGAGAGGTACACAAGCCACTACAACAACAGCAGCGATGGTGGTTAAAATCCTTTCAATACAGCTAGTCGTTCAAAACTTCTGAAGAGATTTCGCAAAGGGTCTAAAGTTATGACTACAATTTTAAGAGTAATACAATTATTTCTGAAGCGCTGTGTTTTAATTGCACTCTCCATCTCTGTTTCTCTACTAAAATACCAAAATATTGCTGTAGACGTAATTTCAGACACCAGTAAAACTCGACGCCAGCTCCTTGTACCTGCACATCAAGTTGTTATCAGTGCCAGGGCTAATGCAAGTTAATTTGGGCCCGCACTACTCTAACAAACTTTGACTCATATCACACAAGGTACAGATTAATACAGAGAAGGAAACTTGGAGTTTCTGGGCACCCTGTTTGTGTCTGGGAGTCTAATTATCTTCCTCTTGGTACCCCCATACAATATGCATCCTAATTCAGCTCTTGAGATTCCTGATACATACACACCCGTCCGAACCTCCTCGTTACTCGCCAAAATGAATTTTTACACAATTAAAACTCCGAGTTGTTCAAGAGCACTGAATTTTTCACAACATTCTCGCCCAAAATGTTCCCCACGGATAGAATTGAGCTTTGCTTTCTCCCGGCACGAAACTTCGAGACGAGATTAAAACTTGAACAGTCTTAATAACCCATCCGTACTCCTTGGCAGTGTTTCGGGTTTATAGTGAGGAGCTATTTTCTTTATTATCCTTCCTTATTTGTCTTTATAATTTCATACCGTTTTCCCGTTAGAAACAGCTCGAGCAAAAGAGAGCTGTTTGGAAAATCGAGTTTACAAAACTTTTCCAACAAGCATACGTACTTAGTCTGCAGCTAAGACATTTATTTATTCCGTTCTTTCTAGCACTGAATGACAAGTTTCTAATTTCCACATGCTGCATTCCCACATGCTTTATTGGGACTCTCTTACCCCATTTCAGTTTAAATAAACGGAAATAATATTGGAGAGAATCGAATCAAGTCGTATTCATTTATTCAGAAAGAAGACTTTTTAGTTTCCCAAACAGATAAAGCGTAACAAATGACAAATAGTTATTTGAAAAAACATCTGGTGTGCTCCACTCACATGACTTTCTCTACTCTTGTACAAACTATTCTTACGTACTCCTATTTCGCTATCTTTATCTTAGTCGAGATAAACATTTATAGAAATTTTATTATTGCTAATGTCCTTGTAGGTGGATGGGGAATCTGGGATTATAGAGGTAGTGAAATCTTTTAAAGCTGGTCGTTATATGAAGACTGTGAAATTCCGTTCAGCCAAGAGATACAAAATTGAACAAAGGCCTTCCAATTGAGAAAAGGAAGCCATCTACCAATCATGCATTCCTCACCTTAGTGAGAGGTATAATGTATGGGAGGTAAAAGGACTACTCTTTGGTGCCCGCGGAACATGTTTTAAATTCACAAGTACCTGCCTCAAAGCACTGGGTGTGCAATGGTCCGAAATTGTAAATATATGTTTACATGTCCTAAAAGACCCTTTCTATATTTTAAATAATCACTCATATTCAATGTGTTAACTGTTATCTTCTTGTTATAATCATTTAATGTTTCTTTAGATATTTTGAATCTTAATTTTAATCATTTTTTTTTCTTAAAATTTGGCTTTGTCATATATCTTTGTATTCTGGATCTTTATGGTCACCTGCAATGCCAGGCAGATGTCACAAGTTTTGTTTGTGAAATATATATATTGCAAAACTCACATAAAGAACAAGGAATATATGCAGAATAGTTCACTCCATGTCACATCCGGACATGACTTGTGTATTTTAACGAGATCTACATGTTTTATATAGTAAGATTTGGTCTATCTCTTACAGTTTAACAGTTACTCAAGTCATCAAGAATAAAAAGGACAACATAAGCTATAGGCAGAGAATAAAAAATATACATTTCATTTGCCATAAAAGTATCTTAAAGATATGACACTTTAATAAAAACCGTTAGAGCCATTTTTGAAAAAAGTCAAAATTTTGAAACATTTTCCATATAATGGGCAGTTTACCCTAAAGGAATTTTCTTCAAAATGTGCATGTCTCTTATACTTAAATACCAAATTTGCTTTTTAACCGACTTTTTGTTTTTGAGTTGAGTATTCAGAGACAAACAGACAGACACACACACATATGCGAATCTTGTTCTAAAAATAGTTTATTGGGATTCAGGGGGGCCTTGGAACATATATTTCCGGTGGCATCGAAAGTTTGGATCGAATACAATACTTCTACTATTCACTATATCTATGTAGTAGAGAAATTAACAAGTTGAACACTAAAAAAGGAATTATACTTTAAGAGACTTTAAGAGACGTTGATATGAATACCCCAACAGTAAAGTATGAAGTTAATTTGAATATAGATGATTTTGCAGGAACTTGATTGAACCTTTGAGAGCAAAATCTCCAATATTGTACATTAAATTGATTCTCAGATGAAACTTTTTGCAAAAATTAGCGAAAATTAATTCCTCTTCTCTGAGCCATTAGTCCAATAACTTCCATAGACGTAAATTGTTTTTCACAAGGCAATATGGAATGGTAGATTGATAGATCCGCACTTCTCAGCTGACTATTGTTCCTTCTGCCCTGCTGGATCGATTATTTATATAATACATATATCCAGATTATAAGCGTGGTAGGCCAGGACGAGAGGAATCAACTTGAGCGAGTACGTGCGCCTCTTAGAACACTCTGTAGCCTTTTACCTTTAAAGCTTCTGTAACAGAGAATTTAATTTTATGATATCGACAGTTTCTCAGAATCTCGCCGAAAGGACAGGCACCCAAGACGTGACCAAGTGTTTCTATCTCAGGAACCTTACTAATATAACACAGAGCAGACGTTGACAGTCATTTTAATGTTGTTTTCCAAACATTGCTGGTGAGCTGGTCAGGCTATCGAATCTATTTATCAGTTGAAGTGTACTGCTTAAAAAGTACAACCCCTTTACGTATTTGTGGAAGATTACACCAGGATTCAAATACAGGCTCTGTATGTCTGAGAGCAAGGCTAGTGTCATTTGTATAGTCCGTCATGTGATCCTTCATCCTACAAACTCATAAAATGTAAAATTGCATTTTGTGTGGATTTAAATAAATGATGAGCAACTCGGAACGTGTTCTGCTCCCCACGGCCATTAATTTCAGAGGAATCTGAGTCGAACCTTTGCACTTCAAACATATATTTAAGTGTTCCGGGAAGTGAAAAACCCTAAAATATTTGTGGTGATATATTCATTATTTATGAATGCACATATAATTACTGTTACAGGAATTTATGCATCCAAAAGTGTGTAAAATGGAAGGAACTTTACAATGAGTAGCTCCATAATATGTTTAATTTTTCAACTTTTTTTCAGTCTAAAATTATACAATTTTATATATTGCCAGAAAATATTAAACATCTGGCCCTCGTTGTTTTCTCACTCTACAGTAACTTGGTGATAACAACATACAAGAAATCACGAGGATTCCTGATGCTGAGCTTAGGCAAATGAGCAAAAAATGTTCGGGAGGTAGTAGGATATCATGGCCTTTCCCGTTATGTTGATATTGCAGGCAAATGAATGATCCCGTATTCACATCTACCAACTTACCCTATATTACGTACTTTTAAGGCCTAGGCCGCTAGCATTTTCACATCCTTAAACTTAACAATAGTTTGATTAACACTGATATAAACTATAATTATTCCTATTTGTTGACTTTTACCATCTTAATTATTGTTCTCTTATTTATATTGAATACGTTATAATTTAAAGGGGTAAAGTACCGGAATCAGTTCAACTTTCGTTGTAATGGCGATCGAAGATATTATGCACAGAGCCGCTGAATGTTAACACACATTCCCAGAGATAAACAGAGTAGGCCGTGTTCAAATCAATAATTACACATAGCAATACGTACAGCTAATTTGAACGGTTGTGTTGATTCTGAAATCGAAGAAAATTGGAAAATTGGCTGCACTTGTCTCACACCTGAAAAATCTAAATAGAGACGCGAAAGATGCTATACGTAGTTAATATATGCTAATTAAGCTCAACCATCAAGACACCATGGAAAGATGAATGTTATGTTTGAAGGTTAGTATTTCATATTTCATTTATACACTGCATTAAATTAGTAATTATCTCCCAAAAATTGTATGCTAATCCTCGGAAACTGAACGGACTCGACTGCGTCTTGCCTTTTCAAACTTTACCTCACTTAACATCCTTATATGGCAATATACTATTACGAGATGTGCTGCCTGTTTGAGAGCAGACGGTCAACATTTCCAGCATGTATTGCTTAGTGCGCCTCTAATGCCACAATTTTCCCGGCGACTCGCGATTCTCTCGCACAATGGAGACAGCCCAACTAACGGCCCTGTAGACTGCAGTGTGCGTGGTGTTCTACGTTGTGAAACCTTAACTTATGCCCACACGTACTCTAACGTGTTATTGAGAGCTCGTGGATATATTAAGTTATAAATATTATGTTGGAAATCTTTGTGTAATCGAAGTACACACTGTTGTACTAATGTTTATGGCTCTGAGGGTTTTGAGCTTGCACAATGTTAGCCCTCATGGTTAAGAATGAGCAAGAAATTAGCACTGGAGTACTTTCACATAATAGGGGCCTGTGTTTCCACACTGCCTGTAGCTTGCGCTTTGGATAAGGCTAGAACATAAACGACGGCTGACTCACCTGGAATGACAGCACCAGTGTATTATTTTAATGAAAGTCACTCTATTGGCCTCCCTTAATGAAACACTTAAATTTAATGTGCTGAACTTTATAGTTGGTTATGTTCTTGATCGACGTGGTATAAAAAGCTATCGTCAGCGGATGAAACTGCCTATGTTTATTGCAGGCATTAAATTCCATGGTAGTGGTGCATATTCCAGGAAGTGGCTTGGTAAAAAGTGCAATGTTTTCGCGCAGTGTAGCGAGCTTATCTGGGTTTGCAGTCCACTGAGTATATATGCGGAATGAGGGAGAGACGGCTATGGGCGAGTTATAAGCTGAACAACGCTCCAGATGAAACGTAATTTAAAAAAGACAGCAGCAGCACAGCTACCCTGGAGTTATTTAATGTGTCCCAGACGACAAAAGATACAGCCTGACGGGGAAGATCCAAAACACGCCGCCATGAATATCATAGTCACTGTGTACCGCACAGCCCACCCTTACCAACTTTAATCTTGTATTTAAAGGGGACACAAACTGAATAGGCTGCTTCTTGTGTTAACGCCATTATCACAAATTGGAGGGCAACTATATCCGTCAGAGCCACTTTAAGGAACCATGAGAAATGAAACACTACATCAGCATTTCTTTAAAACCGATTAGTATTTTCCTGCTCATAATTTAATTTTTACTTTTTCTACTATGTATTTACAGTAAAAGGAGAAGAGTTGTACAATTTAATCGAAAAATTGGATACTGACATAGTTTTGGGGATCTCTATATCCAAAAATCGGATGTGTTGCATCACATGACTTTCTCTACTGTTGTACTAACCATTCTTACAAACTCTTATTCCTATAACTTCTTCGTGTTAGTTGAGATAAACATTTGCAGAAATTATCTTATTGTTTATTTGCTTATAGGTGCAAGGGGAATATAAAAATACAGTAGGCTTTGAGAGCCAGTCAAATGTTTTAAAGCTTTGAGATTCCGTTCAAGTAGCGGCGTCAGGGCGGGTTTTCTCCGTGTTCCCGGTTTCCCCCGCCACTCATTCCAACAATTGCTCCATTATCACTTTTCCAATAATCAATTTAGCCTGCATTTCATGCCATCCTCTTCCTCACTCTCATACCTGCTGCTTGGCTAACCACCCGCTTCCAGGTCTTCATTCCATAGGTTCGTCTGCTCCCCTCTGACCTTAGACACTGGTTTACAAGTCCTACATAAGGGGAGGGTAATCCGGGAAAGAAGAAGAAGAGAAAGAGATTCCGTTCTCTTTGCACGATTAATAAAAGATGAATAACAATGTTCCATTTGACAGAGGTGTAAGTTCTCCAGAACTGACACAAGTAACAAGGCATGTCTCCAAAATGGTCCACTCTACAAAAAATTTATTTCGACATATAGGTATTGTGTAGTTTAGCAAGATTTACATATTTTGTAGAGTATGATTTTGTCTATCTCTAACGGTTTACTAGTTATGCAAAAGTAGTCCAGAGTAAATACGACCACAGGGGCTATAGCCAGAAAATTTTATAAATACATTTCATTTGTCATAAACATATCTCAAACATATGGCAACTTAGTCAAAATCGTTAGAGCCATTTTAAAAAAATTCAAAATTTTCCATGTAGAGGGTTGTTTAGGGTGATGCAATTTTCTTCAAAATCTTCGTGTTGCATCCTTGAAAGACATTAAACCTAAATACCTACACACATACACACGCGCGGACCTTCTTCTAAAAATTCAGATTCAGGGGGCCTCAAAATATATATTTCCGGTGAAATCTTCACATCGAATTTTTGGGTGGAATCAATACTTCCTCTACTTTACCTATTAAACGTAGTAGAGAAAGTAGAAAGCAGTGTGCGGGGTAAAGGTACTCCTTCGGCCAAAGGTTAACCAGTGATTCTACATGATGAGCATAACAAATATGTCCAATACAATCAGAACCATTTCACCGCAAAAAAATGTGTGTCAGATGTTTGGAGCCATCTAGTTTCTTGACAAACGGATATAAATGATTTATTATTGCACTGTCTCGCAAGCATTGTGTTAACAATGCTGTAATGCAATGCAATTCGACCTTAATTCGAATGAATTTAGTAGTAATTTAATATTAACGTGACGTTGCCAAATCTCTATTAGAAATTAAACCTTGCATGAATATTTGAGAATATGGACTAACCCCTGAAGTCCTCTTGCATCTGAATGACTTGTATTATAAACGGTGAACCGTAAGAGATGACAAAAGTCTTACCGCACAAGAACTGTATATCCCGTTAAAGTACTCATTTTATGCCAAATACTAAAAGGTATTGAGCGTCAACAAATTCCGAGATATTGATTATTTATTTGAAACTTTAAATTTTCAAAGGTTAAGTCATTATTTATTTCATTCTCGTGGTCATGCTAGGAATATGCAGGCGGCGCCGTGGCCGAGCGGTTAGCGCGCTCGCCTACCACCTAGGCGGCCCGGGTTCGATCCCAGGGACCCGCATGTGGTATTCGTGGTGGACGAAGCGGCGTCAGGGCGGGTTTTCTCCGGGTACTCCGGTTTCCCCCGCCATCTCATTCCACCGGTGCTCCATCTTCATGTACCATCAGTGTCACCGCCTGCGGTGCCGTAGTAGTAAAAGCGGGCGTTAAACACTACAACAACAACTAGGAATATGCAGTTTCAAAGCCATTACCAACATCGCAAAAGCAATAGTTTCTTAAACTCTGACTTGGTTTAGACAACTGTATCCTTCTTATACAACAAAAATATGAAATTTTCATTGGAAGTTGATCTAGATTAATAAGAAGTAGATAGAAAAATAAACATTCCTAAAAGCAGTTTTAGAAGAGTGAGGAGAGAAAATCGTGTGAATGTAACATATAAAATTGTTGTAGTATGTACCAATGCTGCTATATCTCCCCTATTTCCTAAAAGGTACATTTCCTGAACTATGGTAAAAAATGTACCAAATTAAAGTTGCAGGAGGTGGAAATATGCAATACGCGATTCCAAGGATGGTTGTAAAGTGTAGGTTTCGTTGCAAAGGGGGAACACAGGTCTTGCTTGATGCGGCAACACTGCAGCCCAACTTTCTACTTTTAAATCTCGCTCAGAACACGGCGCTCTCCCTAGAATGCAGATATTGTTTTGTTTCGCTTCAGCGCGAGGCATAACAAAAAACGTGACGTATTCAGTCAACGGCTGTCCTGTCAGACGCAGCGCACATACAACAGTCGCTTGTTTTCTTTTATTGCACCTACTTGCGAGGCAAATCTACCCTGATCTTCCTCTGTCACTCGGAAACTCTGGTAGATTAACGTGACTTTTTCTCTGACAACGTACAACAACTTTAATAACTTAAACTTTATACGAGTTTTCATTTGCTGCGTGATAAATTTTGAGCCACACATGGGACATACGTAAAGGAAATTAAAAATATATTTTCACGTCGACAGTTGAGGGGGAAAAACAAGAAGTAATTTAGTATCTTTTCTCTCACAGTGGCACCTAAATATCTGAACACCAAAGTTCGAATAGTAAAGTTAGATTATGGAGGTTACTAGCGAAAAACAAAAACTTCTCTATTCCGCCTTCTGCTTATAGATGTCATCAAGGTAAGCATTAACGTCAAATCGAGTATTTAATACTTGATGTCATTCTTATGCAAATAGCACTTTTCTTTCTTAAACCGAGTACGAATATGCCATATTTTAGACTGCATACATTCATACTTTCGAAATATACGTATACCTCTTTAATTTTCTGGTTTAAATTTCTTCCTACACTTCTACTTTCAAAAATGGTGTTGAGTGAAAATTCAATAGATGGTAGATTTCAGGCTAAGTATGTGTATTAACTGAACATGTTTTGACATGAACATAAAATTAATTCATTTTTAACCATATATTCCCCAAAAGCGAAATATACTACGCTTCCCAATGCCCAAAACGACAAAAAGCAAAATATTACTTTTCTGAAATTTCACTTGTCTCCTTCAGCACACGTTTCATGACATCGAGCGAGATGGTTCCCCAGTACTGTCTGCAACTTGCATTCCGGAGGTCCTAGGTTCAATAACCGTGGGCAAACTTCCTGACCCATGGGTTTCTTATGGGTGTTTCCCGGGTCCACAGGCAAAGACTGTGAAGGATACTTACATCCCCCGAATTTTCCATCCCTCCACCCCATTTATCCGGATTCCTCCGCACTGTAACTGCTGTTCTCGGCGCATGGGTGGCGTTGTGGTCGTCTGCTCTGCTGGGGCAGGCCAATGTCGAAGCCTGTGCAGCCTGGTGGTTTTATCGCGAATCCTAGAGCCGGGATGAAGAATCTCCAGATCACATTAAGCGCCAACATGCTGCCTCACGCCCATTTCCAATACATAACATAGGGCGCTTCCATCTTATCTCTTCCTCTCAGGGGCCTGTCATACAATACTCTGTGTGTAAGTTCAGTGTGGAATCCCCTCCGCTTCTAATCCAATCTAATCCCATCTTTTCTCACGTTAACTTGAGAGTGTTCTTTTTTTTGCGTGTTATATTGCTGTTGCAAACAACCAAAAGAAAGCGACAAAGTAAGTGTAGAAAATTTCAAGCGATTGGAGGGGTTATAATTATAACCAAAGTTCAAACGAGTAAAGTGAGTGTGGAAACGGACCAGCGAGTATACAAAATTCGAAAGTAAATTCGTGAAATATCATGAGTAGCAATGCCTCTAAAAGATTGCTTGAAGAAAAATAGAATTACTGAATTTTAAGTCTGTTAATTACTGTTCATATTATCATAAGTGTGATAAACGCAAATCGAACCAGATAAATTTAAAACTCACACATATTACATCACTTTTTCTAGGCAGTCATTTATTTTATTTAGTTCTACGAACTTTTCTCACGAAAGATAATTTGTCTATCTACTTCGTTAATCACTTAATTTCATTTCTTTCGTTGTAGAAACAAGGGAGACAGGGAAAACAGAATCAAGTGAGATGTTTAAAAGTAAATTGCTATCTTATGATGGCGTTAAAATTCCATATCTTGCGTGACATCGTGACTAAATAGTGACAGCGTTTAGAATGATTATTGAAAACTTAAAATAAATAATATGAGATATTTCAGTGTGATCAGATGTCAAAAGAAAGTTAAATTTTAATCTGTCATTCATGGCTTAGCAGGTATACAATAATATATACAATTCCTTCTAATAAAGAGGATTTCACAAGATAATCACAAATACCTTAAGATATACTTTCAATTTGTCATATAAATATTGTGACAAAACGACAAAATCAAGTCCAGTTACTTTTCTATCACTTTATTGTCTTCTAAAATGTTATCACAAGTGTAATTCAATCTTCTCGTCGTTAAAACAGCCTACTAGTCTTTCCTGCTATCACAACTGCAACTTTTACTTTTCATATGCTTGATCCACCCTTTTCAGCGTTTTTCTTCGCTTTGTCTGTCCCTCATGCACTAACTACGACGTTACAATCACTCGATGCTCGTTGACTCTTCTTATGACGCCCTGAGGCACGCACAGCTGTCTCACACTCACTAACATACTACTGACTCGTGTCTGTAACTGTAAACTCTGTTTCTACTGCTTATGTAGAGGTATGACGTTCTACGGGCCTTTCGCGAACTCCTTCAAACACATCGGCTGTGACGTAACTAATTCTTTCTCGAAGGTAATGGAAAAAGTCCCTTTTGTGTAACCGCTTCTATTGTTGTTAGTCACGTACACACAACAGTCGAGCATTAGTGGTGTGGAGAAGCTTAAGCATACGCCATTTGCTACGCGCCGCACCTAGTATGCAGTGTGAAGCAGCTTGGCGTCGTTCGTCCTTTGTTGTGCGCCGAGCCCAGTGTCACAATATATAAAATATATAGTATTTCATTCAAAATCATAACACGTTTAGGAAAATAAAAATATCGAAAACTTTTGCATGTAAAGGGTAGTTTAGGATGAGTAATCGTCTTGAAAATCAACGTGTGGCATATTCACAAGATACTAAATTTGTTTCTGACATTTAGTTTTCAGTTATGATGTTTACAGACACACGCATACACACACAAACACACAGACAGGCATGCAAACACAGATGAACCTTGTGAAAATGCTTTTATTGGACTCAGGGGGTCTCAAAACATGTATTTTCGGTGCTATCTCACTGTCAAATTAAAGGGCGGTATTCCAAGTTTCCTCCACCTACTAGGAAGAAAGCAAACATAGTTATTAGTTGCATATTTTGGAACTTTCCTCAGCAAATTGCCATTTTATGTGCAAAATGCGACAAAATATAAAACAATCTGCAGTGCGGTAAAGTGCAGCGTAGTTTAAAGATTTTGTACTTGATAAAAATACTTAGCAGCACGAATACTTTGAGGAAGGAACAATCATTCTGCAATGCCATACTAATAACAATGGTTATGTTTTCTTCACAACTGTTTTGCACTGTTTCGTGGGTCGTTGCCTAATTAATTGTTCGAACCCATCATATGCTTTGAGTTCACACATCAATGTTAGCAGATAAACAATTATTTTTAGACAGAATGTAACTAGCCAGCGCTGCAATTATGTAGCAGCCCGTACGCAATTAAACGATCAGATAAAGCGGATGGCGTGTTCTGTGCCACTCTAGAGAGGGTCGACACCAGTACTAATCGGACACTTGACTGGCGTGACCTTGATTTGGTACCGGCCACAGCCGCGCGCGCACTAATAATGCTTACGTTCTTTCAAATAAAAATAACAAATTGTGTATCCTCATGGCCTCTAATGAATTCCAAATAAAACTGGTGTAAATAGATGCAGCTGCGATAATTTTATGTCTGTTTTGTAACTATTTATTCTGCTGAAGTTAAATTCTCTCCCATACCACCAGGATCGCAAACAAAACATTATGCAATTTGTTTTAAAACATACAAACATTTAATGTGAAATCTCACACCCCCGCCTCTGTGGTATGGGTATGGGGTAGCACCTCACATTCAAGAGGTTTCGAGTTCGAATCTCGGTGAGAGTGAGTTATCCGGATCAGGTATTTTCAGGGATTTTCCCTTACGTTGAGAAAGCGAATGTCTGGTAACTTTAAACTCTATGGAACCCGGGCTCATTTGAGCATCATTTTATCAATATTAACCACCAGGTTAAGTGACGTTGAACTATATAAAAACAAAAGCCCCATACAACTTATCCGACACACTAAACCCCTGACGGCTTCACATTCGGCTCCAATGAATATATATATATATATATATATATATATATATATATATATATTCACTATACTATATATACTATATATACACGTAGAGCCAATGAACTGAGAACCGGCTGCGCGGTGTGTTTCGTGTTCGCGCTATCGCCGCTCTCAGCCGGCTGTGTCTATCATAGAATGACGCTGAAGCAACCATGCGATATTTTTCAAACTACTTTTAAAGACTGTACTTATCAATGCGATGTTGTCTAATGTTTCTTTGGTAAGAACTCTACCTTGTTTTTTCAGGTTTCATGGACTGAACACTTCCTGAGCCTGAATTTTAATATAAAATGTATGAATTGTTGTGGACCTAGAACTTTACAGCCATTAATCTTTCTGCAAATTATATTTTCACTTCACGAGAAGACCGAATTAACACGCACGAATCTTAAGTACATACACGCTGTGGAGTAAGAAACATGCAGTGACCCATAATATACTTTGTGACTAAATACAGTATAAAATAACAACTCGTAACAACTGAACCACGCTATATCATTGTCAACTCAACACTGCAGAACCGGAGCAGAGCGAAACGGCTCATGTGTCCCCAAGTCCAGTGAAAAAAATACCGTGCAGCCTGTCCTTAGTTCATGACTCTCTCCACTGATTTGTATACAACAGAAAAAAATCTGATGTGTTGCACTCACATGACTTTCTCTACTCTTGTACTAACCATTCTTACAAACTCTTATTCCTATATCTTCTTCGTGTTAGTTAAGATAAACATTTGTACAACTTATCTTATTGCTTATTTCCTTGTAGCTGCAAGGGGAATGTTAGAATACAGTAGGCTTTGTGCGATAGTCAAATGTTTTCAAGCTTTGGGATTCTTGTTGTCTTTACACACCTAACATAAAAAATGAACAACAATGATACATTTCACGAAAGTTCAAAGTTTTCCGAAACTCACACACATAACAAGGAATATCTCCGAAGTGGTTCATCCTACAAGAAAATTTATTCAGACATAAATTGTGTATTTTAGCAAGATCTACATTTTTTGTATAGTATGATTTGGTCTATCTCTAACGGTTTACCAGTTACGCAAACGTTCTTCCAGAGTAAACACGAGTACAGGGGCCATAGCCAGAAAATTCATGATATACATTTCATTTGTCATCAAAATATCTCAAACATATGACATTTCAATAAAAATCGTTAAAGCCATTTTCAAGAAAATCAAAATTTCGATGTAAAGGGTAGTTTAGGGTGGGGCTATGTTCTTCAAAATCTTCATGTCGCATTCTTGAAAGACATTAAACTTAAATACCAACTTTGGTTTTTCACCGACAATTCGTTTTTGAGTTATGCTGTCCACAGACTGACAGGCAGACACACAGACTGACACACACACACACACACACACGGGCCTTTTTCTCAAAATGCTTTTTTTTTTTTTTTTTTTTTTTTGATTCAGGGGGCCTCAAAACATATATTTCCGGTGAAATCTCGACATCGAATTTTGGGTGGAATACAATACTTCCCCTACTTACCAGTAAAGAAGGTAAAAATGGATGTGTTACATTCATGTGAATTTCTCTATCCATGATTGAACAGCGCTTTAAAGGTTATTCTTTTCTCTATTTCATGTTAATCGAAGTAAACTTTTGTAGAAATGGTTTTATTACATTTAAGAGCACGTAGCAGGTATGACTTTTAAATCACATTCTCTTTGAAAGAGAGGAGAAAAATGTAAAAATATAACAAAGAACGTTTTCTAAAAGTCATACTTTTTGGATGCAGGAGACCTCAAAAGAAATAACCTCGGTTTTGAAAATTATTTGGGTAAAATACAAAGAAAAAGATGAGATTTCAGTTTCTGGAAAGTATACAATATGGATCGCTGATGATTGTTCCGAAATTCTCTGGAGTAATGAAATTCAATCAGTTCTCATCATGCTCGAAGGCGACCAACAAGATAAATAACCTGAAGTACTAGATATCTACTAAGAAGCATGCAGGAGTTAGCATAATGCTATAGGGATGTTTGTCAGGAAATAGTGTTGGTCTTCTGGTCCAATTTGATGCATCAATGGACAGAGCAAAACATACTAATGAACAATGAGATTCCTTACGGAGGACGAAATATGCTACTAAATTGGGAGTAATAACTAGTAACTGGGCAATGATCTTAAGCACATACTTGGGTACGTCAAGGAAATCTTGCAGAAGCGTAGGATCAACATTTTACAGTGAGCAAGTCAAAGCTCGGACTTTAGCTCAATTGAGTGCCAGAGAGATGCCAGAATAGCGACACCAATTGGAAAGAATTTCACACAACACCACATAGCGCGTGGAGAAATATTCCACTGCAGCACTTGCTAAACGTGTTGATTGCTCCGAAGATGTGCTGCAGTTATTAATGCACACTAAGTACTAAGCTTCGGTTATCAAAAGTCGTCCTTTGTTATTTTACTTTTGTTTCGCTTTGAACGTGCCTACAAGTTATGTCCTTTCCTGTTTATGACGAAGCCCAGTAGCAGTATGTTTCATTTCAACTAGATTAGATATATATTACTAGTTGTATTTATTATGTCCTTAAACTTACATAAATTGTATAAAACCTAATCCATGCTGTTACGTTCTCTGGTTTACACCCAGCTTCAGAATGTGTTTATTTATCCCACACAATTTTTATTTCATTCTATAGTTCCAATGATGATTTTAGTTGCATTCAGGTTCTATTTCCTGCCTGTTCATATGACATAGTCTTCTTTTAACATTTCTTAACGCACTGTGTCCCATTTTGCCAAATAAGGTTTAGGTCAATTTTTTGTAATCTCCTTTGTAGCTCAGGCGCCCGCATTTTCAATATTCCATGTTATTTATGTGGTGGCAATAACAGGTCAGCCAATAGCTTATTGTGCGCCAGGTCTCGGGAGGAGGGATGATATAAAAGTACCTACAGGTGACAACGCATCACACGCAGAGCTACTACATCGGTCCCTAACAGGTTCAGGCATTTCATCAGCCCGACTGTGTTCCAGGTCGCGCCACCAGCCAGGTCCGGCTGATCAATCAGCCCCATAGCGGGCGGCCAACCGACCACAGCACCTCACCTTGGCCGAACACCATATTTCTAGAGCGCATGCTCCACCACAGCATATCCTATTAGAGACCCCGCTAGCTCTTATAACCTGGAAATACCGGATAGAGAGAGAGAACGAAATAAAAGGGAGTGATTCACGGGATGGAAGGTAAATATCCTTCCCAGCACACACCTATTCAGTTTTGACATTTAGTATTGGCGACCTAATGATAAAAAAGAGAAGCTGGAATGAGAAGCTTAATATTTTTATTGTTGTCTTTGTATTTTCCAGACTTGATTCTGAGAATTCTTAGACTAGCGATTAAATAGCAGTAAAAATTACTTTCACAATGCAGCAATTTAGGATTCAATTTATATTGTGAGAAAATGTCGGTGAACAGCGAGTTCAAACTTTTACTTTAAACTAAATGTTTTAATCTTTAAGACAAATGAATTCGACATGATTTTGAATATTCAGTGATAAACTTAGTTGTGAAGTTCTCCCTGGGTAGAAACTGTATCCAATAGATTTCAGTGTGCGAGTAAAGTCATTGCATAGTCCGAATTGATTGTTATTGGTGTGTTCAGTAACTTCGCTGGCAACACCAGTCCAATGAAATGATGATCATGATCATAGATATAATAGATGGATCGATAGAGGATAGGCCTGGCCCAATTTTATTTCGTATACAACATGCACAAGACACCTGTAGTATCTGAAGAGAACCTTACTGCACAAGTTCACATCAGAGATACTTAGGACACATGATGCCAACTTCACAACACTAAGTACGCTCTATAATTAAGGCGGAGGTAATTCGAACACCTTTGTAATTAATCTACATCGTGATGTTGTGTTGAGTTCATAGAAGTTTCGGCACAGAATATGAAACGCATACTCATCGTCCTTTAGGTTAGAAACCCCAAAGTCAAACTTCGCTACTTCAAAATTGATTTTTTACTGTACGAGGTATATCTTGATTAACATCAAATACCTACATAGAAAATCAAGCGTTTGTAAAAACAGTTTCCACAACAGTGAAAAGGAAAAGCCATGTGATGCAACATATCAGATTTTTTCTCATTTCCATTATCTATAAAAATACTGCCATACTTTAAACAGTATTACGTCGCTTTGGATAATCGTATCGAAATTAAATTGGTGACATTCGAAAGAAAAACTCAAATACTCTCATTCGAGAGGAAAACTAAAATTTTTTTTAAGATTTCATTTTCTAAATTTTTATTTAACAGTCTTCACTATACCTCATAGACATTGAATGTCTCACCCATGAATGACACTGCAGACATCAAGAATATGTTCCCAATCCTGACAGATTTTCCCTATCCTCCATTAGTGCCAATAAATGTTTAAGAAGTCTAATCGTTTTGCAGGATGTAGGAATTGCAGTTTGTAGGGAATCGATGCAGGATCTTAGATGCTGACTAACTTTACGAACAGACAGTTACATGTAATCTACCTGCTAAATATTCATCAAGGAAACCATATCGACAATCACAAACGTGAATGCATATAATTTAGCTTCTATGTTAGATTCCTGTGATCTCGTCCATCGTTGCTCATTCTTGACATGCACAAAAATATAAAATATTTTAGTTTTGCATTCGAATGTCACCAATTTTATTTAAATAGGATTATCCAAAATGACACAATACCATACTTAATATGAATGTGTTTTTATGGACACACTGTATGATGGAATACAAATTGAGGACAAATAGTCCTTTTTGACTTGGAAATTTTAGGTAAAGTGTTAAACTGCTCAGTTGGTAGCGCGCTTGCCTCTGGCGCGGAGGACCCGGGTTCGATCCCCGGTACCAGCATGGGGATTTTATCCACTTTGGGAGGTCTGGCACGGTGTACACTCAGTCTCGTTAGGTCCCGGGGGGACCAATTGAGGAGCTACTTGATGGAGAAGTAGCGGCCCCGGGTCTAGAAGACAGCATAACTGGCCGACAGGGGTCGGGGTGCTGACCACGTCCCACCCTCCAGTACTGCACCTCACCAATGACGCCTGTAGTGGGCAGAGGTGGGGGACGTAGCGGCTGTGCGGTAGGCCTTGGCCCCTCGTGGGCTGTCGCGCCGGGGTTTAGTTTGGTTATGAACTAGCTAATTTTAATGATATTGATTGTGGTAAAAGTGTTGAAAATAATCTTGTTAGAAAATGTAATGGGTACTACGTTTCCGCCATGTACAACATTATTTGAAATAATAATAATCATAAGGTTGGTGAAAATAAAAAAGAAGGAAGCACTATCTAATACATTAAATCTCATAAATTGTTGCATATTTTCGCTGATATATTGTTTTCATAACGTCCTCAGAAGCTAGAATGCAGCATACAGATGCAATCTTCACATATCGTTGTAGTTTATGAAGCCGGCGGATAGAGCGCGCCGGTATCGCACGCAACTTGTTATAGCCAACAGATTGATTTGCATGTCCAATCTAAATAAGTTTACGTCCATTCATAACCGAGATTATGCAGGGCTGCTAGCAAAACGTAGACAGGTTTAAACGTCGGCGTGCCCCAACAAGGAAGATAGAGTTGTCCGCATTGTGCATCATGGTCTTTGTGCTATTGTTGGAGGCCCCGGCGTCATGGATACAAACAACAATGTGATATAACGTGAATGGCATCTTATGCGCTGCATTATTAATGGTGGTTGCCTGCACTGCGGCTTTTTCTTTGTGCGTAATTAGCTGGTTAAGATGGCTCTTCACTTGTTTTTGGCGCGTTCACAGCAAAACACGTACACCAATTATTACTTTTTACTTCTCTACTACGTTCTTACAATAAGTAGAGGATGTATTGTATGCCACCAAAAAATGCAATGCCAAAAAGTCTGCAGAAATACATGTTTTAAGACCCCTGAATCCAGAAATGGAATTTTATAAATAATGTCTGTATCTCTGTGCGTACCTTTCTGTGAACAGTGTAACCCAAGTCAGTTAAATACCAAAACTGGTGTTGAAGTTCAGCATCTTTCAAGAATGCGACACGAAAATTTTCAAGAAAATCCCCCAGTCCCAAGACTAGCTTTTATATTGAACTTTTATAAATATATTGATCTTATAACAATGGCTCTTACAATTTTGATTCAAATAATCAAATTTTAAGAATTTTTTATGATAAATGAAATGTATATCTTGAATTTTCCGGGAATGCCCTCAGAAGTCATTCATCATTCTGGATGACTTTTTCATAACTGGTGAATCGTAATTAATAGACAAAATGCTACACAAAAAAGGAAAAAAACTAGATATCCTTAAAACACACGATCTGTGTCAAATACCTTTTTTGTGGAATGGACCCTTTGGGAGATATTCTAACAGCTTACCTAGCAGTTCTGCAAAAGAAGAGTTTGAAGACCAGTTCTGAAGACATTACCAGAAAATTCAAAATGTACTTTTCATTTGGCATAAAAGTGTGTTAAACCTGAGGTATTTTAATTAAATTCCTTAGAGCAACATTTGAGAAAATAAATGAATAACTAAATAAACATACATATTTTTTAAATGTTCCATGTTCTTTGTGTTGCACCCATGAAGAATCCTGAACTTAAATCGCAGGTTTGGTATTTAAATGTCATTTTCGTCTTCCGGTTACGTTGTTCACATACACACATTTTTTTTTTAATTTTTTTATTCAGGAAGTTATAAAAAATCTTGATATTGAGTTTTTGGGTCGAACACGATACTTACTCTGCTAATTATATGTAAAAATAATTGAAGTGATAATAATTTAGTACGGACCAGCATTAACCCTAGCAATGCCAAGCCTTAGCTGTAGCGCCATTGGAAGAAGAAGAAGAAGAAGAAGAAGAAGAAGAAGAAGAAGATCATTGCAGAACCTATACTACCAACGGTTGTGACAGCCAGTGGCAACAAAATATCTGAGAAATGTTTAACACAAATTTATTTTAAAATTGGGCATTATATCATGTCATTTTTATAAAGGTAATATTTAACACTGTTTAACCGTTCCTTTTTTTACTTTTTACATGAATCACATTATACCGACGGCAGTGCTTTATGACCATCTTGACATTTCATTGTTTCTCAAAAAGACCAACAATGAAAACTTTGGAACAATTACGCAATTCAGTATTAGACACAGTGATTGACAATAGCCATTAGCTGCATGCCTTTAATCAAAAATTAAAAGACAGAATTAAAAAAATTACAGAAAGTGGGCGTAAAGTATTCGTCCCCTTGGTGATGCTAGGGTTAATTATTCCATTCCGTTACAATATTCACGCCATGTAACTTCACTGGAGCGATTCGCATGCCAAAAGGTAACGATGTCCAAAGGAATGAATAATGTATATGTTTAACCATAAGCTTTGAAAATTCATTTAAAAGTTCATTAAAAAATAGAACTGTAGATTACCACGTCATGGTAAACCTTTAATCTTGGTTTAAATCTTATTGCACAACTATTATCACCATCGCTGATATAGCATAAGTAATGCCAAGAAGAAAAATGCATAATATACATTTTTTTTAAATATTACAACTGGAAATCTTATTAAAACATTTTTTTTTTCAATAACTCCGCATAACCGGTTACAAGGAGAACAGCTCCCGCTGATAGTAGGGGCCCTTACCAGGGTTAGGGTGAAGACCTCAACACTGATAGGCCAAGTAGTAGAACTAGGCAACCTCCTCTCACGGGTTAATCAAGAGAGAACCGCTGCCTTGCGGTAAACAGGGATCTTCAAAGTCTAAGGGAAGATTACCCTAACAGAAAAATCCTGGTTATCCAGGTTATGCGTAGGGCCAACTCCCCTGCCATGAGATCCATATTGGAGAAATCTGTTAAAAATCCGATGTGTTACACTCACATGACTTTCTCTACTCTTGTACCTAACCATTTCTACAAACTCTTATTCCTATATCTTCTTCGTGTTAGTTGAGATACACATTAATTGCAGAAATTATAAAATTGTTTATCTTCTTTGAGATACAATGAGAATACGGGAATAGTTAAATCTTTTAAAGATTTAACATTCCGTTCCCTTTGCACGCTTAACATATAACAAATGAATAGAGCAAGGATAAATATCCCATCGCTTACAATGTTCGCGCGCTCGTACTATACACGCTCCGTGGTGACTGGCAGACGGCGTAGCACAGGAGTTCAGAACATGTAAACAAAAGGGCAGGGCTGTGTAAGAAGCTCTAGTCCATTTACATCAGTTCATATCGTCCTCTATTCGTTCCTCAAAAACATTGTAGTGAACAATAATACATTTTTAAATTGTTCAAAAGTAAAACTTGTCATCTAAACAATGTTTATACAGCGAGAAACCTCTCTCAACGTCACATGATGTAACGGGAGCAAACGTAAGATATTTTGCATTGTGTTCGTCATACGTAGATCTCATTTTGTCTAGCTGTTGTAAACCAATTTTTATAGGAACCACTGTAGCGTAGCCAGGATCATTACATGATTTATTTTGCACGTGTCTTAAAAAAACTCCGATTGAAGTGACAAATGGTCGTGTTCTTTATTCTTTGATGCTGCAACAAGTGCTTTATGTTTTTGGTATTACAATGTTGCTTCAACAATTTCCGTTTCTCCTTGGAATCTCTAATTTGTGAATAACATAACTTACAGTGTATCGTATCGCCATTCAATACGAAATTATTTCTTCCAAATTCTTCCAATAACTTGTTTAATTTACCATCACCTAAAGCTGAAGACATTATTCACGTCGTATGTAAACACGGATCGCACAGAAAATAACACTCCCTTACCTGTACGGTACAGCTGTCATACTGAACCACAGCACGCTGTTCACCCCTCAGTCCGAGGTAGCAGCGATGACGTCAAGCAAGCAATTCGCCCTCCAGTCAACCTGATTTCTTCTTCAGTGGATATATGCCCTCGCTCTACAAATGAATAACGATGTTCCATTTGACAGAAGTACTGTGCGTTCCTTGAGCGGCCGAGGACCGACGCGCTCTCCGCCAGTTAGGCGTAACCTTGAAGCAGGCTGACGACAATTGCTTGTCGCAAATGAAACAATGTTTTGTGTTCACTAACGGTAGGCATACCTCCATTTACTGTCACTGCGTTTGTTTTACATGTTAAAACTCACGAAACTATAATTCTGTTGTCATTTTTCGACAAACCCATGCAAACCCTGAGGATAAAGTTCATTAGCTCTACTTAACAGCCATTGCAAGAATACTGCAAGAGCTTCAATAGTCAATCAACGTTGGAACCCAGATCAGATTTTCCAGAATCGACGGAGAAAATAATTTGCATCAGGGTGGAGGAATTTTCATCAAAATCATTAAACTTAGGTACCAACTTGGTTTTTAACCAAACTTTCATTTTTGAGTTATGCTGTCCACAGACAGACACCGACACACACCGACCGTTTTCTAAAAATGCTTTTTTTGGATTCAGGGAGCCTCAAAACATATTTCCGGTGAAATATCGACATCGAATTTTTGGGTGGAAGATAACACTTCCTCTATTTTACGTAGTAAAGAAAGTAAAAAGCCAAATACAAATACAGCCGGGTTGAAACTGGCAGAAGAAAAGGACTTTGAATATAGCAACGTCTTACATAATAAGATCAATAAAATAGTTCAAAATATCTAAGGAACAAATAGTCGTCATTGTCATAACAGAAACAAAGAAGAAAGGAAATTCATTTGAAAATCAGGGTTCATATCTACATTTCTATAGTGAAGTTTCCAAAGAAAGAACGCTAAAAAGGGAGTTATAAAGGGAGTATCGATAGTGATAAAAAAGAAATAGGAAATATATATTACTAATTGGGAAGCTGTAGATGAAAATATAATAAAATTAAATTTGAGTATCTTTGGAAACCGCATTACAATCATTGGAGTCTACGCATTAAGCTATGATGAGAGTTTGCATCTAAGGGCGAATTTTATAGAAAGCTGAATGCTGTTATAGATAAAATTATCAATTCCAGAGAAATTATTTTAGCGGGAGATTTTAATGCTGGAGAAGGTAAAAGAAACAAATCATATAGTAAGTGACTCACATGGTGAGAACAATGTAACGCTTAATTGACTATGTGAACAGTATACACTCAAGATTTTAAATGGTTACTTTCTACATAAAGAAATACATAAACATACATTGCAGAGTAAGTCTATCACTGATTACATTATTGTTAAACAAAATACAAATACTTAAAGCTTAACGATATTAGAGTATTGCGAGGCATTATCTAGTTAAATCCCAGATTGTATTTCCCTGCAGAAAAGATTATAAAGCCAAACTAGATGATGAAAATACAGAATTAATAAATTACCCTCATTACAATATTGACAGTTTAAACACTGAAAGTACATAATAATCGTACAAAAATAGATTAGACGGAAAAATAATTGATAATACATTTGAAGCAACTCAACAATCATGTATGTTCGTATGTAACTATCACAATGCATCAGTTAGCAAAAGAACCACTCGAAGTGTATGCAGGTCAAATATAAACAAATTACAGTGGTGGAGTCAAGAAATACTGTACATAGATGATAAGAAACAAAATATATGAAATGGTTCAATACAAGAAAAATTGAGGATAAAATTATCTATAAATCTGCACAAGCGGTAGGTATTTAAAGTTCAATATGTCAGAATTATCACGTGCCCCCATATAGAAAACGTTAGTGGGTAAATTGGGTATAAATAAGTAAACCGTGAATGGAGAAACATACAATGTAGGTTGTGTTATTCAGAAATACAAAGTTATAAAGAGAACCGAAAAATGTTACAACACTGTTAAAAACAGACGTAAACCACTGGCAACATCAAATAGTAAGAAGGTAGAAGAATAAGAAAGTTCACAATCGCACTTCTTTGAAGATATGTGTAAAGGGATAATACATATCAATATACCATTTTACAAAGTACACCATCCTGAGTTCCGAAAACGTCATTAGGAGACGTGCTAAATTATTTGACAAACAAAGAGAAGACAATGCTAGGCGTTAGACTAGCTTATAATTTTTTGTAATATACATGTACTGTCTGGCTATATGATTTAAGGAAGATTCCAAATATGTGCATAATCAATACATTCTTGAAATTTGGTGCTCAGAATAAAATATATTATGAGTAATTTGCACCAATCTTTCCACCCGTTTCAAATGTTTTCTTTGTGAGCCATTCAAATGATCACCATGTTGTTACCTACTAATTAAAAACAGAAGCACATTTCTTTGAGTGGAAGTAACAGTGTACACGCTCTAAAACGATGTCTCAAAGACTAAAATCGCACCACGTGTAGTCCAATGAGCGGAGGTTCCTTGTACCGTGCATTGTTGCAAACGGTTAACTTAACTTAGCTCGCGCACTGCAGAGCAAAGAAGCGAGGAAGCACGTGTTGATAGACACGTGGCTTGCCTTTCAGCAAAATAGATACGTGCAACAGAACTGCCTAATAACGAAGCGACCTACTCCAAAGAAAGCAAAGAGTGCTGAAAGTACTCAGCTAATTCAGAGTGGGAACTTACTTCTTCTGTTTTGAAACTCGTGACGATAGAGCCAAATGCATCATCTATGGTACAATAACTGCGCGCGCGCGCGCGCGCGCGTGTGTGTGTGTGTGTGTGTGTGTGTGTGTGTGTGTGTGTGTGTGTGTCATGTGTGTGTGTGTAAGAAAATCATCTGTTGAAACACAGTGTAACAGGATATACCATATATATCAAAGCACAGGGGACGTCTAAGAGGAAAGCTTAAAGATATTGTTACATCTTACAGGTGAGATTCTTTGTCCATACATGAAGTTTGTACCAGAAATTTATAGGTCATTAAAACAAAAGACTAGATTTAATCTATTAAAAAAAAATCAACCAGTTTAACATGCGGTGCGTAGCCATTACTCAGTGAGGAAGATACAGCGCTGAAAGTGTGGAAGAGGGAAACTGCAAAGCCAGCGAGGAGAGTGGATGTTTGCACCGAGTTCAACTTTTCCTAGTCGCACTTTGAACCTTGCAGCGTGCAATGTACTAGAGTATGCACCCTTGAGAGGCCCTGCACTGCAACATAAAGTTTTGACTGTGTATTTTAGAGGGCTTCTTCTCTCATAGTGACAGGTGGCAGCCAACTATATTTCAGTGTGAACTGTACCTCCGTCCTGGATATTTAATTTAACACAAGCGGCTCAAAGGTAACCTTTTGCCTGTTGATGGCTGGTCAATATTTTCGTCAGAGAATGGAAGAGCTGCTGGTGCTGCCTTTGTTTGCAAAAGTCAACATCATTTTGTTGGTCCTCCAGAGACAAAGGTGTATACGGGCCGATATCGGCTTCTAGGTTGTAGGTCAGTATAGCCTATTTTGAGCTAATTAATACTTCCTTGAGGCTCGGAAATGTCAAAACATTCTAATGTTATGATCTCAGGTGAGCAAGATTTTCAAACGTTATGGGTCGTATGGGCTCAGGCTGCAGTGTAAGTTAACCCACTTTTGAGTATTATATGAGTTATTGTTGGCAACATTAACTTCCAATAACGCGGCTATTAATTCTTGAAAGTACAATTGTACATAACCTCAATCTTCAGACCTATGTGATAATATAGAACTATACAATTAAGCTTCAATTAAGCAAATAAAATAATATGAGATCGTTACCTTCTACAATACTGATCATGACAGCTTTAACAAGCTTGAAGTTTTTGCATTCATATTCTCTGTTGCATTTATTATCAGTTTTGAAACTTCCATGTAATATTGTGACAAAACAACAACACCAGTCCAGATATTGTCTTCTAAAATTTTTAACAAATACACAGTTCTGTTTAGCTGACATGATACTGCAACTCGCAATAGTATACTTCTCGTAATCTTAACTCAATCCTTGCAGTGTCTTTCTTCACCTTCTCTGCCTCTCTTACACTAACTCGACGCTCGTTAAATATTCTTTAGTTCGACACGACGTACCATACACACACAGCTGTCTCGCAATCACTGACACACTGACCGACTCATGTCTAACTAACTCTCTTGCTGTTTCCTCATCTCCTTGTATGGCGGACCTTCAAACACGCTGGCCTTAACTTAACCAGACCTTTCTCGAAGGCTCCGGAGAAAACACCTTTTGGTTCTGACGCCCTGATTGTTGTTAGCCAACGTACACACAGTCGTGCCTTTGTTTCCTTGCCGCCCTGGTATGTGGTGTGAAGTAGCCTAGCCCCAACAGTGCTTTGTTTCGCGCCGCGTTACAATACATTTTTGCACTGGACATTAATAAATTAAAGCGTAATATTTGATTAATACAAAATTGGAATTATATCGCTGTCGCTTCTTCATATTTGTAGCATGACGATTTCGTTCTGTACACAAAATAATGTCCAAGTGCTATTTTATGATTATCTGAATGCAACTAATCAGTGAAACCTTTGTTGAAATTCTAGTTTACGAGCACTAATATTATTTGGAGCGAACCTATAATACCATTAGTCATACACTGTGTTATGTATTACAGGGCGACTAATGCATCCATTTTCAAGAGTAGGCACGCCGTTTTAATATAGGTAAAACAGTAATAATAATAATAATAATAATAATAATAATAATGATGATGATGATGATGATGATGATGATGATGATGATGATGATGATGATGATGATGATGATGATGATGATGATGATGATGATGATGATGATAATAATAATAATAATAATAATAATAATAATAATAATAATAATAATAATAATAATAATAATAATAATAATAATAATAAATAATGTCCTAATACTCTTCATCAAAATTCAAAATGCGTTTGCTTGCGTTTGTTTACTCAAAGATACAATATTCTATTACCTCATTTCCATGGTGTTGGACGTAAATTAGCCGCTTAACATACTTGCGTTCCCGAGTTCGAATCTAGTTGAACCTAAATGAAGTTTTCTCCTTAGTCCCAAAATACGAATGGTGAATAACTCTAACCTTCGATCATAATTTCACCCACTTCATGCACTGCCGATATGACCTAGGCGGTTGAAGCAGTTCAAATACTACAAACAAGAAAACACCATCACTATAAATTTTTCTTATGTCAGAAAATAAAAAAGTGAAAATGAACGCTGGAAAACTTTATGTTTTACTTAAATAGGTCCATCCTAGAAGATATTCTCAATGCATTATAACACTTTGTTTCCTCCAATGGCGGGAGTAAAAATGGGACAAAACGTAAAACGGATCTGAGTTATCCGGTTTATTGTTGCCATTTTATGTTGCATTTGTCTTGTCATTTACAGCAATTTAAGAGCAGGGATGTTTAAAAGGTTAGAGTTATTAGTGTAAGTATGTCAGTCAGTTCGACAATTCTTATTCTGACCTTAAGCGGTTTTATCGCGGCAAACAGAATAACTCCAAAAACCAGGAAATATGAAGAACAGCTTACTTGTGTGTTGTTTGCTGTTAACGCAGAAAAGAAGGAAGAGGGAGAGAGAAAAAGAGAATTGAGAAAAAGTGAGATAATATATACAAAAAGTGTTTATTTAGCCACCAACATGACTGAAAATGCAGCTTTCGCTTACAATAGTTTTACTCACGAATGTGAACAAATAATGAAGTCTCAACGAAAACAAAGGTCTGCTAATGAAAAGGTCAAAGCGTGAACTTATTGTTGGAATGGTCAGGTCCATATTTTTGTAAAACATTTGAAAGATTATAGTACTTTCCTAGTCTTCTAAGAACTTAAACCCAGTTGTTAGAAATGTATTAAAAGATAAATGAAATTCTGTGTCCGATAGATCGATACGTGATTGGAAAAAGTTACAGTAGCATTGTACATATAGAAACGAACCTGTATAAAGGACTATTGTTCAAGAAAGTAGTGATCACAGTAACCTCAAAGTATACATCTACTGTTAAGGTGACTTCATCTCAGGGTGAACTGTCAGCATCATCTCATTCCTTTAGCTAATCTGGGGTGCATGACTGCATGTTCTCAGATGAAACACTCTATGGGCTTGCCACTCAACGTACTGCTGTCAACAGCAAGCTCTGCTGTATATAGCAAACTCCCCTTAGGCAAATGTAGTGCACTACTGAAAAAGAAAACCGACAGAATCCTCAGTGCCTTTACTTGCATATAAATTTAAACTATCCTTTCAGGTGCTCCAATATTAGAGTAGCGCAGGAAGTTCTCTAACTTTTATTTCAATAATTTTAATCAGGTGCGACCAAAATCCGACTTATCTTATATATTTAAACGAGCAATTCTTGTATATAAATATATTTATTCCGGGCAACTTGGAAACGGCTCTAACGATTTCGATCAAATTTTGTATTCAGATAGGGTTTTGCTTTTTAAGTTCATCTATATAGGTGTAATTCCCGAAAAAACGCGATATTACATAAAAAATAATATTTTTTACTCCCGCTTTTACAGCGCAATTCTTGTATATGTATATATTCCCGGTATTTCAGAAACGACTAAAGATTTCGTTAAATTTTTATATACATGCATATTACATTCACAGTGTTTTATAGACTCACTTTTAGGTAACGCATTCACATCTCTTTCTCTACACACTCTTCTATAAACAATTTTCGATAAAAAAACGTGATTTTAAACAAACACACACACACACACACACACACACACATAAAACATTTTTATCCCCAGTTTTAAAATAAGTCATACCATGTTCTGTATGTTTGAAATATAAATGCTATTACATTCACACTGTTTTCTCCTCTCACTTTTAGGCAACACACATTCACATCTCTTTCACTGCGCATTCTTCTACAAATCACATACTTTTCTGTATGTTTGAAATAGAGATGCTGCATATTACATTCACAGTGGTTTCCCTACTTAAGTACTTTTAGGTAACATATTCACATCTCTTTCTCTACTCACTCTCCTATAAATAGTTTTCCATAAAAACATGATTTTACACCAAAAATCATTTTACACCCACTTTTAAAATAAGTTATACCATATTCTGTATGTTTGAAATAGAAATGCTATTACATTCACACTGCTTTCTCCTCTCACTTTAGGGTAATACATTCACATCTCTTTCTCTAGTCACTCTTCTACAAAGAAGCCATACAATCTTTCGTATGTCTGAAATAGAAATGCTACATATTATATTCATACTGTTGTCTCTACTCACTTTTAGGTAACACATTCACATCTCTTTCTACTCAAAAACAGAGAGGAAACGCGTCGAGCGAAGCTCGGTCGCCCAGGTACTAAACCTATAGCGGTTTATTTGTCACAATAATTCATCAAGTTGTACGTAGGGTAAAATAATACACACACACACACACACACACACACACACACACACACACACACACACACACACACACACACACACATATATATATATATATATATATATATATATATATATATATATATATATATATATAAACCACTGTCGCAATGGTTTACCATTAGAAATATTTTTAAAAACTTCGTATTCAAATAAAACACAGGAGTTTCAGGGAAACCACATAACGAATAAATGAAAATAAAGAAAAGAGTATAATTAAAAATTCCATTATGAAATAGTTTGGCCCCGCATGCATTTAAATGGTGTACAGTATCATAAGTTCTCAACAAAATTTGCACATAAACAAAAAATGCTGCAGCCAATGACCTAGATGTACTTATAACTACATGAACTGAAGCATTTGCATAGCTGTATTTGATAATTTGTAAGATGTATATTGACTTTTTGAACAGAAACGATCAATACGCATATGAGCGTGATCTTCATTTATTGAATGTTCGTGAAGTAAGAACAGGGAAGACTCGCTTTCAAACTCATCCTCTTATCTTGAGGACTAATGACGATGTTCTTGCCTTATCCTAGCTTCGTTTTGTGTTGATATCCATGCTAATACTTTAAGTATTTCCCTTTCACTTACTCAGAGAGCACTGATCACAATGTCATGTTCTAAGATAACCAAACATTCGAAAGGTTTGCAATTGATTGTTCTTCCACATAATAGACTGTGTAGAATAGATTGGAAAGGGTAGAATAAGATTGAAAAATTAAACGCCATAGTCTGGATTTGAACCACGTATCTTCTGGTCTCCATCCCAGTGTCTTAACCACTAAGGTAACGTGCCGAAACGCGACATTAAATTCTCCAACTCACTGACATTTTTTTCCAATAAACCACAAGGAGATCCCAAATACATATGCGATAACATTACTATGCTGTAAGTACTTAAGTCCCGGGCTTCTACTTTAGTCAATTATAAGACCAATCAATGTAATTTTAATTGTTCTTAAACACTGTAGCCGGATAAGGTTGGAAAATTTTCTGACTAGAATGGGTTATACCTTGGCGAGCAGTGCTTGGAGGTAAATCCGTCCTCCTCTGATTCACTTAAGGTTGGCATCTCTGTGTAAGACCACCTTGATACCTTTACTTGCCACCAATTTGAGCCACTTAAAGAGAAGCAGAATTGAACCACTCTTATGGTTATGACTGGACTACTCTAAATAAATTCCTGCGCTGAAAATATTTCCACACGTTAAACTGCACTTCACTCAAATTACTGATTTCTTTACATGTGAAATCGAAGTACAAAGTTGCCGTATTTGAGCAAAGCAGCAATGCAGAGGTTAGAAGGCGCGGAGACGTTCATCTCCTGAAGAGACTGTACTGCCGTTCATTGTATGTATGTACCAAGGCTAAACGTCAGGCTGCTGTCAGCTGATATTGCACTCCCTCTATTTCTGTTGTTCTTTTCTCTCGCTCTCTCGCTCTCTCTCGACCCGGCTGAAAACCGTCGACAGCTGCAGTGGAATGCCAAAAGGAACTCTGCTTTTCGAAGCTTCACATAGTAAGGTGCATTTCTCTACTCGTTGCCCTTGAGACAGTTGAACTCTAGTGTCACTATGCTTTGTATTTGTTTTGTTAAGTGCAGCTGAGACCTACACGATTTTTAAGACATAGGAAACAAAAACTACAAAGAAGTAGCAATGCAGGTCCATAAGCCAAGTATAATCTATAAGGTTATCAAGAAGTCCCTCCGCAGTCTCGTGTAACCAAAATTTCCCCAGAGACGAGAATTCCAGTGGCAGCACTGGCTACTTTGTAAAATTGCCCTAGGTTTCTCTGTGTTATTCAGTTTTGGACCTAAAAGGTTTTACACTTTCAAATGCGCTTTTCTGCCTAAAATTTGTAATCTTTGTGTTTCAAAATTAAAATTAGTGCTAGACACAATGACAATAACACCTAGGGTAATTTATTTGTTATGTCTCTGTGATCATGTGTAGCAACTTTCACTAATGCAATTCAAAAACTGTTCCACGAACCTTTTACAGGGAAAAGAAACTGAAAATATTAATAGGCCGAAAACAGCGATAAGAGATTTGAATGTAATCGGATAGCTCAGATTAAAACCCATGCAGCATTTAAATATGTAGTGGGACATTTAAAAATGGATGTGGAGGGAAATTAGTGTGAAAGGTCAAAGGACGGAGAGGGCCAAGTTACTTCACATAGCAAACCAGGCCGGCGGACAAACAAAGGCGCATGCCCACATCACTCACGCAAGTGAACACGTGACCAAAAACAATGAGGCGGCTGCACAAATAGGGGTTCTCTCCGGAGTCTCCGAGAAAGATCTGGCTGCGTCAACGGCGGAGCGTTTGTGGAGATCAGAAAGGACATTGTGACGTCAGCCCCTCCGTATTGGGAGCAGTGAGTTAGTTACAGTTAAAGACACTGGTCGGTCAGAGTGTGAGTTGTGCGTGTATGTCATCGTGAAAGATACGTCGGTCGTCGTAAAGAAAATTTAACGGGCATCGAGTGATTGCATCGCCGTAGTTAGTACATGACAGCCAGAGAAAGTGAAGAAAGACACTGAAGGTAGAGACACCGCTACGAGAAGTAAAAGTTGTGAGTTGTAATATCGCGAAACACTGTAGCCTGTTAACGACGAGAACAGAACTGTGTATTTGTGATAACATTTTAGAAGACAAAGTGACAGAAAAGTAACCGGACGGAATTTGTCACATTATGCATTTTTTCGCACTCACGTATATCGCAATTATCTTATGGAATTAAAATAAAAATTGTTGCTTCTCTTCCAGAGTTTCATTAAATTTCAGTCATACATTAACCTTAAATGAGAACAATAGACTGTGGTGCCTCCGACTGAATACATAAACAACCTAGAGTTCATAGTAACAAAAGAATGGATCGAAGTGAGAATATTTATTTACTTATTTGTTAATCACATTTGAACAGAACTATAAAATCAGATTGCTAGAGTTGTCGACTGTCCAGGCTTCTAAAACGTGTAGAAGAATGGGTCTAGGGACAGAAGTAGGGCTGGTCTAAACAGGACTTTTTAAGACAAGCTTTTCAAAGCAAGTTGCGGTGCTATTATCACCTATTGGGGAACATAAATACTGCGGCGACTGTACTGTTCATGATGATCTGGAAATAATTAGCATATTTGACCGGTATCGGAAACTTCACGCTGCATGTTTATTCATTCCGAAGCGCGAGAGGCGACTGGGTGCTGCCCCTGGTAGTTATGCAGACGAGCACGACCGCCAGGCGCCTTTACCCGTTTCAGGTGCAGCACGCAGTAAAACTTTAACCACTCCGAGTTTAGGAAGCATTTCAGTAACTCCTCCATTTTTTGATAGCTATTACACTATCATTGATCACTTATTATGGAAGCGACTTTTGAGCTTAAGTAACAAATGCTACTTCTAGCATTATTTCCTGATTCCTGTTTACTTTTGCAACAGGAACTACCAAGGCATAATTTTCACCGGAATTCTTAGTATATATATATTACATTTATAAGCTAATATATTTCGCTACCCATTGCCTTTAACCTTTATATAGGTATTCTTTCGAAAGCTTACTTCATATTGAAATAAATGTTTACAGAAATAATGCAATACACTTTGTTTTAGCCACAAGAGGGATAGAAGAAACTGAATCCACAGTTGCGTTAGGGGTCGAGTGCACAGACTTTAACGGTGAATTCTTCATGTTTTCTCTACTTACTTTTCATTTACAAAACACAACCTTCTTTCTTTACTCTCACTTCTACGTACAATTCATATTTGTTCTATATGTGTGAAATAGAAATGCAACTCATTACATTCACGCAGTTTCCTTTACTCACTTTGCTTTACCTAACACATTCACACGTATTTCTCTTCTGACTTATCTACAGACAATTCATACACTTTCCTATATTATCGAAATAGAAATGCAACGTATTACATTCACACGGTTTTCTCTACTCGCTATGCTTCCTGTAGTGTTTGTGGTAGTTCAACAGTGCTTTTGCATAATGTCTTCCCGGTGTTTTTATTTATTTATTTAGTTTATTTTTATTCCTTATAGCTTCCTAAGAGTTTTAATTAAATACTTGTTTAAGTGTATTAATAATATTACTTACATGTCTTCAAAGAAACACAAGGCCATTGGGCAAGT